>JAXIVJ010000651.1:37500-198568 GCA_036785665.1 Chirona hameri
AATCTTCAGTTCGTCATAGCGACATCAGTTGCGGGAGCGACTTTAGTGACGTCAGCGCGGAAGAAGCGAGTGCCGAAGCACCGGCAGCGACTCGAGCCGAGGCGACCCCGCCGACGGCGGTCCCTGCGGCGACTGGGAAGTCCACTGGGTCGCGGATGGCTCACTTCCTGCGCTTGAGGCACGGGAAGAAGAGGAAAGGTTCAGCGATTGGGGCGCTGATCAGGCAAAGTATGGCGTTGAACACGGGACAAGTGACGGCAGGGACAGAGGCTGGGACGTCAGGAGTGGCGGGAGCGTCAGGGGCGTTAGGGGTAGCGGCGGGGGAAGGGACCGGGGCGGGAGCGGGGGCGGCTGCGGCTGCGGCTCTACCGCCGGCGCCCGTTCGAAGCTGCCCTTCTACACCGATAACGGAAAGAGCGACGAGGTCAGAGACGCGTCAGAAGCCCGCCTGGAGGCCGAGGAAGCTCTTCAGGTCACCCACGCCACCCGAGGGTCGCTAGACTTCGCCCAAAGGTCCTCAGACGCCGCCCGAGGGCCGCTAAACGACGGCCAAAGGTCGCTAGATAACGCCAAAAAGTCGCTAGACGCTACCCGAAAGTCACTAGGCGTCGCTCAAGCTCGCCAGACGCCGCCCGAAAGTCGTCAAACGCCGCCTGAGGGTCGCTAGACTCCGCACGAAAGTCTCTATACTCCGCACGAAAGTCGCTAGACTCCGCACGAAAGTCGCTATACGTCACCAGAAGGACGCTAAACGCCCACCGAAGGCGCCAACATGTCACGGCTAGTCTGAGAGGGGTGTTTGAATGTTCCAGACGCTGATGATATTGATGTCCGTCTGATAACATCCCGATCAGAGAAAGGGGAAGTGGTATAGGTATGCCATCGCTTCACTGGCTGCGAATAGGTGTCTAGAGACTATCTGCCAGTTAGCCTGACCTGGAGGGACGGGCTCCTCTGTGCAAAAACGTCTAAATGCCTCCGTCTAAACGATAATATATTTGGCGTGAGGATGGGGAGAAAAGGCTGCAGGGATGAAGGCGCTAACAAGGCGCTTTGCAGCCGTCATGTGACGGCCAAGTTATCCACGCTTCCAAATCCACCAGGTCACGTGACGCAGGCCACCGGGTCTAGGCGCATTATCGTGTGGCAGCTCTGATAAGTTTGTACTAGTCAGTGCCTAGTCTGCGCCTAGTCAGTGCATAGTCAGTGCCTAGTCAGTGCCTTAGTCAGTGCCTAGTCAGTGCCTAGTCAGTGCCTAGTCAGTGCCTTAGTCAGTGCCTAGTCAGTGCCTAGTCAGTGCCTAGTCAGTGCCTAGTCAGTGCCTAGTCAGTGCCTAGTCAGTGCCTAGTCAGTGCCTAGTCAGTGACTAGGCACTGACTAGTCAGTGACTAGTCAGTGCCTAGTCAGTGACTAGTCAGTGACTAGTCAGTGACTAGTCAGGTGTGTAAAAGCACTGTAAATAGTGAAGTGCCTTATAGCTGTGTCTGTGCTCGATATGCCTATGTAATAAAACTTCGTGTTTGACAACTGAAACAGTGTCTTGAAACAGAGTTTTGAAACACAGTCTTGAAACAACAGATTCTTGAACAGGGGCGTCGCCATGGTTTCAAAACTATTAGGGACACATTGTTCAAAATCGTAGAAAAAGGAGAAGCATGTTTACATGTTTTTCAGAGTTCGAAGATTTCCACCGGGCCGTCGCTCGGAAAGTGGGAGGAGCGCGCGCGCGTGTGTGTGTGTGTGTGTGTGTGTGTGTGTGTGTGTGTGTGTGTGTGTGTGTGTGTGTGTGTGTGTGTGTGTGTGTGTGTGTGTGTGTGTGTGTGTGTGTGTGTGTGTGTGTGTGTGTGTGTGTGTGTGTGTGTGTGTGTGTGTGTGTGTGTGTGTGTGTGTGTGTGTGTGTGTGTGTGTGTGTGTGTGTGTGTGTGTGTGTGTGCGTGCGTGCGTGCGTGCGTGCGTGCGTGCGTGCGTGCGTGCGTGCGTGCGTGCGTGCGTGCGTGCGTGCGTGCGTGCGTGCGTGCGTGCGTGCGTGCGTGCGTGCGTGCGTGCGTGCGTGCGTGCGTGCGTGCGTGCGTGCGTGCGTGCGTGCGTGCGTGCGTACGTGCGTGCGTGCTTGCGTGCGTGTGAGTTTACCCTACCAAACATTTGTTTAAGCGTGGAATTTTACCCTACCAGACATTTGTTTAAGCGTCCGAGGAGCCGCTCGAGGATACACCGCCAGGTACTTAATTTCCCTGGCAATGCCGGGTACCCCAGCTGGTGCAAGATATTTCATATCACAATAATCAAGACCTTGGTTGGGAACAAATTACAGCCATGTTCAACCAAATTTAAAGCACACCTACTTACAACACAACACCAGCAGGCAGGCACCACAACTGATTCCGGCGCCACCGTTCCTGGCCAAAAAGTTGAACAATGTTCAACTTTGAAAAACGAGCTCCGACGGCGTCGGATCCGTCGCGATCAGCTGTTGCGGGGGGGGGGGGCGTCAGTCGCCGCCACTCCCCGGTTCCCACCGAACCCGTCACTGAACGGCCGTCAACGGGCCCGTTTGACGGCGACGGATCCGTTTTGACGGGTGCCAGGCCCAGTGGAAACCGTGCTTAAGACGGATTCGGTCAAATCGCCGGATGACTCTACCAAAGCTATATAACGACTCTACCTTCTTATAGGGTCTTCCACCATGCGCCATAAACGACGCAATTGCGCTGGATGCACGGTATAACTGGAATGAGAATGTTGAGATGAGAATGTGCTGAATGAACAGGATTTTCTACTATTTATCAAGGGTGAAACTTTGTATACTTTTGAGGATGCACTTGCACCCCAATGTTGAATTTTGCATCCCCAATGTTCCTTTTGCATCCCCAATGTTTCTTTGATAAGGTGGCCCTCCTTACGAAAAAGAGTCCCCTACGTGAGTACATGAGGCACTTCTGTGTTTGAAGGAGGCCCCTCTGTGCTTAAAGGAGGCCCTCTTGTGCTTATAGGAGGCCCATCTGTGCTTAAAAGAGGCATCTGTGCTTAAAGGAGGCCCCTGTGCTTAAAGGAAGCCCATTGTGCTTAAAGGATGCACTTGCAGTTGGCTCCTTCAAGCACAGAGGGGCCCTCTGTGCTTAAAGGAGCCCCCTGTCACTAGGCCACTATTGGCAAGAGGTCTAGGGAAGTTATGCAACACATGTTTCATGGGTTATTTTACAGGTATAATTATATGGTAGCAGCCATTTGCACAACCTGACCCCATATAAGGTCAAGGTCAGGTCACATAAGGTCAAAATGTGAAATTGATAAATTTAAATACAAAAGGCATGTTTCTAGAACAGTTTTGTTTCCTAAATACAGTGCTGGAATTTATTTGTTTGTATCTGGTCACTAAAGGTCACAAAACGCAATTTCACAATCGGACGTCATGAGCTACTCATACTTAGTGAGCCATAAGTCAGTCAAAAATAAAGATATTGCTTTTAAATTTGGTTTGGGTATTGTTCGCATGTGCTGCTTCAACATATCTTCCGTTTTTCGACAATATTTGAAAATGTTGATTTTGAGGGTATTTTTTCAACAACAACAAAAAACTTTTTTTTTAGGGGGGGTCAAAAAACAAAATTTTCACAAATCCACGAAGGCTATTTTGTAGCCCGTGCTACTTGCTATCTTTTGACGTTTTGTATTGCATTTTGGTAAAAATATTGCATTGATATGGCCTGATAAAGCTTAGCTGATTTTTGTTGTGTCAAACTCGTGTGTAGTGATGTCACTAAATTCGTGATATATATTTTTTTAATCGCCGAAATTGCTTCATGTTTGCACAAAAGACGTACAATTGCTGTAGGAGAAGGTACCTGAAGTTTCACGCCAACAGAACAATTGGTTTTTGAGCTATTGCGAAAGTTCGTCAAGGAGGGGCGAAAAACGCCCCTCCCCCAGCCAATGGCGGGTTAAAGGAAGACCCCATGCATTTGCAGAAGGCCCCTCTGTGCTTATAGGAGACCCCCATGTGCGTAAATGGTGTCCCACTGTGCTTAAAGGAATGGGCACAAATTGACCATGCAGTCGTCACGCCCTTAACCCTATTTGTAACAGGCTCCTGTCTACCCCTATTTGTAACAGGGCGGGGGGGGAGGATTCCGCCCCCCCCGGAGATCTCGAGATCTACCCGTCCGATTTTCAAAAATGAAACGGTGTTTGGTTCCCCTCAACACGATCTACATTTCTAAATAATGCAAAAATATAAATGTTTGATAGGGGGGCAACAGGGGGTCAAAAACTACAAATTGTATTGGTATTTTTGATCCAACATAGCTTTCATGTTTAATGACCGATTTTAACACAACTAATACGAATCGATGGAAATTGAATTGGAAATTGATATATGACGGTGTCGTTTGAAAATTAAAAAATCATAGACGTGTGCAGGGCAATCAATATGGGGGTGAAGCAAATGCGTAATAAAACCATTTTTTATGTTTTTTTATAAATGAAATGGTATGTGATTGTTACATTAGACAAAACAGTTAAAAATCATATTTTTGGCCATAGGCGGTACCAGGTTAGTGAAAAAGGGAGGTCAAATTGGAAAAAAATATTAACCGCAGACAAGTTGCTACTCAGCACTATAAATATGTTGCTAATCGTAGATAGTTCCTTTTTGCACGTTGTACTTCATCATAGGCGTATCCAGGATCCAAACTGGGGCGGCACAAGACCTTTTGATAAGTATATTATCCGCTATTATGATATTAACTAGTCGACAGTGACTATTTCACTTACAACTTCAATTAACATTGCTTACCCCCCTTTTACCCTACCTGGACTCGCCTATTATCTTATAATCGTTCGTAGAGTAGCCTGTGGTGCGTGTTTCATCCGAAGACTGCAGTATGTTATGTCATTGTACGCCCATGCCTCATAGTTTCCTTGCAATAATATGACCCCTTTTCTTCTATTCCTGAACGCGCCTCTGCAAAAAAAAATGCATTCCTTTTCTGGCCTTATATGTGCATATATCATTATAAGCTATCCGTCTATTGCGCCGTTATCGCTGGCATATCGTCATCACCATCCCAGTCACCCCCCTTTCCATGTGCCTGAACACGCCCCTGAAACTATATATGCAATACATTATGCAAATAATGGAAGCAGAAGCTATCTTTTACATCTTGATAACTATACATGCCCCTTACATTGCTCTATTTGCTTCCCGCCAAGCATTGAAAACTTCCTGGAAACCCCCCTTTTTCAAGCCCCTGAAACCGCCTCTGCCATGCAATTTTTATAAGATTTCATTAACATCAACCACTTCTCACTTGTTGCAATCACCGTAAACCGATATAACTCCTTCATACTTGAGGCAGTTAGGAAGAAACCGTGAAGATTGCATTTCCGTATTATCGCCAAATATCGCCTCCGAACCCACCCAAAACTGTGCCCTGGAACCGCCTCTGTTCAGGTTAAGAACTCAAAATTTTGACTCCAAATGCGGTATTAAATTCTATGAAAAGTCTCAAAATTGCATGGGCCTACGCCCAGCCGTTCTGGAGATATATGCGAAAAACATGAGGGGGCGGAATCCGCCCCCCCCCCTGTTACAAATAGGGTTAAGCCCCAACAAACAAGCAAATGTGCTTAAAGGAGCCCCACTGTGCCTGAAGGAAGCCCCTCTGTGCTTGAAGGAGGCTCCTCTTGCGCTTAAAGGAGGCCCCTGTGCTTAAAGGAGGCCCCCTGTGCTTAAAGGAGGCCCACTGTGCTTAAAGGAGGCCCCTATGTGCTTAAAGGAGGTCATATGTGCCTAAAGGAGGCCCCTCTGACCTTAACACGCGCCCTGGAGGGGGGCGAAATCCGCCCACCCCTCCGGTTTTTCGAGGATAGCGCAAAAACGGCGGCGCGCAGCTCCGCCGTTTTTTGTATACCTGTTTATAAATGAACTTCCCGCATTATGTAGAAGTCTTGGCCTCAGGTCATCTCAGGTCAGGTCACCAGACCAGGTCACGTGATGACCTCAACTCCAAAACGTTTGCAGTAGTACCACAGCCACAGTTTTACGCCGATCAGTTTCAATCTTGCAGAACTTCATAAGGTCATAGATACCAACAATTTGTTTATCTCGGATTTGTAATATCGGTGACCTAAGGTCAGGTCATTTTTGTGACCGCCAACACGGTTGTATCAATAACTATCGACATAATGCAGATAGAGAAGAGAAAACGGTACAAACATACCGAAAACGGTATGTTTGTCTCGTCGAGACACGTCTCCCAATATGCAACATGACCAACTTGGGTCACCACTTGACCTTGACCTGAGGTCAAATTTCTCAGTTGACCTAACCCGATCACCATGAATATGATTCGAAGCGCCTTGACAAGACACACGCGATGGCGTAAACATTATTGCTTTATCTTTATTAGGTAAAAGGTTATTTGGGGAAAACAGTTTTGAAAACATAATCACCTTTTTGACATTCGATGACCTCTGGAGCCTAAACTATTGACCTAAGCTCAAATCTGAGGACACCTATGTCGATTGAATTTTTCAATGACTTTCGATTGCTTTTTTCCGTTTGCTGCTAACTATCATAGTTCCCGAGATATTTGGGGGTGTTCGAACCGAAGTCTTGAAAACTTGAAAATCTGACCCTTGATGACCTCTGGGGACCTCAATATTGAACTGAAAAAAAATAACGAAATACTTTCGAAAGAGCTTGTCTCGATCTATCTAACGTCGTTTTCCGCTTGTCGCTACGTTGCGTGGTTTTCGAGATCATAGGGGGGGGGCGAAATCCACCCCCCTCCAGTGCGTGTAATAATCAGAGGCCCTCCAGGGCGCGTGTTAAAGGAGGCCCCGTCAGAACAAAAAGGAGACCCATCTGTGCTTAAGGGAGGCTTTTCTGTGCTTAACCCGCACCCCGGTGGGCACTGAGACAACTTCGCCCTGGTGGTGGTGGTGGGGGGATGACCCCCCCCCCCCCACCCCCACCCCTCGCCCTCTAACTCGAAAAATCACAGGGCTAGAAAGAGACGCGGGAAAAGCGTGCGAAAGCTCTTGACAAGCATATTCGAAGTTAGGTTAAGTATTATTTGACTCAGGTCAATATTGAGGTCACCAGAGGTCATAGAAGGTCCGATTTTTCCAGTTTTTGGACTTCGCTTAGAACACCCCCAAATATATCGGTAACTATGATAGGTAAGAGCAAACGGAGAAGAGCAATCGTAAGCTCTAGAAAAATGCTATTACTATTTGTGTCCTCAAATTTTAGCCCAGGACAACATTTTAGGCTCCAGAGGTCACCAAAGGTCACGAGGGCATTTGTCCCCAAAACATCGTGAATAACTTTGTATCGGTTAAAGGAAATAGTTCACCTTCAACATTAGTTTTAAACTGAGATAGCAGTTTTGTAGCCCGTGTTGGGAAACCCCTATCTGCAAGTTTTCTTGACTGAAGAGACTCTCCAGCCGAATATATTTGAGTTTTTGGCGAAGGAATGCGGTGCTGGCGAAAGAATGTTGTACTGGTTCTAGCCCGGGCAGAGGCTATACCATCAGCCAATCAGCTTGCAGCTGGTGCTAGCAAGCGAATCGCCGGCCGCCGGTTGGCACATCTCCAATGCGAGTCTATCTTTACGCGACTATTTTCGAATCTGATTGGCTGAACCATTTTTTTTACATTCGCGTGACGTCAGGACTCTGACTCAGAGAGTATGCATATAGTTTTTATAAACAATAAAAATGTAAG
Organism: Chirona hameri; assembly: GCA_036785665.1. Taxonomy (NCBI): domain Eukaryota; kingdom Metazoa; phylum Arthropoda; class Thecostraca; order Balanomorpha; family Balanidae; genus Chirona; species Chirona hameri. The sequence goes on from JAXIVJ010000651.1 coordinate 45,232, forward strand.
GCTCTCTGTCCTGAATCGGCGCGATATAAGGCCATTTTTGATAATATAAAAAGAAATTGTATTAAAAAATATAATCAAATCGTGTTGGGTAAAAAATTTCCAAGGTGAACTACTTCCTTTAAAGGGACTATCCCACCTTCCCAAAAGTTGTCAAATGTACGCCGCTTGTGGTGCAAAATATGAAGTAATTGCTGCCGAACACGATTATGACATTTGTTTCTCGCAAACAGTGCTCAATTTCATAAAAGTTAAGTTGTAATGTTTGGGTTGATGACGTCATACGTATTGAGTTCTGGAGAGCTACACATAAATCATGTACGCTGGCAAAGTATGGGCACAATTATTTCGAGACCATTCTGCCGCTTTGAATGCAAAACAAACCAACTACCAAACCATTGCAGCGTAGCAAATATCTACAAGGTTCACCTTAAAACAAGTCTACTATCATCACCATTTAATAAAGAGAGGTGACGTCATCTGATTTAACCCTCGCCTGGGTAGGACAAAATCACTACGTGTTCGGGTAGGGGGAGGGGGGGGGGCTACGACCCCCCCCCCCCCCCCCTCCCCCCTTAGCGTTTCGCCCCTAATTGAGTTAAGTAGGTGCTATGACGCTCTACATTTTCTAAAATTGTCTTGGCATTCAGTCAATATCTTCAAGGTCAAATGAGGTCACGAAGGTCAAATCTGGCCAAATATCACGATTTTTTTTAAATTTGACCTCTGTGACGTCACAGGTCCCAAGCAATGTGTCCAAAGTTATTTCAGGGGATGAACATTGACATTGTCTACCGAATAGCGTTTGAATCATCCCGATCCGACTGTTGGTTCCGAAGATATCGATTTGCCGACCGCGATTCTGGCCGCCATCTTGGACTGAAAATCCATATAACTCAAAACTTTATCGACCGATTTAGATTTTGTTGCGTCAATCGATCCGCTATTGAGTTAGCGTTAATGTTGCGCAAACAACACCGCCCTGCTCCGCTTTGTTTACGAGCTATTCACGAGAAGAAGAAAAAACATGTGGAGGGGAGGGGGGGGGGGGGGCTCAAAAGTGCCCCCCCCCCCTCCACTGCGCGTGTTAAAAACGGTTAAGTTTTGGGGAAAATGGCCTTAGTAATTTAGACATTTGAATAACGGCCCAAGATAATGGCTATCTCAGTTTAAAACTAATACAAATGCAAAACATTCCCTTTAACATTCATTTAACATTCAACATCAAACATTCACCTGACGTGAGTGGCAACACATACGTAAAGGAAATAGTTCACCTTCGGAAAATTTCTCAGAACACGATTTTAATATATTTTCTAATACAGTTTCTTTTTTCTTAATGGTCCTACATCGCTCCAATTCAGGACAGAAGGTCGTAAATTAGTAATGTTGTGGTGTGTGTTATTGGTCTGCGCATGCTCTATGCAGTGCTGGCACTTTCAGACGGTACAGTATATCATATATGCGCCGCATTCCTTTGCCAAAAAGTCAAATATCTTCGGCTGGAGAGTCTTTTCAGCCAATGAAAGTTGCAGATAGGGATTTCTCAACACGGGTTACAAAACTGCTATTTCAGTTCAAAACCCCATGTTGAAGGTGAAAGTGTTGAAGGTGTTGAAGGTGTCCTTTAAAGGGATTATATACGGGTTTCCGTCCTGAAAGTAAATACACTCTTTTGCAGTTGTATGAGCTTTAAACACGTTTAAGACATATAACAAGGACCTCAATGCTCATTTAGTCCATTATTTCAGAAATTATCAGCGTTAAAACTTGGGTGTTTTTCGAGACTAGTAAACGAGTACTTGATTGGCACTACTGTCCACCACTTTATCTTAAGATCAATTTTAGAGTTTTGGATTATCTGCAAGTCCTACACTGGATCACACAATTATTATGCAATTCAAAACTGACGGGACTTTGTATTACTACACACTGTTCGTTGAGGTTTTGTGTTTTTGTGGCTTTCTTTTCTCTGGCCTTTAGCGTTGATAATTCGGTGGTGGCGTATTACTTTTTTGGCATGGAAATTCATGAAAAATATATAATTGTATGGGAAAACTAGGTAACTGCTGCTGTCGTTGGAACAAAACAAGTTTATTTTCTTTCAAATATTGCTTATTTTACCGGAAATATGCCATACGTGAGGTGTTGTTATTAGCATAAAAGAGATGACTGGCTCTGCCTCAGCCGGTCCTGCAGAAAATACGCGGTGGCATCACCGCGCACTTTGGAATGTCCTTACGTGCAGAAAAGGTCATTTCCAGAAAAAAATGTGGCTACCGTGGGACTTCTACCACCTTTATAAGTACGTTTTACTATGTAACTCAAATATTCTGGGAAAATCCCGTATAATCCCTTTAAAGGGATTATACGGGTTTCCGTCCTGAAAGTAAATGCACTCTTTTGCAGTTGTATGAGCCTTAAAGGGAGTGTGCCTACTCACATCGCTTAGTTGGAGTTATTGACACTGGTCTATAGAACACAATTTTCTGAATTAAACCATTACTTCATTTCTCCAGATTCACCCTAGTTGCTGAGATATTCAAAGATTCCAGGAATTTGCTTGGGAGCAAAAAGTTATCGAGTAGACTCCAGATAGCTTCCCACTACTAAAAGCACTGTAACTATCAATTATACCGCTAGCATATCGTTATCACCGGCCAATAGCAATTCGAACAAACAGCTCGTGCGCGCTGATAGCAGCTGCCGAACAACAGAACCTGGGCGGCCATCACGCAGGGGTCAAAAATAACGCCAACTCGACAACGTCGTTAGTAGCAATTCAGCGTTACACCAAACGAAGATTTGTAGCAAAACTGGCCCATGGCAAGACATAAAAATTACACTATCATTACTGCGGTATATGCTTGAATGAGTCACTTTTTGTTTGTTGTAGATCCTGTACACTTATGGGGCTGTTTTGTATATTCACGGCTGGTTGATCTCTGTTTTCTGGAGATATTTTGAAAGTAATATGTTGCTAGCGAGAAATGGGAAAAATATCACCATAAGTGGGCAAATATCACAAGTTTCTCGCAAGATCTAGAGACTAAACGTACCTTTTAAGGAAATCTACACCTACCAGAGATAGAGAATTTTGTAGCAAAAAATGCCAACATGAATCGACAGAGAGTGATACAGGTTGTATATTTTTGTATCACGCATAATACGAATAAAGGACATCAAATTGTACTTCAAAATATTCCAATATCTTTTAATAAAATTATTTCAAAGTTATTCTCAGGCCATATTTAACCAAATGAATGTAACTCAATGAAGCGTAAAGACTTCCAGAGTCTGCTTTGTATGGTACCCCATCACTATAAGTTCAAGGTTTCCGAATGGGGACAAAGCCCTCCTTTGACATTTTGGTCTCGCGCTGGTTGGTGGTGTCTCTGTTGCGATAAGATCGATTTTTGGTGCTCCAAGGATCTGTGTTGTTTATCATGAGTAAAGTAAAGAAGGCTAAGTTAACAAACTCTAGAATGGAGATTTTGTGCGGATATCTCACCAAGGATGGAGCTGAGTGTAGTTTTTCATGCCTAAATTATCATCGTCCTCGGCTGCTGAAACACACAAAGAAACATCATCCTGCGGAGTCGGATGTTCTCCTACGTGGTTCTGCTGCCTGGGTAAGTGTTCAGTTATTTGTATTGCGCTAGGGACTAGGGAGCGCTCCCCGGCCGCTCCATAGTATTATTCGTATTTTTCCGGAAGTAGGCAGCGTGACTGTGAAAAACTGTGCTGACGTGGAGACGGGAACGTTTGGGACACATTTAGCGCCTACCTCGAAAACTGTAAGTGCGGAATTAGCCTAAAATCGCTCAACAACTTTGATTTTTCTGCCAGACCTCGTCGCGCCAGTGACTGTCCTTGTAGTGCCTGTGATGCCATTTATGAAGATAGGCCACTCTCAAGTCATCGACAAAACTCCAAATTGAACGAATTTTACGTAACCGTCGTCTGATTCCCGACTTCCTGGACCGTTTTCAAGAAATAAGCAAAATACTCAAAACTATTTCTTCAGCGCATGAGCGCTGCGATGGGCGCATGCACACCGACATCAATCTGCCGACACCCCGTCTCCCCCGTCCCCAATGTCGGCCCGCGCCGCTGCTCGGCACCGGCCCGAATCACCCTCCGTCGAGCCAGGCGCGTAGCCAGGATTTGTATTGGGGGTGGGGCACGTCGGTGGTAGAATCAAATTTAGCTCCTCAACCATATGTTGTTGACCGGAGGGGGGGGGGGGGGGGAGGGAGCCGGGTCGTCAGAGAATCTAATTTTATTTAGTGTAAATTTGTTTTGCTCAGAGGGGGAGGGGCATGGCTCCCGTGCCCCCCCCCCCCCCCCCCCCCCCCTAGCTACGTCCCTGCGTCGAGCCGGGTCCGTCGGTCGCCGCCGCAACCGACGACCTTGACGCAGGGGAAAGCCTTTGCCGAGACGGATGGGTGGAAGGAAGGTGTGAAATGGAGGAAAAATATATTTAGATAGTGGAAGGCAATCAATATAGGCGCAGAATTCGACGTTTAATACAATTTGCTTTCCTTGCCGCAGAGCAGGACATAATTCCAGGAAACTGCGTTTTTTTTAGTACAATAGGTCCTCGAATCGCCAAACAGGAACCAAACATGTTCTGCTGCATCTTCTCTACCTGTTGCCATTTTTATGTTAATTTTTCTGAAGGTGAAATGAAGTAGCCCAAATTCGAGGAGAAAATTAATGTAGGGATGGGTTGATTTCCTTCAGACAACTTTACCACCTGAACCTAAAAATCCTGGCGATTCCCATGATCCAAATACTCAGTTCCACTATTCACGAAACCTTCACCTATACATTTGCCTTTTTCGTTTCCTCAGATGCTGGCGAGACACCAGTCATCACGCATGGAGGAGCATCCAAGTACTGGAGATGCTCCTGTGCCTGCCGAGTCGGCGCAGCAGCCTTTCCCAACTGGGCGTAACAAAGTAGCCCCTGAACATTTGCCTGCAGACGTGCACCCGACATGTGATGATGTTGATATGACCGAGAGTGGACCGGCGATTAGCACTGAGACGGTTCGCAACGATAACGGGGGTCTCTGGGGTCTCTCACAATGCTGCAGGCGGTTGAGCACTCTGATTGCCTGATCTACGCTGCACGAGGTAGGCAAGTCCCAAATTACCGGGGCCATTCAATTCGAAGAAGTATGTATCACTGCAAAAGCAGCTAAAGAAACAAAAGGCAAACATATAAAAATGCGTTCCTTTTTGCTAGTCTTTGGCTACTTCTCATTTCTTGGCGCATTTATTCTTATTTTTAAGCGATCTTAATTTATTAGTGTTTATCCTGATAGCGTTATGACGTGAATACCAACACATCAGAGTGTCATGTAAAATGTTGAATCGTTTTGGGTTTCCTAGAAGTAATATTGTCAGTGCTTGTCCAAGGACCATTCAAACTGGTCTTCGTCTTAATTTTTTTTTGGATACAAAACTTATTTTCTGACATAAGCTTTTGCACTGCCAATATTTAGAGGTCAGTTTAGGAAATATATCAAACACTTTCACCTGTTTCAAAGACACCCGCTTTCAGTGGGATTATCAATTATTTTTTTTGGAGAGTTATGGAATCCGGATGCAGAACACACCATTTAGGAAGTTGCATTTTATACTTACTCAACTGCTATCATTCTAGTGTCTAAGTACAAGTCAAAGCACAATTTGTAATAGTGGTTCTGTTCCCACAGCGGTACGAACGCTTAAGGAGCAAAAGATCCTGCCAAAGGAGCTTGGTGTCGGCCTCCCACAAATCAGAGCGGCTCACAGATTCATGCGAGAGCTACCGAACGAGCTGACAGACCCCGAGCTCTACGTGAGGCTGCAAAAACAGGCCAGAGTGAGGCGATCCTGCAGCCATACAGTGACATGGTGGCACGGATTTGGATGCTGGCAGCTCCCGAGAGTGTTGTGGAGAGCATGTGCAGTGTGGTGAAGGACATCTTCGGCGAGAACCGCCAACTGTCGCACGCAAGTGCAGCGAAAGAGCTTTGTGTGCGCTGGAATGGACCGGAGCCTGTCTGCGCTGACAAGCTATTAGAGCACGTGCGGCAGCGGTGTCAGAAGGACAATTTTTTGACCGTAGGTCACAGGGACATCGGAAAAGTTATGAAAAGGCATCTTGGTAGAAGCTGTCACCGCGCCCCTGTATATATGTGATATGAATCTGTGATATGAAGTGTATAGTGATGTACGGATGCAGTGCCAACAGTAGGTACCCAATGGGAATTAGTATAATGTCATTCGATGAACGGTTGTGGTGTGCACTTTATTTGGTGTGCCAGTGTGCCACATCCAGTGTTTAGAACTTGAATTCTGCTCCCGTGTGCTATTTATTTTGTCTTGTTGAGTACTTGTCTTGTTTAAGATTCGTCTTGCATTATTTATTTGTGCAAATCAGCTTTTTGTTTGCACGTATATATTGGACACGTCACCTGGATGGATGTTGGAAGGAAAAATATAGTCATCTGTTCTATTGCAAATGGTGAACCTGTTTTTACATTAAATCAACAAGTGTTTTATCCCATGAGGGTACGATGCCTTGGTGTCGAGGTCGGTAGATTGGTACTTAGGTATAGCGATACGCCTGGTCTAGCCGCAAAAGAAGAACCGGTTAAATGACGTTGCCACTCCTGTTGAACTGCCTGCCAGTTTTGTGTAGCGAATTTTCGCATTAGCAGATATAAACATTTGCAATCGACAAATGGAAATGTGTAGAAATGTAGCTTCGATGAGAATGAGAATGTTCGATAAAAGGTGTAGCAAAATTGGGCTCCGTCAAGTTCGGTTGGTAGCAAATTTTAACTTTGTTTTACCCCTGCCATCACGCTTTTCGACGGTTTGTTTACATTGAACCAGACTGGTTATTAATTTGTATGCGATGTTCGGGCTCGCACTAAGAGCTGGAGTTTTCGCAGCAATTGGCCGCCAGGGACCGCTAGTGAGCCATGGTGTTTACCCTGGCTCACTAGCGGTCCCTGGCGGCCTGAAGCTGCTAAAACTCCAGCTTTTAGTGCGAGCTATCTCGGTCGTATCTTTGGTAGTTGTGTTATCGTGGTTTTAGTTTGGTAATTGGTATTGTCCTTCCAGTAACTTGACAATCCTGGCTGAGGCGTTGACAAATCTCCAAACGAACGATAACGGTCATTTGTGGAAATGCCGAATCAGTGCTTCGTCCGTAGTTGTAGATCAAGGCTGTAGCAAGGCAATAGACAAGATACCAGAAATGTACTTATAAACAATGTCGCTGCTGTATAAACAAAAATCGTGCATATGACTACGAAGAAGCATCTCGATCGCTGCATCGCCCACCGGTACGTGTTGACATACGGTTTTGACTGATAGTAGTTTGAATACAAATAATTATTGAACACCAAAGCCTTTTGCCCATTATAATGTATTTTAAATATTAGGTCAAGGTAAGTCGGTATTCGTCATTGGCATAGGCCGTCTTCAGGTTATTCAGTAACCTGATTCGAATTCTTAACACAATAAATATGAAAAATCAATGGTTCATAATTTAAAGATGTTTGGTAGGTATTTTTAAGGCTATTTTCCAATTAATTAGTAACATTAACATGAGAAATAGACAGAACTGCAACTTAATCAGATTTGTAACCTGCAAATAGACTATGATTGAAACTCTGGTATTAGTTCAGTAATTCACTTATTTCACCTCCCCAGTTTATGGTGTTTTTGAGGTCCTTAATAGTAGAAGAGTTGTCTGCTGACTAATATTATGACATACTGAACAATGGGTTATCTTTCTTGTAGAGGTTGATTTTCCATTGGGTCTGCAGTGCTGGAATATTTTTATCTTTGCACTTTGCTGAGATGCAAAAATAAAAAGGTTTAACACACATTCAATGATAAAGTGAAATAATGTGTTATCTTTGCATCCCTCTGAGATATAAGGTCATGTGAGTTCCGACTAAAAATCAAGTACTGAACTGAACTAGACTGAATCAACCTCTACTTAAAAAAATATGGAATTCTTCATGTCTGCCTTGTGGAAGATAACAAATATTTATGTGTGTTCCTGAAAAACCTCGCTCCTTCATTGCTCGTTTTTTTTTAGTCGCACGCTTAGAAAATATAATATTATCTTCCACTCGGAGCCATGCAGAATCCTCTATACTGTCTGTCTACAAGATGGTCTGGGGTGGGGTCCAGGGGGCGATGCCCACTCAGTGGGTTCCACAGCACAGCGAGCGAATGCGAGCGGAGCGTTCTAAACATGGGTCCCTATGACCGTAATTGCTGTAAAGATTAGGTCAGGTTTAATTATGTATAGTTTTTGGTGACATAGCTTTGGTATTACTGGTACGCTTTTCTGTCTGTCGTAATAATACTCTCTTTCTTTGTTATGGACCTCAAGAACACCATTAACTGAGGAGGTGAATTACTGAACTAAAATCTGAAACTGAACAGAAACTTGTCCTTATGTCATTAGTGTAATTATGTCATTGTCATGTTGTGTTATATCATTAGTGTAACGCTTCAGGTTTATAATTATTTTTGCCTCAACGCTCATCTTCAAAAGAGAGCTATTAGATATTATAATTGTTTTGTAATGGTTATTTTTGATAGATCACTAAAAAAATATATTGAATTATTTTTGACTTTTGAAGACAAAAAAAAACTCGCTCCTCCATGATTATGGGTTTCATGCTCAGTCCAGACTGGTTACTGATTTAACTTTTTTGGCACGATTCAATCACAATTCATTTTGGAACCTGAATGATTAAATCACTGTTCAATTCATGAAACATTTTTTTTGTGAATTGATTAAATCAATGCATAAAAAGTGCATTTATATATGTTCTGTATTTCAGGGTGCCAGGGCAGACAGCCAGCTGTTGGCTGCCTCGATGGCAGCATGCAGATTGAAGGAGGCAATGCGTGTGTGCTTCAGGCACTTTGCGGCTCATAAAGACATCAAATAAAGACATAAAAGAAAAGTGCAACAAAGAGCCTCTTGCGCCCATCCGAGGTTGCACCCCCCCCCCCCCCTCCACCAGTCTCGCCCCTTCAAATCACCTTACTCTACCTGCATAAAAGAAGGCTAATCCCACGAGTATTTATGAACTTATCCCTTCTCTGTAAAGCATTTATCTAATCTAATTTTGAAGGAAGCAAGTGTCACTGCATCAGCGACATCCCCTGGTAGCATATTCCAATGTCCTACAACCCTTCTACTGAAAAATGACTGTCGTAGCCTAGTCCTACTTTGTTTCATAATGAGTTTATGCTGATGACCTCTACCTCGATTTTCCCTATTGAACTCAAACACACCCTTTAAATATCCAGAATGCTGACTATTTACAAATTTGAAGACTTCAATTAGATCTCCTCTTAGCCTTCTATACCTAAGTGAAAACATACCCAATTTCTGTAATCTATCTTCATAAGGCAAACTACCAAGACAATTAACCATTTTTGTTGCCCTTTTTTAACTCTTTCTAACAACCAGCAATCTTTCTCATATGTTGGAGACCAGGCTTGTACACAATACTCCAAATGTGGTCCAACGTATGCACAATACAGTTTTGTTATTACCTTTTCACTCTTGTAGGAAACATTTATGTTAATGGCCCCCAGCATTCTAAGTGCCTTTTTCCTAGCTTCTACAACCTGGTCTGACGCTGATAGTCTATTGTTTACCACGACACCTAAATCTCTTTCCTCTTCAATCTGCTCCATTTTCTGCCCACCCATTGCATACCTATGTTTACTGCTAACCCGTCCAGCGTGCATAATCTTACATTTACTCAAATTGAATTTCATCTGCCATGCTTCAGACCACTCAACTAGCTTGTCCAGATCTGATTGAAAAACATCCTGATCATGTTTTCCTCTAATAATCCTGACAACTTTTAGATCGTCTGCAAATTTCAAGACTTTGCTGTCTATACTGTTCTCAATTGCATTCACAAATATTATAAAAAGCAATGGGCCCAGGACTGAGCCCTGTGGAACCCCACTGAGAACCTCCTTCCATTGTGATTGGCACCCATTCAATATAACCCTTTGCTGGCGTCCTGAAAGCCACGTTTCTATCCAATCCAGGAAAAAAAAAATATTTGAGTGAATTAAAGAAAATGGACTAGAGCCTGACTCATGATTATGAGTCAGGCTCACATGTTAAGTTGAAGAAGTCTGCCATCCCATCACTGGTACGTGTTGATCCTTACCGCTTGTGTATTAAAGTAGGTTAACTTTGATAAACTTTGCCTTGTGAAGGAATACACACATTTTGGAGCACCGATTTCTTTGAAAATCATTGTAACGGCTTACCATTTGGGCCAAATTTAGTTTACACTTTATTTATTAGCATCAAGGGCGGATCCAGGGGGCAATGGGACACATGCCCCACAAAACGTCTGAGGAGGGCCCCCTCTGTGGACGGTTGGGCCTGGGTCCATCCGTGTCTGAGAACCTGAGGGCCCTTGCCAAGCCCGGGGCACAGCCATGACTGAGAAAGCCCTTTCCAGACCTTTGATGGCCCAACACTGGTCTGAAAGGGCCCTCGCTGGGCCTGAGAGGGCATTTACCAAGCTTAGAGGCCTTACGGCAGTCCAAGGGGCCCTTACCAGGCTAAGGGAGCACAAAGCTGGTTTGAGAGGGTCCTTCCCAGGTCTGCACATGCTGGTGGTCCTCTCAGGCCAGCATAGGGCGCTCTCAAGTCTTGCAAGGGCCCTACAAGACTGGCATAGGCCCTCTCAGGCTTGACAAGGGCCTTCTCATACCTGAAAATACACTTGGACCAATTGCAGGCCCTTTCAGACTGGCAAAAATCTTGGGAGCCCCTTGCAGCTTGTGGGCCCTTTGACGTCTGATGTGCCACCGCCCCCCAGTCCCCACCCCTATTTTCTTTCCTGGATCCGCCGCTGACTAGCATGAGAGGTTTGCCAGTGTACTATGCAAGTGTGTTGGTGAGAAGTGCGAGAAGAAGTGAAATCAAATATGTCTGTGTAATTTTGCTTCAGTATTACTGCTTACAAATGCATATTTCTCAAGCATTTCAAAGTACACTACTGGTACATACTGGGTTCCAGTGGTATGTTGTCCAAGCATAGCACGACTTAATATTTCCTGATACTGTTTATGTTTGTTGATGTGATTTGAATTACACTATAACATAATGAATAATCGAGTAAATTGTCAAATACATCATCCAGTATCTAATGGCATTATATCATTCCCATTTCCACATTTCATGACCTGAGTGACATTGCCTTTCCAGCACCTTCCTGACATGGCTCCGGAGCCTGCAGACGGTCCATCAGCTCTGGTAACCAGTGGCAGCAGTGAAGCTCGGCTGAAAAGGAGCGGCACACACGTGCTGGGTGTCACGGGACAGCTGCAGTTGTTGGGCGCGCGCGACCGGCCGGCGCGGCTGAATAGGAGCGACCTGATCTCTGTCTTGTGTGTGTGGCCTGCAGGAAGACGGGGGGGGGGGGCTGGGCTGCCTCCAGATGGATGAGCAGGATTTTGACAGCTCATTGAGGGTAGGGCGAGGGGGGCAAACACCTAGCTGCCCCCCCCCCCCCCCACTCTCAAAATGTGGCAGCGCCCTTGCATGTGTGTGTGTGCCCTGTTTTGAGATACGACTGATGCCTGATCTGACCCGACCTCTAGATTGACCTCTGACTTGACCTCCGGCTTGACCTCTGACCCGACCTCCGACATGACATCTGACCCGACCTCTGACATGCCATCTGATCCGACCTCTGGCATGACATCTGACCCGACCTCTGACATGACATCTGACCCGACCTATGACCCGACCTGATATGACAGCTGACCTGACCTCACTGTGCGTGACATGCAGGGGGCCACTTGTCATCTGACCTGACCTCTGTCTGTGTATGACCTGGAAGGAAACACGGCTGCTATCTGACATCTGGTCCGACCCCTGGCATGACATCTGACCTGACCTCACTGTGCGTGTCGTGACATGCAGGGGGCGCTGTTTGCCATTTGACCTCTGACATGACCCCTGTCTGTGAGTGGCTTGCAGGGAGACACGGCTGCCGTCTGACCTCTACCTGTGTGACTCAATGGGAGAAATGGCTGCTGTTTGACCTCTCACATGCCTGAACTCTGTGCAGGGGCGTCCCCCCCCCCCCCCCCGGGGCAGATTAACAGGATTTTAACAGCTCAATGAAAGTGAGGTAGAGAGGGGGAACACCTGCCTGCCCCCCCCCCCCCCCCCCGTCTCACAATATTGTGGCAGTGCCCTTGCATCTGTATCTTGTGTGTGCCCTGCTTGGATACACAGCTGCTACCTGATCTCTGGCCTGATATTTGACCTGACCTCCGGGTTGACCTGAGACCTCTGACCTGACTTCTGACCCGACCTTTGACATAACATCTTACCCGACCTCTGACATGACATCTGACCCGACCTCTGCCATGACATCTGACCCGACCTCTGAAATGACATCTGACCCGACCTCTGACATGACATCTGACCCGACCTCTGCATGCCATCTAACCTAACCTCACTCTGTGCGTGACCTGCAGGGGGACGCTGTTTGACATCTGACCTGACCTCTGTCTGTGTGTGACCTGGTAGGAGACGCGACTGCTGTCTGACCGCTGGTCTGACCTCTGGCATGACATCTGACCTGTCCTGTGTCTGTATGTTTCTATATGACCTGCAGGCATACACGGTTACTGTCTGACTTCTGACCTGACCTTGGTATGTGGCTGTAGTTAGGCACAACTTCTGACCTCTGACTTATATCGCACAGTTGATATTAACATGGAGTACTTGTTCGTTTGTTGTACATTTATAAGGTGCGGAGGAAAGGTGAAATGGTGACATCATTTGCTGTGGAGAATGGAATTGGTCATGTTTGGTATTGTTATTGCTTTTACTAAAATGTATGAATGGCTCATCCGTTGACTTTGTTGTTTCATAATACAGCCAGAACAAGTAAGCATGGTTTTTCTCGGTGTTTGAACCAGGACTTAGTGACTGCGCCTCTGGTCTAGTTCTATGACCGCTGTAGCTGAGTTGTGACGCTGATATGTGATGTCCTACTAGACAGACAGATTGCAATTTAGTTCCATGGAGAGGCGCAGAGGTGAAAAAAAGCTCCTACTCGACTACGTACGTCGGTGACAGTGGAAGGTGCGCGGTGAGTCAGCTAACCGCTTACGGCTGGATGCATTTTCAGAGCCAAAACTTCTAAAAACAAAATTGACCATAACCGTACTCATTTGGTCTTACTAGCAACTCACAGTAATTTGTCAGGCATAACCCGTGCCCCATTCCCGGCTGTCTAATCAGTACGTGTTGTAATTTAACTGCAGCTTCCACTGACCTCCGGGAATCCTGCTGGCTTTTGTAAACGGAGCCCGAGTATTGGGTTTTTCGCTGGGTCTGGTGGGTTCGTGGCAATTGTGGTGGTGCTGTATGGGTTTGCGGTAATTTTGGTGCTTGCGCTGCTTGTTTTTTTCGACTCCTTCGGTGTAATAGTGACGTCACAGGTTTAAATACACCAACTGACTGTATTTTAACAATAATTACCATTAATTGTACCACTCTTTAGCTAAGTAAACACCGTATAAATGGTATTTACATGTTATTTTAGCTAAACAATTATTTATATATGAGAACAGGGCAGCAGCTGATCAGGCTGTATTGAAACAGAAACTCGCATAATGAATGGCCAATACCTTAATACTTATAAGTGCGTTCGCTCTTTTCTAGCAAGTAGACCAATTGTGCTGACGGACAAGACCTTCGATTGAATTGATAATTAACTGTGGATCTTAAGCGGGGCTTTTTGAATTGTGTTTGGGATAAACACGTTGCAGAGTTACAGCTGTGGATTGTGTATGGGTGGTATAAGTGTGTATTGCTTAAATTCGGCTTTTTTGATAGCTTGATTGTGAAAAGCTAAAGATGGGCAAAGTGAAAAAGCAAAGAACTCACGAGGAAGAAGCAAAGCTCCCACCAAATAGACGGCATCAAGCTTGTGGCCGCTGTTCTTACGAGGGCGAGTACAAAAATGTTAAGCGACATAACAAGGCCAAGCATCCTGGATTGCCGCTTAAATTAAGAAACAAAGCATTTGGTGTTGGAGGTGCTTTTGAGCACTTGATAAGGCATGGAAGCAATGAGACTGAAGATGTATCTGCACCACTGCAGACAACACCAGGTAAGACAATTGGTGGTTGCTCTGTCCTACATTGTCATGGGGTAAAAGTATATTATGATCATGACACTGACACTGATCTCTGGTCATGTTCAAATGTCATATATTTTCTGTTATCAAAATGCAGGCAAGTATGATGCATTGCTAATATTCTGATAACATAAGTCTGATAGTAGGAAATGTCTGCGGTTATAGCATTACCCTACATGGTTTGATTCGTTTAATATTAGTTAATGAAATACTTTTCAGTTATAACTGATCATGTGCACATTTGTTATCCTTATTGCATGCCATGTTTTGCTTAGTATCCAAATAATCAAATTATGTGTTGAGTATATGTAAGTGTGGCTTAATTCTGCTTCTTGTTTGACTGCAATGCAATTATATTGTATACTAATGTAAAGACATAAAGACATAAAGACATAAAAGAAAAGTGCAACAAAGAGCCTCTTGGGCCCATCCGAGGTTGCATCCCACCCCACCCACACCCACACCCACGCCCACACCCACACCCACCCCCACCCCCCCCCCCCCCCCCTCCACCAGTCTCGCCCCTTCAAATCACCTTACTCTACCTGCATAAAAGAAGGCTAATCCCACGAGTATTTATGAACTAATCCCTTCTCTGTAAAGTATTTATCTAATCTAATTTTGAAGGAAGCAAGTGTCACTGCATCAGCGACATCCCCTGGTAGCATATTCCAATGTCCTACAACCCTTCTACTGAAAAATGACTGTCGTAGCCTAGTCCTACTTTGTTTCATAATGAGTTTATGCTGATGATCTCTACCTCGATTTTCCCTATTGAACTCAAACATACCCTTTAAATATCCAGAATGCTGACTATTTACAAATTTGAAGACTTCAATTAGATCTCCTCTTAGCCTTCTATATCTAAGTGAAAACATACCCAATTTCTTTAATCTATCTTCATAAGGTAAACTACCAAGACAATTAACCATTTTTGTTGCCCTTTTTTGAACTCTTTCTAACAACCAGCAATCTTTCTCATATGTTGGAGACCAGGCTTGTACACAATACTCCAAATGTGGTCTAACGTATGCACAATACAGTTTTGTTATTACCTTTTCACTCTTGTAGGAAACATTTATGTTAATGGCCCCTAGCATTCTAAGTGCCTTTTTCCTAGCTTCTACAACCTGGTCTGACGCTGATAGTCTATTGTTTACCACGACACCTAAATCTCTTTCCTTTTCAATCTGCTCCATTTTCTGCCCACCCATTTCATACCTATGTTTACTGCTAACCCGTCCAGCGTGCATAATCTTACATTTACTCAAATTGAATTTCATCTGCCATGCTTCAGACCACTCAACTAGCTTGTCCAGATCTGATTGAAAAACATCCTGATCATGTTTTCCTCTAATAATCCTGACAACTTTTAGATCGTCTGCAAATTTCAAGACTTTCCTGTCTATACTGTTCTCAATTGCATTCACAAATATTATAAAAAGCAATGGGCCCAGGACTGAGCCCTGTGGAACCCCACTGAGAACCTCCTTCCATTGTGATTGGCACCCATTCAATATAACCCTTTGCTGGCGTCCTGAAAGCCACGTTTCTATCCAATCCAGGAAATAAAATATATTTGAGTGAATTAAAGAAAATGGACTAGAGCCTGACTCATGATTATGAGTCAGGCTCACATGTTAAGTTGAAGAAGTCTGCCATCCCATCACTGGTACGTGTTGATCCTTACCGCTTGTGTATTAAAGTAGGTTTACTTTGATAAACTTTGCCTTGTGAAGGAATACACACATTTTGGAGCACCGATTTCTTTGAAAATCATTGTAACGGCTTACCATTTGGGCCAAATTTAGTTTACACTTTATTTATTAGCATCAAGGGCGGATCCAGGGGGCAATGGGACACATTCCCCACAAAACGTCTGAGGAGGGCCCCCTCTGTGGACGGTTGGGCCTGGGTCCATCCGTGTCTGAGAACCTGAGGGCCCTTGCCAAGCCCGGGGCACAGCCATGACTGAGAAAGCCCTTTCCAGACCTTTGATGGCCCAACACTGGTCTGAAAGGGCCCTCGCTGGGCCTGAGAGGGCATTTACCAAGCTTAGAGGCCTTACGGCAGTCCAAGGGGCCCTTACCAGGCTAAGGGAGCACAAAGCTGGTTTGAGAGGGTCCTTCCCAGGTCTGCACATGCTGGTGGTCCTCTCAGGCCAGCATAGGGCGCTCTCAAGTCTTGCAAGGGCCCTACAAGACTGGCATAGGCCCTCTCAGGCTTGACAAGGGCCTTCTCATACCTGAAAATACACTTGGACCAATTGCAGGCCCTTTCAGACTGGCAAAAATCTTGGGAGCCCCTTGCAGCTTGTGGGCCCTTTGACGTCTGATGTGCCACCGCCCCCCAGTCCCCACCCCTATTTTCTTTCCTGGATCCGCCGCTGACTAGCATGAGAGGTTTGCCAGTGTTGTATGCAAGTGTGTTGGTGAGAAGTGCGAGAAGAAGTGAAATCAAATATGTCTGTGTAATTTTGCTTCAGTATTACTGCTTACAAATGCATATTTCTCAAGCATTTCAAAGTACACTACTGGTACATACTGGGTTCCAGTGGGATGTTGTCCAAGTATAGCACGACTTAATATTTCCTGATACTGTTTATGTTTGTTCATGTGATTTGAATTACACTATAACATAATGAATAATCGAGTAAATTGTAAAATACATCATCCAGTATCTAATGGCATTATATCATTCCCATTTCCACATTTCATGACCTGAGTGACATTGCCTTTCCAGTACCTTCCTGACATGGCTCCGGAGCCTGCAGACGGTCCATCAGCTCTGGTAACCAGTGGCAGCAGTGAAGCTCGGCTGAAAAGGAGCGGCACACACGTGCTGGGTGTCACGGGACAGCTGCAGTTGTTGGGCGCGCGCGACCGGCCGGCGCGGCTGAATAGGAGCGACCTGATCTCTGTCTTGTGTGTGTGGCCTGCAGGAAGACGGAGGGGGGGGGGGGGGCTAAGCTGCCTCCAGATGGATGAGCAGGATTTTGACAGCTCATTGAGGGTAGGGCGAGGGGGGCAAACACCTAGCTGCCCCCCCCCCCACTCTCAAAATGTGGCAGCGCCCTTGCATGTGTGTGTGCCCTGTTTTGAGATACGACTGATGCCTGATCTGACCCGACCTCTAGTTGACCTCTGACTTGACCTCCGGCTTGACCTCTGACCCGACCTCCGACATGACATCTGACCCGACCTCTGACATGCCATCTGATCCGACCTCTGGCATGACATCTGACCCGACCTCTGACATGACATCTGACCCGACCTATGACCCGACCTGATATGACAGCTGACCTGACCTCACTGTGCGTGACATGCAGGGGGCCACTTGTCATCTGACCTGACCTCTGTCTGTGTATGACCTGGAAGGAAACACGGCTGCTATCTGACATCTGGTCCGGCCCCTGGCATGACATCTGACCTGACCTCACTGTGCGTGTCGTGACATGCAGGGGGCGCTGTTTGCCATTTGACCTCTGACATGACCCCTGTCTGTGAGTGGCTTGCAGGGAGACACGGCTGCCGTCTGACCTCTACCTGTGTGACTCAATGGGAGAAATGGCTGTTGTTTGACCTCTCACATGCCTGAACTCTGTGCAGGGGCGTCCCCCCCCCCCCCCCCCCCCCGGGGCAGATTAACAGGATTTTAACAGCTCAATGAAAGTGAGGTAGAGAGGGGGAACACCTGCCTGCCCCCCCCCCCCCCCGTCTCACAATATTGTGGCAGTGCCCTTGCATCTGTATCTTGTGTGTGCCCTGCTTGGATACACAGCTGCTACCTGATCTCTGGCCTGATATTTGACCTGACCTCCGGGTTGACCTGAGACCTCTGACCTGACTTCTGACCCGACCTTTGACATAACATATTACCCGACCTCTGACATGACATCTGACCCGACCTCTGCCATGACATCTGACCCGACCTCTGAAATGACATCTGACCCGACCTCTGACATGACATCTGACCCGACCTCTGCATGCCATCTAACCTAACCTCACTCTGTGCGTGACCTGCAGGGGGACGCTGTTTGACATCTGACCTGACCTCTGTCTGTGTGTGACCTGGTAGGAGACGCGACTGCTGTCTGACCGCCGCGCTGGTGTGACCTCTGACATGACATCTGACCTGACCTCACTCTGTGTGTGACATACAAGGGGACGCTTTTGCCATCTGACCTCTGACCTGACCTCTGTCTGTATGTGACCTGGTAGGAGACGCGACTGCTGTCTGACCGCTGGTCTGACCTCTGGCATGACATCTGACCTGTCCTGTGTCTGTATGTCTCTATATGACCTGCAGGCATACACGGTTACTGTCTGACTTCTGACCTGACCTCGGTATGTGGCTGTAGTTAGGCACAACTTCTGACCTCTGACTTATATCGCACAGTTGATATTAACATGGAGTACTTGTTCGTTTGTTGTACATTTATAAGGTGCGGAGGAAAGGTGAAATGGTGACATCATTTGCTGTGGAGAATGGAATTGGTCATGTTTAGTATTGTTATTGCTTTTACTAAAATGTATGAATGGCTCATCCGTTGACTTGTTGTTTCATAATACAGCCAGAACAAGTAAGCATGGTTTTTCTCGGTGTTTGAACCAGGACTTAGTGACTGCGCCTCTGGTCTAGTTCTAAGACCGCTGTAGCTGAGTTGTGACGCTGATATGTGATGTCCTACTAGACAGACAGATTGCAATTTAGTTCCATGGAGAGGCGCTTTAATTTAAGCGTTTGCTTTT
Organism: Chirona hameri; assembly: GCA_036785665.1. Classification (NCBI taxonomy): domain Eukaryota; kingdom Metazoa; phylum Arthropoda; class Thecostraca; order Balanomorpha; family Balanidae; genus Chirona; species Chirona hameri. The sequence continues at coordinate 64,216 of JAXIVJ010000651.1, forward strand.
GCGCCAATCCAACACTGTTTCTTTCGTTGTATATGTTTAGTTGATAATAAAATTACTCTGAACTGAACTGAACAGTCAGTCAATCGAACGTGACGTTGACGCTACATGTGGTAGTATTAAAATTATAAAAGAGAAGAAACGATTCATGAAACCATTTATTCAGAAAACCACTCATGTTTGATTGTAAGCATTATTTAATGAAACTTGTAACTTAAATCAACGGTAAAGGCGTAAAGGCTGCGTAAAACCATGTATTCATCGTAACAATCATTTTGAACGATAAACAGACTCGCCCGGCTGTCGTGACATTCCTGGCTGGGCGAGTCGCCGCCGCTACCACCGATGTTCCATTACAGCTTCTCAGTACGCCCTCCCGCCAACGAGTTGCGGAACAACGGCGCAGACAACACAACAAGGAAGCCTGAAGGCAGTGAATACTGAACACAATATAAGATTGGCACTGTTCTGTGACAAAAAATAGCAACCCACCACAATGGAGAATGAAGACAGAAATCTCCCACAAAAACACAGTAACATTGTTCTTTGCTACTGGTGTCTTAACCCGCGCGGCGCTGGGGTCTCCATCCGAACGTGCGGTGCGGGGGTAAATTTTACCCCCCTCGTATCTTCCGAACCAATAACCGCAGCGAGACGCTCAAGGCGGCAATCGAAAGCTCTCAGTGAGAAGAATCTAACACATGCCCGAAATTATTAACATAAGGTCACATGTTAGGTCACAGTCAGGTCAAGTGTCAAAATTTAAATATTTGGGTTTTTGGGCTATACTTTCCATCCAAAGCCTTGTATTGCAACTATTATCTCACAAAGTGCTCCCAAATGTATAATGCATCTCCCGCATAAGTAAAAGTGAAATTTTAAGCAAAGGTCAAGGTCAAGGTCAGGTCACAAAAGGCCACCGGTCTATGAAAGTCATGCGACACATGTTGTATGGGTTATTTTACACGTATAATTCGATAGAAGCAGCCATTTTCACAGCCTGACACCATATAATCTCCCTCAGGTCAAGGTCAGGTCACAATAAGGTCAAACTTTGAAATTGATTAATCTAAATAAAAATTGCATGTTTCTAGACTAGTTTTGTCTTCGAAATACAGTGGTGGCATTTATTTGTCTGTATATGGTCAGTAAAAGCCAAAAAACGCAATTTAAAAAAAATGACGTCATGAGTTACTTATTCTTAGAGAGCCATAAGTCCGTCAAAAATAAAGTATTTGCTTTGAAATTTGGTTTGAACATCGTTCATACTCGGTTCTCTAATATATCTTCCGGTTTTTTGAAAATTTTCAAACAAAAAACTTTTGTGGAATTTTCCCCAAAAAAATCAGTTTTTTTAATTTTTGGTGGTCAAAAACCCAGAAGTTTCAACATCTGAGATAACCATGTTAAATACAATGTTATTTCCTTTCTTTTCACGCCTTTTATTTGCAATTTGCATCAACACGCTATTTTCTACGATTTTTCAAACATTTAACGTTTTTTCACCAAAAATGACATGACATGACGTCACTAAAACGTCATTATCTCCTCAAAATTCTCACGAATTTCAAAAAAAAATTGTAACATAAGATTTAGAATTGATGCACCATAAGGTACTGCAAGTTTCACTTCGATATCTGTCATAGTTTGCAAGTTATGGAGAATATCCGGGAGGGGGTAAAATTTACCCCTCAGCGCCGCGCGGGTTAAACGAGGAAAGTACACCATTGTTGAAATATTGCTTTCCCATTTTCACAAAAAGGGAAAAAATATCACCAGAAATGGGGAAAATCGCCCCCTCCCATTCCAATGGCAATTATATTAAATTATATATTGAAGATGTCCATTTTTTTAATATTCACTTCATGTAAGTGCAATAAAATTATTGCAAATGCAAATAAATCTGCAAAATAATTGCAAATAAATATATTGCAATAAAAAGACCATAGGGCATAGACACATGCTGTTGAAATGCATCTAAATCAGCGTTACCAGCTTTACAGCTTTCCATAAACTTGCACTCTTCTTCTTAGTTAGTCATCCAAGAGCCATCTTTCCTCACTGCTTATATTTTTTTTCTATACAATCACAGCTCTATGATACCAGTAACAATGCAGCCAAGGCCATTGCAGCCATCACCTGAAACTTGTGCAATATGTACCTACATGTATTGAATAGGTGGTGTAGTGTGATTGTATGCCATTTTGTACTGACAATATGTATTGTCAATATAAGCAGACTGGTTATTGATTCAACATTTTTAATGATTCAATCACAATTCATTTCATCTTTGGGACCTGAATTATTACATCACCATTTAATTCATAGATTTTTTTTTAGAATCGTTTTTTCAGATTCAAAAAATAAAAATAAATATGTTAATTGATTCACATTTGCTTCAACATTTACATATATATGACATTTAAGTTATATCAACATTTAAATATATACACGACTGAGGGAGAGAATCTTGCTAAGGAGCTCAGTATCGTTTGGATCAGTGAGGCCATGTGGCCTTTCTAAATTCTGCACGTTTATAAGTATAAGTAAGTATAAGTATTAAATATATATGTTGAATTTGTCAAATCAATAAAAATGGAAACACACCTACATGTGTGTGGTCATTAAACCATTGTTACAGCAAAAATATCAGATTGGCCATTATTGTCTTATATTGACAATTTATATTGAAAATAACTTACATTTACATTGCCAATTTAGGTAGGTGTAAATCCATTGACATAAATCACACATGTTCCTCACTTAACTTATTTGCCTTTTAAAGTTAAAAACACTCATCACTTTTTAGCTGGTACCATGGACGCAGGCTAGCACCATTGGTAGCTGTTGGTAGGGTGATCTGCTGTAACCTTGGACACATCATAATGTTGGACTTTGTATGCCATCAGAATGTTAACAATACAGACACACTGTGCGCCAGTAGCCCCTATACTCTGATAGCATGACAAGCCTGAGGTAAGACATGCCTGAAGATTGGGCTTTTACCATACCTACAGTGTTATAGGTACCAACATGCAGTACATATCTGGTAGCTAATTCCCATTCTCATAAAAGTATAATTAAATTGTGTTCACACAATTGATATTTTTAACATAAAGGTAGGTGTAGCATGTATTGATGTCTTACTTATTCTAAATTGAAATAAGTATTAACTGCGCATAGGTGGTAGGTACCTACCTAGTACCTACCACAACAATAAGAAACATGGAATTAAATTGAATTACAGGCTCCTAGAATTGCTTTGGAGCTGGTGTGCGGAGTGGAAAACTCTGACTAAAATAAGTATAAAGAGTGAAAAATTAAACCAAAAAGCATATGTACCAGGCCTTATCACCCAATTACCTGCTCACCAAAATTAGTTATTACCTATGCCAATTTTTACCTGTCTTTTCGTCCACAGGCTGTCCCTATCATTACATCCATAAATCAGTATCAGGTTTCCAATTATCCAATACATTTTAAAATAAGGAGTGGAAAATTCACAGTAAAACTCAGGAAAAAGAGTGGAAAAATAGTATCCATAGGGTGTTATTTTCCACCCAAATTTCCCAATGCCAGGACACTGATTATTAAAATGTATCTAAATCGGCCTTTTTACAGTTTTCAATAAACTTACACAGCTTTCTGTAGTCAAAGAGGTCAACATCTCACTTTAGTATTTACCAAATCATTACTTTTGCTACAACAGGAGCTATACGATCCCAGATAAACTGCAACCACCAGCACCAACCCCAAACCCAAGGTGATATATCCCCAAACCCAAGGCGATATGTATAACCCAAACCCAAACCCACGCAAGCGCACGTATGAATAGGCGGAACGTATTTTATCTACCGTGACCTGGGCGAAACCATCGGCCTGTATTTTGTCTTAGGTGCGTCGTTCACGTAGCAATTTGTTACCTCTGATTACCTTCACCGTAGTGGGGATCGTTTTTTCGATATTGAAACGAAAAATAAGTAAAAACAATATAAGTGAAAATTCAACTAAAGGGGCTCCAGATGTAAATTTCGTTGCATTCAACCATCACAACAATAGCTACTTATCGTAGGCAAAATAATTTTGACAGATCAAAACAGTAGGCACACTCCCTTTAAACACGTTTAAAGGAAATAGTTCACCTTGGAATTTTTTTACCAAACACGATTTGATTATATTTTTAATACAATTTATTTTTATATTGTCAAAAATGGCCTTATATCGCGCCGATTCAGGACATAAGGTCGTAAATTTGTATTGTTTATCAAAACTATATGCATACTCTCTGAGTCAGAGTCCTGACGTCACGCGAATGTACACAATGGTTCAGCCAATCAGATTCGAAAGAAGTCGCGTAAGGATAGACTCGCATTGGAGATGTGCCAACCGGCGGCCGGCGTTCGCTTGCTAGCACCAGCTGCAAGCTGATTGGCTGATGGTATAGCCTCTGCCCGGGCTAAAACCAGTACAACATTCTTTCGCCAGCACCGCACTCCTTCGTCAAAAAATCAAATATATTCGTCTGGAAAGTCTTTTCAGTCAAGAAAACTTGCAGATAGGGGTTTCCCGACACGGGCTACAAAACTGCTATCTCAGTTTAAGACTAATGTTGAAGGTGAACTATTTCCTTTAAGACATATAACAGGGACCTCAATGCTCATTTAGTCCATTATTTCAGCAATTATCAGCGTTAAAACTTGGGCGTTTTCCGAGACTAGTATCAGATAACGAGTACTTGATCGGCACTACTGTCCACCACTTTTATCTTAAGATAAATTTTATAGTTTGTATTATCTGCAAGTCCTACACTGGATCACACAATTATTATGCAATTCAAAACTGACGGGACTTTGTATTACTACACACTGTTCGTTGAGGTTTTGTGTTGTGGTTTTCTTATCTCCGGCCTTTAGCGTTGAGAATTTGGTGGTGACGTATTATTTTTTTGCCATGAAAATTCGTGAAAAATATAGAATTTTATGGGAAAACTAGGTAACTGCTGGTGTCGTTGGAACAAAGGAAGTATATTTTCTTTCAAGTATTGCTTATTTTACCAGAAATATGCCATAAGTGAGGTGTTTTTATTAGCATAAAAGAGATGACTGGCTCTGCTTCAGCCGGTCCTGCAGAAAATACGCGGTGACATCACCGCGCACTTTGGAATGTCCTTACGTGCAGAAGAGGTCATTTCCAGAAAAATGTGGCTACCGTGGGACTTCTACCACCTTTATAAGTACGTTTTACTATGTAACTCAATTATTCTGGGGAAGAAAAAAACGTATTATCCCTTTAACGTCGGCTTACTTGCAGGCATATCGGGCGATGAACTGGGGGAGGCCCCCTGACAATTTTCCAGGAGGCCCCCGCTACAATTTGCATCCCCAATGTCATTTCCAAAGTTACACCCCTGCTATTTATAGTAGAACTCTCAAAGTCCCAGAACAATGAGATCGACTGTCCTGACAATCGATCTCAGAATCACTCCATTGAAAATACACAAGCACCCCGACCCCCATCCCCGGGGGATCAATTGTCTAACTAGATATCTGGTATATTTTTTTTGACGGCAATATGGGTGAAACTTAATTATTGAGAATCAAGAGCTGAAACGCAACTGCTAATTAAAAAAAAAGTAAATGTACTTACATGCTGACGTGATGAATATGATGATTAAGTGAATATTACATCTGAAGTGGTTTTGGCGATCAGTAATTCTAAGGACATGATCGCTTAGTAAATTTTCCCAGGATTGACATAGACATAGGTAATGATTTTACTGGCATTTTGACCCCCGAATACTTCATGGGAAGGAGCATTTTGTCCCCGACCTTATCCATAAAGACAGAACACTTTACCACCCCTGCAGCTGGCGTTCTGGCTCCGCCTGACGCCAAGTACAGTCTCTGACAAGGGGCCACCGCGCCGCCAGGGCGGCTAAGTGGATATTAACGAGGCGTCGTGATCAGAGACTACGTGCCAGAGAGTGTACCTACCTCCGGCGGCGAGTGTTCATGTCCCGATCGTGGCCCGGAACAGCGGACATGAAACCGGGCCCACTAGTCCTGTCGAAATTACTTAACGTAGGAAGGTAATTCTTTCACCACAACCCATTTTTAGATCTGCTCTACAGATCTGCTATCTCAGTCCAAAACCTCATGTTAAAGGTGAACCCTTTAAAGGTTTTAAGGGCCTTTCGCTTCGAAAGGTTTTAAAAGCATATTTCCGCAGACGTTTGAAAAACATCCCCTCCACATGCGCTACATCTCTCAGTCCATATTACCTATTACAGACAGATCAACGCCGTACTATTTGCAGTCACCGGAGTGCAAAAACGCCCCTTTTTACCCTACGTGAAATGTATTACACGATGGGGCACTGTACGTGTAACAAAATACACGTCTGTGGACACGCACACGTAGCAAGACACAATTCACGGATGTTGCTGTAAGAATATCGCCAAACATTCATCGCCTTGTGTCCGCTCCACCACATTTTCGCCATGTTCGCTTGGTTTGGTTTGGTTTGATGTGGATAATGTCGCTTTGGCCCACTTGGGCCAGCTAATGGAGAAGGGGTCAAGTGGGACAAAGTGGAACGCCGACCGGGCGACCGTCCATGGACTTACAGGGCCCTTCCCCGCAGGGCGAAGCTGCGAGGGGGGCCCCAAGCCATGAAGGCGGCCACCACTGCCGAGGGGCGGCTCGGGGGCCACCACAACTGGTAACCGCCGACCCCCAGCCCATGTTAACGTGAGCGTGACAGAGAAAATAGGACCGGCAGTCGGCAGGAAGGAAAAGGATCGGCAACCACATTCCATCCCACATTCACCCTATATTGACATTCGATCTCGTGCACACCACCTTACAGCAAACATCGCCTTGATGAGAAGCACATCACACATCTCAAACTCACACACACACACTACACACATCACATATTTTATCGTGTTTTGTGCTATGTACCACCGCATTACCTCCCAGGTACCACCACGCTCATATCTGCCTGGTAATGCCCGTACCAGCATCCTAGTACATCCCCGGTGCGTCGTCGGGGCTGGGTCGAAAAGCGACCCGCCGCCAGTCGCTAGCTTCTGCTACTCCCGCCAGGGCGGTATAACGAAATAAATGCACGCACGGAGTGACAAGACAGGCCAGAATGCCCCGTGGCCGCACCCCCCCCCCCCCCCTAATGCTCCGTAGAAACATTGTGAGACAGAGGCCAGAGGCGGTGTTGAGTTTCGACATTGGAAAGCACACGCGAGAACTTCGCTCGGATCACAGTTAGGAAAAGTCGTTCGAAAATGCCCCAGTGCCACTGCGCTGGGCGCAACTTAAATAGATTAGTGAACACTTTCGATAACGAACGTTACGAAAAATTGAGTCTTATAATAGTGAAAACGAGGCCCAATAAACAAGGTGAAACAGTGCATTTAAAACGAGTAATTGTATAGGCAAGCCTTATGATCAACCACTTGCTTGGTAAGTGTCTGGGCTTGAGGCAAACCATAACAGCTGACTCAATGATCCTGATTGGTCAGCTTGGCTCGTTGTCGAGAGCTGATTGGGCAGCTTAGCTCGTTGCCGCCAGCTGATTGGTCGACATGCTCGCCATGGCGCGCCCATTGGGCAACGTTTCAAGATGTTGCACGCTGATTGGCTAGCCTTTCTTGTCGTCACGTTGACTTCAAGGTCACACTGCCTCGTTGGCTGTTTTCTTCGCCTGATGGCATTCGAGTATATCGTCCATACAATGTAAATATTCACCGATATTGTTCGCGAATCATTGTTATATACCGTCTATCACTGAAGTTCTTATCCACGACCTCACCGATTTCACTCTCGCCTCGTTGCCATGACAACGTTCACTGGCTGTAGTGACGTCACTATTAACAACACGTCACCACTTTCACTTAGGCCGCGCCCAGCGCGTCAGCGTCCACCAATCACCGTTCAATTCCGAAAACTGTCGATCACAGTTCCCCGCCGAACCGTCTCCACTAAGTCACTGTGCGCTTTTACCGAGCGCCTCCACCAATCACTGTTCGTTCTCGAACTGTTTGAAACCGGCCTTCTTGGCGACCAATCCGAGCCCATTACGGAGCGCGGCAAACCGCGCCGGCGAAGCTGATTGGCTGCTGTCGTTCGACTGGGGCGCCGCCTGCCGGTGACCATTGGAACTATTAGTTGACGGGTCGCCGTTGATGTGGATCCCGTGGTTTCCGTTCAGACCGCCCGAAAATGAAGACTCGGACGTGTTCTGCGAAAGTTAGGATAAATGTCAGTACAATCGCAAAGCCTGCGCATGCGCAAAGCATTCGTCATCAACACGAGGCACTCAAATCATTTCTCTGATCAATGGTCCACCAACCATGCACCACGGATGTTGTCACATTTTAGATGTTCGTTTGCTACACAGACGAGCGTCTAAATTATCCCTTCCAAGCACCAGAACCTCTCTAAAATATCCCACCGCGCATCCCCCTCCACTCTCCCCTTTTACAAACCCACGTCCCTCGGCCGTCTCATCCCACAAACCGGCTTCTCAACTCCCCCTCCATGAACTCGCTCTCCCCTCCCCACAGTTCTCGCACCCACCTGAAGGTTCTCGAGGTTCATCTCGCGGAGGTAGCTGGGGTTCTCGAAGCTGACGCGGTCGGCGGCACCAGCCTTCCTCCGTTTACGGCGGTAGAGCACCACCCCGACCAGCATCACTGCCAGCACCAGCACCAGCACCAACACGACGGCCAGCACCGTCCCAGTGCCTATGTAGTAGTCTGTAGGGAAGAGGAGTGAAAAGTTCACCACGGTGTAGTGGACATTGGAAGCGTTCGACATTACACATTACGAAAAGCACTGTACACAGGGGCGTAACTTCTCCAGACAAGTTTGGGGGAGGGGGGCTGAGTTTGAAAAACAAATCGCTTTAAGTACTATCAAAATCCACAAAATGCAGATTTCTCCCCGGATTTGACCCACTTCTTCGGCAAAGTTGGCGGGGATGAAACCTCAGTTAGGGGGGGGGGGCTGAATCCCCCAACTGAATAGGAACCTACACCCCTCACTGTGCACATGTGTCTGCAGCGGAGAGAAGTCTGCATATAGGTCGGTAGTTCAAATGGCAGCGGCGTACAGAAAATCAGATTACTACGAAAAACCAGCCACAATGAAGTAATTTGCACGAGAGTCAACGGCCTTGCGTTTCCTTGAATCCTGCTAATATGCTCGTAAGACGAATATTTAATTGCTATAACTATATAACTGAGTTAGATCAACAGGCGTCAATTAAACTACACACATCTCGCTGCCAACCATCACTTGATTTCTCCTCGGATCTCAGCCACCAGAAAGCCCTCTCTATACTGACCTTATGACCTTACCCTCTCTATACTCTCTGTACTGAACTTATGACCTCACTCACTTCACCTCTCTATACTCTCTGTACTAAACTTATGACCTTACCCTCTCTATACTCTCTATACTGAACTTTGTGAGTGAGTGAAATGTGAGTGAGTCAAGTGAGTGAGTGAGTGAGTGAGTGAAGTGAGTGAGTGAGTGAGTGAGTGAGTGAGTGAGTGAGTGAAATGAGTGAGTGAAGTGAGTGAGTGAGTGAGTGAAATGAGTGAGTGAAGTGAGTGAGTGAAGTGAGTGAGTGAAATGAGTGAGTGAGTGAGTGAGTGAAGTGAGTGAGTGAGTGAGTGAAGTGAGTGAGTGAAATGAGTGGGTGAGTGAGTGAGTGAGTGAGTGAGTGAGTGAGTGAGTGAGTGAGTGAGTGAGTGAGTGAGTGAGTGAGTGAGTGAGTGAGTGAAATGAGTGAGTGAAGTGAGTGAGTGAGTGAGTGAAGTGAGTGAGTGAAGTGAGTGAGTGAGTGAGTGAGTGAGTGAGTGAGTGAGTGAGTGAGTGAAATGAGTGAGTGAGTGAGTGAAGTGAGTGAGTGAGTGAGTGAGTGAGTGAGTGAGTGAGTGAGTGAGTGAGTGAGTGAGTGAGTGAGTGAGTGAGTGAGTGAGTGAGTGAGTGAGTGAGTGAGTGAGTGAGTGAGTGAAGTGAGTGAAGTGAGTGAAGTGAGTGAGTTAGTGAAGTGAGTGAGTGAAGTGTGTGAGTGAGTGAGTGAGTGAGTGAGTGAGTGAGTGAAATGAGTGAGTGAGTGAAATGAGTGAGTGAGTGAGTAAGTGAGTGAGTGAAGTGAGTGAGTGAGTGAAGTGAGTGAGTGAGTGAGTGAGTGAGTGAGTGAGTGAGTGAGTGAGTGAGTGAGTGAGTGAGTGGAGTGGAGTGAAGTGAGTGAGTGAGTGAGTGAGTGAGTGAGTGAGTGAGTGAGTGAGTGAGTGAGTGAGTGAGTGAGTGAGTGAGTGAGTGAAATGAGTGAGTGAGTAAGTGAGTGAGTGAAGTGAGTGAGTGAGTGAAGTGAGTGAGTGAGTGAGTGAGTGAGTGAGTGAGTGAGTGAGTGAGTGAGTGAGTGAGTGAGTGAGTGAGTGAGTGAAATGAGTGAGTGAGTGAGTGAGTGAAATGAGTGGGTGAGTGAGTGAGTGAGTGAGTGAGTGAGTGAGTGAGTGAGTGAGTAAGTAAGTAAGTGAGTGAGTGAGTGAGTGAGTGAGTGAGTGAGTGAGTGAGTGAGTGAGTGAGTGAGTGAGTGAGTGAGTGAGTGAGTGAGTGAGTGAGTGAGTGAGTGAAGTGAGTGAGTGAAGTGAGTGAGTGAAGTGAGTGAGTGAGTGAGTGAGTGAGTGAGTGAGTGAGTGAGTGAGTGAGTGAGTGAGTGAGTGAGTGAAGTGAGTGAAGTGAGTGAAGTGAGTGAAGTGAGTGAGTGAAGTGAGTGAGTGAAGTGAGTGAGTGAGTGAGTGAGTGAGTGAGTGAGTGAGTGAGTGAGTGAGTGAGTGAGTGAGTGAGTGAGTGAGTGGAGTGAAGTGAGTGAAGTGAGTGAAGTGAGTGAGTGAAGTGAAGTGAAGTGAAGTGAAGTGAAGTGAAGTGAGTGAGTGAAGTGAGCGAGAGAAATATCAGTGAGTGAAAATACATACATTCATACATGTACCCAAAAGGCACCACCCAACACTCACTCTCATCCGTGCTCTTCGACGACACAAAGATCCTTCCCGGCACGAACAGCACGGGCGTGGTCAGTTGGCTGGAGCCGTAGTGGTTTCCCGACTTGACGGCACACTCGTACTCGACACCTGCTCGCAGGCTGGAGATTCGCAGTGATGTGGAGCGGGTGTCGTTACGGGACGAGATCTTGTCGCCAGGCGCCCGCCAGTACACCCTGGGGGAAGCGGGGTGAGAGGTCAGATGTTAGGCAACACACGTCATTACGGCATCCAAAGCGGCTGATCCAGGGGCAGTGGAATAATGTTCCTAAACAAACTGAAATCGGCGGAAAATAAATACGTTTGCATTTTGATGATTTCATGGAAAACTACTACGATCACCTCCCAAGATCAAGATCACTTCCACTTCATTTGGATGGCAACAAACAAGATCATGAAGCCGGTAAAAATAGAATCAAATCGATCTTAGTTGATTTACATATCCACATAAACGTGCGGAAAACTTGTACTGTTTCAGGTAACAGCAGCAAGTTACAGTGACGTCATGGGTACAGCCCTCTGCCGTGTTCTGTGGCACCTTACCTATAGACCTCCACCTTGTCAACGTTCTTGGTGGGGGCGTCCCAGCGCACCCGGACCACATTGCTGCTGACAGCCTCCACACGAACGTTGATCGGAGGGCCGGGCAGCACGCCTGAAATACGTGACGTCATTATGACGTCATTGGGGTACACTCATACACAGAAGGGTCAGGAATCGCTGCTAGAACAAGTCAATATGACATAACTGGGTACACATATACACATAAAGGCCGGACAGTATCGCTAGAACACCCCATTATTATTTCATTCGAGTACTTAGTAACTTATTCCCAAGCGAAACCGGCGAGCAAAAAAGAAACGCCTTCTAATTGCACTTTCTCGATGGTTTTACCTAATTCCGTGACTCACCAGAGGATGTAACTGATTCCCAAATCCCAATGATATCAGTCGAATATAATTGCATACGGCCCCGTCTAAGCAGCGTTGCATTTTATCAGGACAACCCTAGCAGCCTGACTTCACAAACCCTACCCTCCTCACCACTAAGCCCCTACCCTCCTCGCCACTAAACCCCTACCCATCCTACCCTTCTCACCACTAAACCCCTACCCTCCTCGTCACTAAACCCCTATCCATACTACCCTCCTCACCACTAAACCCCTACCCTCCTCGTCACTAAACCCCTATCCATACTACCCTCCTCACCACTAAGCCCCTACCCTCCTCGCCACTAAACCCCTACCCATCCTACCCTTCTCACCACTAAACCCCTACCCTCCTCGCCACTAAACCCCTACCCATCCTACCCTTCTCACCACTAAACCCCTACCCTCCTCGTCACTAAACCCCTATCCATACTACCCTCCTCACCACTAAACCCGGCCCTACCCATCTCCACTCGTAACCACTACCCAAACGCACTTTTTCCCTCCTCGAAACAGTCGACGATTTCCTTGGCGTAGCCGAGGGCGCACTCCTCTGTGGCCGCGACCGGCTCTCCACGACACCAGTCCAGACAGCGTGCCGGCACGATCTTCTTAGCGCAGCAGCGACGGTGGTCAGAGCCATCTGTGGACGAGGAAGGGAAACATACGGTGGTGAGAGCCATCTATGGACAGAAATGGGAAACTCCTGACGGAGATGGAGCTCCGAACCACTTTTAGGCGAAACCAGAAAACACAGCAGTGAGCAGAACATGGAGCGGGCCGTGGACAGAGCAAGACAACATATTAGTAAGATCAGCTGTAAACGATAGGAAATACCTTTCGGGAATACAAACAAGATTGCTCGCAAACACCAGCTGACAACATGCTATTTCGTGTGCATTCAGCACTTTAGAAACCTTAACCAATCAGTCAATAGCTGACGTTGGTTCAATTGCGAATTAAGATGCTGATTGTTGTGTAAAGATCTAATTGCAGGTGCGTAGGAACTATGTTCAAGTTGGGGGGGGAGGGGGGGCAGGAGGCATTCTGAAGTCGATTATTTCCATGCAACGCCCATAGGCGTAATGTTAGAATCCAAAATGTTGGGGGGGGGGGGGGGGGCTGCCTCCCCCCTGTTCCTACGCCTATGTCTAATTTAGACAAAACACGGCTCATTAACTTCCAATGCTCCTAATCCCTGATTCTCCTGCCAGTCGCGCGGCTTCTCGGCTCGTTCCATCACCGCGTCGTCCCCACGCGGCCGATTGGCCCGCAATCACTGCAGTCTGTCCGATTTCCACGCGCCACGCACCGTATCAAAGCGACGGCTGATTGCAGTCGACAGTGAATCGCGCGCAGTCAGCAATGCGACTCGACTGGCACTGCTGAGGAACCGGTGATACCGCTGCCGCCGATTCAGTCAAAGGCGAGTTTAGAGGTATTGATGTTCTGCAAGCCAAACAAGCTGCCTTATAAAATAGCGCGAGATTCTTCACTTATTTCCAAACGAGTCGCCATTGAAGCAACTTTAGAAGATCGAAAAAGTCCGGGCTGCTTTGAATTGAGTGGCTATTGAAAGGCCTTTCCAAGGCCGAAAGAAGTATATCAAACATGATCAGATAAAGTGATCTGCGACAGGACATTGATTAGGTTAATTCTCCAAAACTTTGCACAGCGACGACCGACGTTCGTGCTCCAGATAAAACATAAATCCCAGTAAACCTCCGTCAGAATCGCCTCCCAGTCTTGCCGCCTGCGCTGATGTATGTGTATGCATGCATGCAATGAATGTTAACGCAATGTTAGTGTGCTAACTGCAGCTAATGTATGCATGTATGCATGCATGCATGTATGCATGCATGCATGTATGCATGCATGCATGCATGCATGCATGCATGGATGCATGTATGCATGATGCATGTAGGCATGTAGGCATGTAGGCATGTAGGCAGGTAGGCAGGTAGACAGGTAGGCAGGTAGGCAGGTAGGCAGGTAGGCAGGTAGGCAGGTAGGCAGGTAGGCAGGTAGGCAGGTAGGCAGGTAGGCAGGTAGGCAGGTAGGCAGGTAGGCAGGTAGGCAGGTAGGCAGGTAGGCAGGTAGGCAGGTAGGCAGGTAGGCAGGTAGGCAGGTAGGCAGGTAGGCAGGTAGGCAGGTAGGCAGGTAGGCAGGTAGGCAGGTAGGCAGGTAGGCAGGTAGGCAGGTAGGCAGGTAGGCAGGTAGGCAGGTAGGCAGGTAGGCAGGTAGGCAGGTAGGCAGGTAGGCAGGTAGGCAGGTAGGCAGGTAGGCAGGTAGGCAGGTAGGCAGGTAGGCAGGTAGGCAGGTAGGCAGGTAGGTAGGTAGGTAGGTAGGTAGGTAGGTAGGTAGGTAGGTAGGTAGGTAGGTAGGTAGGTAGGTAGGTAGGTAGGTAGGTAGGTAGGCAGGCAGGCAGGCAGGCAGGCAGGCAGGCAGGCAGGCAGGCAGGCAGGCAGGCAGGCAGGCAGGCAGGCAGGCAGGCAGGCAGGCATAAAATACATAAAGACATAAAAGAAAAGTGCAACAAAGAGCCTCTTGGGCCCATCCGAGGTTGCACCCCCCCCCCCCCCCCCCCCTCCCCATCCCCCCCCCCCCCCCCTCCACCAGTCTCGCCCCTTCAAATCACCTTACTCTACCTGCATAAAAGAAGGCTAATCCCACGAGTATTTATGAACTAATCCCTTCTCTGTAAAGTATTTATCTAATCTAATTTTGAAGGAAGCAAGTGTCACTGCATCAGCGACATCCCCTGGTAGCATATTCCAATGTCCTACAACCCTTCTACTGAAAAATGACTGTCGTAGCCTAGTCCTACTTTGTTTCATAATGAGTTTATGCTGATGACCTCTACCTCGATTTTCCCTATTGAACTCAAACATACCCTTTAAATATCCAGAATGCTGACTATTTACAAATTTGAAGACTTCAATTAGATCTCCTCTTAGCCTTCTATATCTAAGTGAAAACATACCCAATTTCCTTAATCTATCTTCATAAGGTAAACTACCAAGACAATTAATCATTTTTGTTGCCCTTTTTTGAACTCTTTCTAACAACCAGCAATCTTTCTCATATGTTGGAGACCAGGCTTGTACACAATACTCCAAATGTGGTCTAACGTATGCACAATACAGTTTTGTTATTACCTCTTCACTCTTGTAGGAAACATTTCTGTTAATGGCCCCTAGCATTCTAAGTGCCTTTTTCCTAGCTTCTACAACCTGGTCTGACGCTGATAGTCTATTGTTTACCACGACACCTAAATCTCTTTCCTTTTCAATCTGCTCCATTTTCTGCCCACCCATTTCATACCTATGTTTACTGCTAACCCGTCCAGCGTGCATAATCTTACATTTACTCAAATTGAATTTCATCTGCCATGCTTCAGACCACTCAACTAGCTTGTCCAGATCTGATTGAAAAACATCCTGATCATGTTTTCCTCTAATAATCCTGACAACTTTTAGATCGTCTGCAAATTTCAAGACTTTGCTGTCTATACTGTTCTCAATTGCATTCACAAATATTATAAAAAGCAATGGGCCCAGGACTGAGCCCTGTGGAACCCCACTGAGAACCTCCTTCCATTGTGATTGGCACCCATTCAATATAACCCTTTGCTGGCGTCCTGAAAGCCACGTTTCTATCCAATCCAGAATCTTGCCCCTGATCCCATGAATTTTAAGTTGCAACCCCAGTCTTGTATGGGGGACTTTGTCAAATGCTTTACTGAAATCAAGAAAAGCTACATCTAGCTGTTTACCCTGATCAACGCTATCTGTTGCAACATCCAAAAACTCCAGAAGATTAGTTAAACAAGAACGGCCCTTCCTAAAGCCATGCTGTGTATCTTTGATGAGTTCATTTTGCTCCAAGAATTCAACAATCTTATCTTTGATGATTGATTCAAGCACCTTGCAGACTAATGAGGTCAGACTAACTGGTCTATAGTTTTCCTCTTTACTTCTATCTCCCTTTTTATGAATAGGAACAACATTTGCTCTTTTCCAATCAAGTGGAATTTTACTATCTGCAAGTGATTTAGAAAATATTTGGCTAATGGAACCGACAACTCCCTTTCAGATTCTCTTAAAAGGCAGGCAGGCAGGCAGGCAGGCAGGCAGGCAGGCAGGCAGGCAGGCAGGCAGGCAGGCAGGCAGGCAGGCAGGCAGGCAGGCAGGCAGGCAGGCAGGCAGGCAGGCAGGCAGGCAGGCAGGCAGGCAGGCAGGCAGGCAGGCAGGCAGGCAGGCAGGCAGGCAGGCAGGCAGGCAGGCAGGCAGGCAGGCAGGCAGGCAGGCAGGCAGGCAGGCAGGCAGGCAGGCAGGCAGGCAGGCAGGCAGGCAGGCAGGCAGGCAGGCAGGCAGGCAGGCAGGCAGGCAGGCAGGCAGGCAGGCAGGCAGGTATGTATGTATGTATGTATGTATGTATGTATGTATGTATGTATGTATGTATGTATGTATGTATGTATGTATGTATGTATGTATAGTGTAATACTCACCGGCCGCGCATGTCATCAGTCTGCCCATCTCACTGGCACACTCCGGCATTGCCAGCACGGCGTCCAGGTCCACATCGAACGCGCATGCGCGCTGACAAGGGGTGCTGACGTTGAGACGACGGCAGCACTCGCTGACCCCGAGGTTATACAGCTTGGGCGCCTCCTGGTGGGGAGGGGGACACGGGGGTCAGCAGGGGTCAGCAGGGGTCAGCAGGGGTCAGCAGGGATCAGCAGGGATCAGCAGGGATCAGCAGGGGTCAGCAGGGGTCAGCAGGGGTCAGCAGGGGTCAACAAGGGGTCAACAAGGGGTCAACAAGGGGTCAACAAGGGTCAGCAGGGGTCAACAAGGGGTCAACAAGGGGTCAGCAGGGGTCAGCAAGGGTCAGCAGGGGTCAGCAGGGGTCAGCAGGGGTCAGCAGGGGTCAGCAGGGGTCAGCAGGGGTCAGCAGGGGTGTGCTAACTGTTCACAGGAAAAAGCAGGGGTCAACAGGGTTAGCATGGGTTAGAGGGTTCAGTAGGGGTCAGCAGGGGTTATCAGGTCAGCCAGGGGTCATCAGGTCAGCCAGGGGTCATCAGGTCAGCCAGGGGCCGGTACTTAAGATGGCCGTCAAAATTACCGGAGCTCAGTAGAGAGAAATCCAGCCGAACACGCGATTTTTGTGTCAAAGAATCGCGATAAAATTGAGAGAAGAAAAAAAATTGATAACAATTAAATCAACTTCAAAATGAAAACTTAGGACGACACTGGATAAGGTAGTAGGATAAGGTAGTAGTTAAAACACAACATGCCACACGAGGTTGAGACTCAATCACATAATCATTCGCCATGATTGTATGAGGGCATATCATAAGTCATTACCAACCTAACTGTTCCCCATAGTATTATTCCCCTTCATCGCAGTTTCCGATTCAGGTTCGATTTTGAGCACATCAGAGTGCTTACCTCTCGCTTCCTGAGCGTCACCGCGCTGGTCATGCCGCCAAACACGTTCAGTGTGCTTACCTCTCGCTTCCTGAGCGTCACCGCGCTGGTCATGCCGCCAAACACGTTCAGTGTGCTTACCTCTCGCTTCCTGAGCGTCACCGCGCTGGTCATGCCGCCAAACACGTTCTCAGCGTGGCAGTAGAAGCTGCCGAAGTCCTCCGGGGTCACCTTCTTAATCCGCAGCTCCATGGTGTGATCTCCCTCCTGTGGGTGATGACGGCAGCGTCATAATACATAATGTGACGTCAAAGGCGCTGAACTATCAGAAGGTTGGAGTCGCGTTAAAGGAAATAGTTCGCCGTCAAACATGGGTTTTGAATTACTGAGATAGCAGTTTTGTAGCCCGTGTTGGGAAACCCCTATCGGCAAGTTGTATTGACTGAAAAGACTCCAGCCGAATATATTTGATTTTTTGGCGAAAGAATGCGGTGCTGACTAGGCCTGGGCTATACAATCAGCCAATCAGCTTGCAGCTGGTGCTAGCAAGCGAACCGCCGGCCCCTGGTTAGCACTTCTTTAATGCGAATCTATCCTTACGCGACTACTTTCGAATCTGATTGGCTGAGCCATTTATTTAATTGCGCATGACGTCAGGACTCTGACTCAGAGTATGCATATAGCTTTGATAACATTAATAATTTACGACCTTCTGTCCTGAAGCGGCGCGATATAAGGGCATTTTTGACAATATAAAAAGAAATTGTATTTCAAAATACAATCAAATCGTGTTTGGAAAAAAAGTCCCAAAGTGAACTATTTCCTTTAACAGTCTCATGTACAAATGATGTAAGCAAGTATGCCAGCCACGAAACTTACCATTCGCCCACTATGTCAGCTACGTGCATCAACTTAATATAACCCAGTCAACACAACACCAGTTCATGAAATGTGAAGTCAATGAGTGATTAACTCCAAAAATGTCTTTTATTGTCTCTTGAAATTGTATCTTAAAGGGAGATAATGACCTTTTTCCACAAAAATGGAGTTAGCACCTGAAATCGATAGACGAGACCAAAATATATTGTAAATTCATCACATTTTGCATATAACAATTCCTACCGCGAGATATTTCAATTCATAGTTGATAAGCGCTCCACGCTTATAATCAGCAAGCACTCGGTAACGAATTCAGTAAATTAGCCTCCCTACGCATTGTTATTTATCATGAAGGTATGCAATATGTTTCCTGCATTCTATCTTTTGCGAATATGTGCCAAACTTTTATGAACAATCAACAATCATTTAAAAAAAGTGCATTGAAATCGGCAGTTTAGGTTGGCCCCCCATGGCAACCTATTTAGTGTCGGCGATTTGTTTATAAGTGCCCATTCAACAACGTTGAACAGATTGACACAAAAGCGCCAGATGTTGCGCTTTCCAATAGTGTAGGGAAAATACCGATCATAAATTTTCCCAAACTTCCAACTTTGAATTAGGGAATAATTGTATTTAATTCTTAAATTTAGATCACATCATTTTAATACCATAACGGTAGCCAAAGAAAGTGTTGCTAACAAAATCAAAAGGTCATTATCTCCCTTTAAAACTGAAATTTGGGATACACGCAGTTACACTATCATGCCTCGGCGGCTGTTCGCCTCGGCGGCTGTTCCCTCCACTCGTACATTTAGAAGAATTACAGCACACATTGCCTTGGATAACTTATCGACCTGCAATTATTTTAGATAAACGCTGTGTTAAATGACTTCGCCAAAAATTGGGTCACTTGCCCACTCATGATATGTTGAGAAGCTAAAGGAATAACGCCTTCCATATACTAAACAAGATGATGTTACTCACCATTACAAATTGCGCTCACAGACAATTTTAACTTAGGAAAACTTCAAAGCAGGTCATATCAACTTCCTTGTTCAAACACGTCGCTGGAAACTTGGCTTTAGCCGTGCTTCAAAACACTGCTCAAACTCCAACTTCAAACACTTAGACTGTCTCAAACTCTCATTACGTCCACTAGACTCTAGTTCCCTCCCCGAAGCGCTTTGTTTATGCCACAACCGCACAACTTAGACGCGAGGCCCCCTCGAGCCCAGCAACTCGGCGCAGCCTCCCACATGATACCCCCTCCCGGGACTCCCTCGTCTTTGTGGGAGCTTTAAATCACTTCTGAAAGCATCCTATTATACCGAGAAAGCCTCGCTAAGTCTCTGCTAAAGCCGGGGCCGACACAAAGCAGACAACGGGGTGCCGGTCTTTGGCGAGTTAATACATGCAAACCCGTCGGGGACTAGGGGAGATTATAAGGAAAAGCTCGCGCCTATAAATCAGTCGGCTTGCATAGGATGAATACCGCCGACTAAAACAATAACCATGATTTAAAACGCGATTGTCGTGTAATGCATATTCATGCATTTAGACTATTCTTTGAAGTTAAGTATCCACTAGAAGCTCGTTTGTATAGCATTACAGCGAATAAGTCATAAGATGCACAGGCCTGCTGCCCAGCCAGATATTGACTGTACATATTTTCCACGACAAATTGATCACGTTTCGGTGCTGTTGACCTCCATCACATGATCCGTCGAGACCCTAACCTACCACGACCTAACCGACGCGACCTAACCTACCACGACCTAACCTACCACGACCTAACCGACGCGGCCTAACCTACCACGACCTAACCTACTACGACCTAACCGACGCGCCCTAACCAACCACAACCGTGAACCACCAGCCCTACCCGCATGCCCCCTACTGCCGTCACCTTTCTTCCTGAACTGTGTGTGATGACATAGTTTCCTCCATCGATGACAGCTTGCCGCTGGGCGGGATCTCTGAAGAACACCATTTGGGGCTCGGGACTGGCGTCCACCCTACAGCGCAGAGTGACCGTGCCGTCCTCCACGGCCGTGTAGGAGGGTCGAGACCTCACCACAGGTCGACCTGGGGTCACACGGAGTCATGTGAGGTCACACTGGGTCATGTGAGGTCACACGGCGTCATATGATGTCAAATGGGGTCATATGAGGTCACATGGGGTTATGTGAGGTCACATGGGGTCATGTGAGGTCACACTGGGTCATGTAAGTTCACACGGGGCATGTGAGGTCATACTGGGTCATGTGAGGTAACACGGGGTCATGTGAGGTCACACTGGGTCATGTAAGGTCACACGGGGTCATGTGAGGTCACACTGGGTCATGTGAGGTCACACGGGGTCATGTGAGGTCACACTGTGCCATGTAAGGTCACACGGGGTCATGTGAGGTCACACTGGGTCATGTGAGGTCACACGGGGTCATGTGAGGTCACACAGGGACAGTCGTGGTCACGGGGAGTTGTACGGGGTCACACAATGTCACACGGGGTCACACGGGTCACACTGAGTCATGAGGGGTCATCTGAGGTTACAGGGACGTACGAGTCACAAGAACACATGAGGTTCGCATGGAGTCACACAGCGCTTCGTAGGTAAGACAGACAACGCAGAGGGGTCGCCAGGGCCAACTTTTACCAAGTGCCGTGATCCTTGATAGCGTGACTTTCACGACATTCGCAATGCCACGCATTCGAAAGGAAGGCATACCGTACATAACACACTGTGTTTCTGGATCCACGGCCTTTGGTAAGACAGCCTCACTCAGTAGATGAGCTCAGAGAGTGCCATATCACCACAAGAGTTGCGGGCCCTAAAACCCCAATTGACCACACCACTCACTCAGCAGATGACGTCATTTGGTCCAATTGAGCCCAGGAATCAAGTAGCAGTCGTACTAGACAAGCTGTGTCGTAGTGTCGTACTTACGGCTGTGTCGTAGTGTCGTACTTACGGCTGATTACGACGTGACGGGTGGACTGCATCGGCGTGCCGTAGCCGTTGTCGGCGTAACACGTCACCTGGTTCATGTCACGCGTCACGTTACGGATGGTGGTCACCAGGTGACGCGTCCGGCCCTGACGACGGAAAACAAAATGGCGGCGCGGTGTGAAAGACGGCAGAAATAGAAGAGTGAAGGTTGGCGTGAAGTCAAGCAGAACAATGATGACATTTCCAAGGAGCTTGCTTAAAGGAAATAGTTCACCTTCGGAAAATTTTCAGAACACGATTTTATTATATTTTGTAATACAGTTTCTTTTTTTCTTTTCAAAAATGGTCCTACATCGCGCCAATTCAGGAGAGAAGGTCGTAAATTATTAATGTTATGGTGGGCGTTATTGGTCTGCGCATGCTCCCCGCAGTGCTGGCACTCTCAGACGGTACGGTATATCATATATGCGCCGTATTCCTTCGCCAAAAAGTCAAATATCTTCGGCTCGAGAAGTCTTTTCAGCCAAGAAAAGTTGCAGATAAGGATTTCTCAACACGGGCTACAAAACTGCTATTTCAGTTCAAAATCCCATGTTGAAGGTGAACTATTTCCTTTAACGTCCTCGTCGATATAATACAGCAAATACGTCTAATTCCACATGAGAGTATTTACAGAAGCAATATTCAGTGAGCTTTTAACTTGCTTTTGAAAATCCCAGCTGGAAATGGTTATCAAAAATTAAGACAATGATTGTGTGCATACTGGTTATTGATTCGACTCTGATTGAATCGATTGGAATCGTTCAATCAAAATCCCTTGAATCAAAGAAGAATCGATTCACCAGCGATTTTTTTTTTGTATTCATGAATCATGATTGAATCAAAACCCGCATAGAAACAAGGCTGATTGAATAACAAGACTGCAATGCTATTTCAATGGTGAGTCAAACGTGATTTGATCAACAAATGTTTTAATTCTTTGAATCGGAAAGAATCATTTCTCAAAATGGTTATACATGAATCAAACGGTGACTGAATCATGTATATTCCAAAATGAATCGTGATTGAATCCTTCCAAAAAAAAGGTGAATCAATAACCAGTCTGATTGTGTGATCATAATATGATCACATAGACAATATACTCAAAACAGAAGCAGCGGACAACATTAATTATGCAAATAAGCAACGGTCCTGCTTCGTCAAGTAGCAATATCATTTTAATCTAGAGCGGTGATACAGGCTTGGAAATTTGATTTTTTACGACTCTGCCTCCAAGAGATCCCAGCGGGAAAACCTTAAGTGGAAACTGTGGGAGAAAACTCGGATTAGCGCAGAAGAGCTATGCATGTTTAAAGAAATCGTGAATAAAAGAAAAGGCTTCCCGTTTTGATTAGTCTGCTTTCTGACGTTTTAGAAGGCTGAGTCTGATGAACTGGAAAATGCCATAACGATGCAGAATAACCGATTTCATAAAGCAGCCCAGGATTCCCAGCGCACTTTACAAGATTTGCATTAATAAAGACATAAAGACATAAAAGAAAAGTGCAACAAAGAGCCTCTTGGGCCCATCCGAGGTTGCACCCCACCCCACCCACCCCCCCCCCCTCCACCAGTCTCGCCCCTTCAAATCACCTTACTCTACCTGCATAAAAGAAGGCTAATCCCACGAGTATTTATGAACTAATCCCTTCTCTGTAAAGTATTTATCTAATCTAATTTTGAAGGAAGCAAGTGTCACTGCATCAGCGACATCCCCTGGTAGCATATTCCAATGTCCTACAACCCTTCTACTGAAAAATGACTGTCGTAGCCTAGTCCTACTTTGTTTCATAATGAGTTTATGCTGATGACCTCTACCTCGATTTTCCCTATTGAACTCAAACATACCCTTTAAATATCCAGAATGCTGACTATTTACAAATTTGAAGACTTCAATTAGATCTCCTCTTAGCCTTCTATATCTAAGTGAAAACATACCCAATTTTTTTTTAATCTATCTTCATAAGGTAAACTACCAAGACAATTAACCATTTTTGTTGCCCTTTTTTAACTTTTTCTAACAACCAGCAATCTTTATCATATGTTGGAGACCAGGCTTGTACACAATACTCCAAATGTGGTCTAACATATGCACAATACAGTTTTGTTATTACCTTTTCACTCTTGTAGGAAACATTTCTGTTAATGGCCCCTAGCATTCTAAGTGCCTTTTTCCTAGCTTCTACAACCTGGTCTGACGCTGATAGTCTATTGTTTACCACGACACCTAAATCTCTTTCCTTTTCAATCTGCTCCATTTTCTGCCCACCCATTTCATACCTATGTTTACTGCTAACCCGTCCAGCGTGCATAATCTTACATTTACTCAAATTGAATTTCATCTGCCATGCTTCAGACCACTCAACTAGCTTGTCCAGATCTGATTGAAAAACATCCTGATCATGTTTTCCTCTAATAATCCTGACAACTTTTAGATCGTCTGCAAATTGCAAGACTTTGCTGTCTATACTGTTCTCAATTGCATTCACAAATATTATAAAAAGCAATGGGGCCAGGACTGAGCCCTGTGGAACCCCACTGAGAACCTCCTTCCATTGTGATTGGCACCCATTCAATATAACCCTTTGCTGGCGTCCTGAAAGCCACGTTTCTATCCAATCCAGAATCTTGCCCCTGACCCCATGCATTTTAAGTTGCAACCCCAGTTTTGTATGGGGGACTTTGTCAAATGCTTTACTGAAATCAAGAAAAGCTACATCTAGCTGTTTACCCTGATCAAAGCTATCTGTTGCAACATCCAAAAACTCCAGAAGATTAGTTAAACAAGAACGGCCCTTCCTAAAGCCATGCTGTGTATCCTTGATGAGTTCATTTTGCTCCAAGAATTCAACAATCTTATCTTTGATGATTGATTCAAGCACCTTGCAGACTAATGAGGTCAGACTAACCGGTCTATAGTTTTCCTCTTTACTTCTATCTCCCTTTTTATGAATAGGAACAACATTTGCTCTTTTCCAATCAAGTGGAATTTTACTATCTGCGAGTGATTTAGAAAATATTATGGCTAATGGAACCGACAACTCCCTTTCAGATTCTCTTAAAAGTCTAGCATGGATTTCATCAGGTCCTTCTGCCTTGTTAGGCCTTACTTTCTTTAGATATTCTAGAACAAGTTCACTACTTATGCCACCTAGCTCTCCTATAGTCTCCTCTGTCTCTAGCTCAGGCTGAAGTGCTGCAATACTACTCTTGTCCTCGATAGTAAAGACAGATTGAAACTGATCATTAAGCACTTCAACCATTTCACTGTCCTTGCTAACTAACACATCATCTACCTTAAATGGACCTATATTTTTGGAAACTGTACTGAACTTATAAAAACTGAAGAACTTCTTACTATCTGCATTACAAGCTAAATCAAGTTCCTTTGCCCTTTTAGCTGCTCTGACCTTTTTCTTAACTGAATTTCTTGCATTCTGGTAGGCCTTCCGATTTATATCTAGTGAAGATCCCTTCAAAATGCCAAATGCACTTCTTTTAGCTTGTATAGCACTCCTTACTTCTGGGGTAAGCCAAACTGGTTTGCCCTTGGTTCTGTTACGTTTGTGCCTGAGGGGTATATGCCGATTTTGAATTTGGCTTAATCTAGCTTTGAAAACATTCCAGGCCTCAGATGCATCTAAACCTGCCAACTCAACTAGCGTGATGAATAATGACTAGCGTGATGAATTTCATCAAAACCCACGTTCCGTGCATCCGTCAGTCAGTTATCGCAGATTTTCTCGCATATTGCGAGTGCTGCGAGTACTGCGAGAATCTGTTGTATGTAAACCCTTGTTGCATGTTCTCCGTTACACTATACCGCGCTCGCGCTGTATAGTGTATAGACATTAGGAAGTGTGCGCATTTGGTGTTTCACTTCCACTGCCATTCGAATAACATTAGTAGTTCAACTGTGTAGCACAGGAGCGAATAACTCGTTCGAAATGTGAATAACCACCGGATAGAGCTGCAGTTATATTATCATAATGCGACGTCTCCCTCCCGCCCCGAATCACGCTCAAACTTGGCACAAATGGAGGGACGAAGCGAAGTTTGGAGTCGACTATCTAGACCGCCGTTGGCGATAATGTAATGATCAGCGAAACTAATTAATGACTGTTGTTAGCTGTTTATGATAATGGGCGACACTGTTGGAAAGTTAAGTGGCTACGCTGCGGTCCCTCGCCGCTTTATCACAGCCGAGCCGTGGGATAGTAAACAACATAACAACACCATCCTATGCAGTGCTGCACTGTTCGAAGGCGAAAATTGATACAAATTTGTTAAGTCGATAACCAATACATATTTCCCGGAAGATATTATTATATGATCGCCCACACCGGACTTGCGTAACCTGTGTATCCTGGATTACCTGCATAGTGCCATGTTAACCAACCCTGAATACCCTGTTAAAGGGAAATAATGACCTTTTTCCACAAAAATGGGGTTAGCACTTGAAATCGCCAGACGAGACCAAAATATATTGTAAATTCATCACATTTTGCATGAAAACTTTCCCACCGAAAGATATTTCAAGTTAAAGTTGATAAGCGTTCCACACTTTTAACGACCGGTACTTGCAAGTACTTTTTGGTCCTCATCAAACTGCGGGCTTTTCCCGTATTGTTTTTTTTACGCAATGGAGTGGAAAATATATTGTGCGTTCTGCTTGTTGTGATTATATGCCCGGCGATCTTCTAAAACTAACAGCGATTGAAAAAGTGGCAATAAAATCGGATGCTCATCGATGCACATCAACAGCGGCATAGTTAGTGGTTGCGACCCTCAATTTTTGAAAATCAATTCATTTGTTTTCAACATTAGGAGTTTTGTATAATTTGTCTGTGGCTGTATATAACACTATGTTTTATATTATCATGAAAAATAATAATTTTTCCAAAAAAAAACTAACAAACAATAACACAAAACTGGCAATTAATTCGGAAGCTCATCGATGCACATCGACGGCGACCTATTTAGCGTCGGCGATTTGTTTACAAAGTCATTGTCATGCTTCTCGGCGCACTTAACCATTGTGGCGAGTTGTTCCTGATTAGTATACCCAAGTCCCGCAGCAGGCTTTGTTAATGACGTCACTGGTGCCATTCTTGTGTAGCATTGCAAAATATTTCTGATTTTGAGTTGAAAGCTAATTAAAGACTTATTCAAATAGTTTGAATTTTCTTGTTAATCATTATTAAAGGTATTTTATCATTGTATTTCATAGTAGTTGACACTTCAGAAACTTATGACGTAATAATATTGTATCCAATATGCATTTCTTTCGCCTTTTGCTATTGTGGCGCAGTGCCGAGTGCTTTGCGAATACTGGTAGGGAAGGACGAATTTGTCAATGACCTTCATGAAGTACACAAGGTACTTGTTTTGTATTTTTTCCAAACTTACAACTTTGAATTTGGGATGAATTTTATTTAATTCTTAAATTTAAATAAAGTAATTTTAAAACCATAACGGTAGCCTAAGAAATTGTTGCTAACAAAATCAAAAGGTCATTATTTCCCTTTAAAGGAAATAGTTCACCTTCGGATTTTTCTTTCTTTCAGAACACGATTTTATTATATTTTTTAATACAGTTTCTTTTTTTTCTGTTTAAAAATGGTCCTACATCGCGCCAATTCAGGACAAAAGGTTGTAAATTATTGATTTCATGGTGTGCGTTATTGGTCTGCGCATGCTCCATGGCAGTGCTGGCACTTTCAGACGGTACGGTACATCATATATGCGCCGTATTCCTTCGCCAAAAAGTCAAATATCTTCGGCTGGAGAGTCTTTTCAGCCAAGAAAAGTTCCAGATAAGGATTTCTCAACACGGGCTACAAAACTGCTATTTCAGTTCAAAACCCATGTTGAAGGTGAACTATTTCCTTTAAGTAGACTGTTGCAACATGGACGAAGTTACTCACCCAAAGTTCTACCACTTGGATTCTTGATCCATTGCTCTTCCTGATTTCAAAACAGTTTTTGTTTCAGCTCTAGCATCGTTAAAAATAAAAACCCTTACTTGTTTGGCATTGGAAACTGAGTGCCCTTCCCTCTGTTGTATTCTGTTATCCGGGTAGCCCCCCAAAAACGCGCCGAGTTTCAAGGCTTACCAATTTGTTTTGGTAAGAGATATGAAGTTGACACTTGTTACGCATACAAAACAATTAATTCTACGTTAAGCAAAACAAGTTTCATATCAATCGGATATTTAGTTTCGATGTTATAAGACATTATCTAAACCCTTTCAAAAAACGAACTTTTGACGTTTTTGTTTATTTCCACGCGTGAACGATCGGACCACCTTCAGCCCGGACCACCGCCAACAAACTCGACTTCCACTGTCCGATACTGGCGCGGATGAGGTCCACCTCCACTCCACATCTGCGCCAGTATCGGACAGTGGAAGTCGCATTTGTTGGCGGTGGTCCGAGCTGAAGGTGGTCCGATCGTTCGTTTAAAAAAAAAACGTCAAACCCATTTTTTGAAAGGGTTTGGATAATGTCTTATAACATCGAAACTAAATATCCGATTAATATGAAACTTATTTTACTTGACGCAGAATTAATTGTTTTGTATGCGTACCAAGTGTGAACTTCATATCGCTTACCAAAACAAATTGGTAAGCCTTGTCGAAACGGCGCGTTTTTTGGTGGCTACCCGGATAACAGAATACAACAGAGGGAAGGGCACTCAGTTTCCAATGCCCCAAAAATAAGGGTTTTGATTTTTAACTATACTAGAACTGAAAAAAAAAAATCAATCGGGAAGAGCAATGCATCAAGAATCCAAGTGGTAGAACTTTGGGTGAGTAACTTTATCCATTTTGCAACAGTCTACTGTTAAGCAATGCAGTGCACGCAGTAACTAGTGGTAGTCTTCTTGCCGTGGCCCGTGGATGTAGCCTGTATAAATAAACTGTGTACACAACTTTGTCGCTCTTCTCACTTGTTGTGTAATGTGTAAGAGTAGTGTGCAGTAGTGTGTCCTTTGTAGTGTGCAGATTTGTGCTTGATTCCAGTGAAATCGAATCCGATTCCGGAATCTATTCCGGTTGTACTGGAATCGGATTCGATTCCGTTGGCATCTGGGTGGAATCGGAATCCGATGGAATCAATCATTTTAAGAAAATTATGGAATCGGAATCGGAGTCGATGGCTATTTCAAGCGATTTCGTTTTATTTTCTTAAAAATCACTCAGACCATGCATTTAAGCTGTCCTGAAGGATTTTTTTTTACATTTGAGCATGACTAGCTAAAACAAAACTAGGCGATGATTGGTTACCTAATGAATGTCAATAAACATGCTCAGTAATTATATTTACTATAACATTTTTGAACTGTCAAGATTTTGCAGCACATGCCAGTTTTAAACAAAGTTCATGATTTTGCTTTAGTTTTTTTTTTAAATATCAAAATAGCCCTAATTAATATATGTGTGATATATTTAATATCGCTATTGGTGTTCGTGTCATTTGTACACAATGTAAGAATGATGCGACATTTTTTATGCAGAGTGTAATAAAGTTGGAATCAATGGAATCGGATTCGGAATCAAGCCTTTTAGGTGCCCTGGAATCGGATTCGGAATCGATTCATCTAGAAAAATATCTATTAGAATCGGAATCGGAATCAGACCCAGCTGGCTTGGTATGAAATCGGAATCGATTCCGCTGAAGCAGAATCTAGCACAAGTATGGACTAGTGTGTAATAGTTTGTGTAATAGTCTGTAACGTCTTGCAATACCCTGTGTAGTGTGTAATAACCTATATTTGGTTAGGATAAGGCCGCTTCGGTCCGCTCGGACCATTGCGCAGCCATGAGACGAAGGAGAAAGGGTAAAGTGGGTATGAATGGAACGCCGACTGGACAACCGTCCATGGACTTACAGGGCCCTTCCCCGCAGGGCGAAGCTGCGAGGAGGGCCCAAGCCATGAAGGCGGCCACCACTCCCGGGGGTGGCTCCGGAGCCACGGCCAGCGACCACCAGACCCGGGTGAACGTGGGCGTGACAGAGGATGGAGGACCGGCAGTCGGGAGGATCAAAAGGGATCTGGGTATCGACGACAGTGGTGGTTAATACACAATGGGTCTAGAGAACTAGGATTATAGTCGTCCTAAGCAACACCAAATCTAGAAGCTAGATAGACCTGATTTAATCACGGATAGTTCAGATATATGACCACCCAATCCAACACCACTCCTGCCCTTTTCTATTCAATTATCAGAGATCAAACCACTCAGAACGTGATCTCTCCCTCGTAACTCGCCAAGGCGAGATGAGAAACGGTCTTCAACGATTGAAAATCCTCCACACCAGAGGACTATCAATCCACTTCCCGCTCAAGAGAGATCACCACAACTCTTCATCGTGGTTTGAGACACGCGAAAATTCGGGAGAATGATCGCGATAAGATCTATATAAACGATCCTGTAGAAGTAAGGTCTAAAAAGACGTTCGACTGCATAACCAGAGACTATATCAACTTTGGCGGCGCAGTTCGTAGCAAGTTTCGCGGAAAATACGCTTACTATGCATATACACACGACACAACACGTTCAAGAGACACTCCATTAAACAAAGTTTATACACACCCCGACGGGAATGCAAAGAAGCACACAATATCACACTGCAATAACGTACAAATTAAGAAAATGTAGCGAATTCTATAGCCATCCTGCTGAACGCCATCTAGCAGCGGTACAAAGTACCTTTAATTCACATCAAACCCGTGTCCGACCCTGGCCACAGCACAGCTGGCATTCATCATTGCGTGACGCACGGACAGAGGCGCCTCCAGGTCCAGTGATTTGGGGGGGGGGTCACAAAAGGGCCCATCTATCGGAATAATCTGTCAGAATAACACTTCCTCAACACCATATCAACAAGCGGTATCTGCAGAAGAGTTCACATCAGTCTGATCACCAGTGACCTCCCCAGCCGCGTCTCTGAAGCCGCCCCTGTCGCTCACCATTCCCGAGATTATGACGTCACCGCTGGAGTCCCGCCGACCGGCCGCCGCGGGGGATACGTGGCAAGATTCCTTTACGATACGTGGGGGACTCGTGCGCGAGGGTAGGGGTCAAGGGAGTTGAGCGGGCATAGCAAATCGGCATCTGCTTAAGTTTGGGTTGATGAATGATGATTGTGGCTTACGGGCGACACAACTGCCAGCTATACCAGGCGGCCATAACTTCTAAAGCAAACGACGCATCATGAGACAACACGTGAGCCACGTAATATGCAATATAGAGAAACAGAAACACTACGCTAACGGCGAGTAGATGGTCGAAAATCGAACGGTCGCAAGAAAACGGAGAACATATGTAATGTGCGTCCACTCATCGTTCAACAGTACTTTTAAAGAAAATGAACTGGAACCGAAAACAAACGAACACGTTCAGCAGCAGGGTGAGAACAGGAGGCCAGCACGTGACGGCCGGTTAAGAACTCGCCACAGCGAGGGCATCGCCGCTTTCCCGCACCACCAAGGAGGTAATGGTGTGCGGCAAAGGCATGGCCGATACGACGCAACCGGCCCAACATGACTTTCTCCCTTCTCGAGTTTCTAGAGGAAGATGCCCAGGGTGGAAGATTCCCCGAGGGCGAGTGCCACTTTTTACGGGTTTTAAAAGAGGTACCACCATGGCTTCTCACCAGCCAGCCGACAGAGGATATTGGACCGGCAGTCGGGAGGATAAAAAGGGATCTGAATCACCTACATCGCCTTGCATCGCCTTGCTTGTAAATAGCCTATGGCGTCGCCTGCTCCTCACTCAATGGCGTACCCAGGATTCACTCCAGGGGGGGGGGGGGACATTTTTGTCTCGGGGGGGGGGGGGCATAAGGTACCCCCACCAAAAAACTCACCGGATTTAGCCCACTATATTTTATAGGGGGGCATATTTTCAACATTGTTTCCTAAAAAAAAAATCGACCAAGGGGGCACGTACGGACCTTCAGGGGTGTGTGTGGGGGGGGGATAATTGCCCCGTTTGCCCCCTCCCCCTTGTGGACGCCTATGTTCTCACCTCGGTGACATGGCGACCGTTGACGTAGAGCGCGACGGTGGGCTCCGGAGCCGCCATGGCGATACACAGCACCGTCATGCTGCCGCCCTCCTTCACCATGTCCGTAGGGTGGATGGTCGGCAGCTGGGGGTAGAGAGGTGGGGTCAGAGGTCAGGTCACGGGTCAGAGATCACAGGACACATGTCAGAGGTCAGGTCACGGGTCACAAGCTACTGCTCAGAGGTCAGGTCACGGGTCACAGATCACAGGACACAGGTCAGAGGTCAAGTCACAGGGTAGAGGTCAAGGGTCATTGGTTAGGCGGCAGGTCGCAGGTCGTCAGACCACAGGTCACAGGTCATAGGTCACAGGTCACAGTCAGGCGATGGATCAAAGGCTACAGATCACAGGTCACTTGTCAAACGACAGGTAACTCATGGTCCGAGTTACGATCGGTTATAAACCACGAATCACAGGTTACATAACACATGAAAGATCACCAGGTACAGGCAATACGGGTGAGATGGCGGGTCACGTGTCAAAGTTCGGACAGGAAGCAATAAGTCACTAGCATATCAAAGGCAGCATATCAAAGTATTGGTAAGGTATCGTAGGTCAGACCTATTAAATTACACCTCTTGTTCGTGGGTGGCCAAACGAATGGATGTTCGGCAAATCCATAAAAGGCTTATTTCCTCTACTAGCTCCAAGAAACTTTTGCTCCAATAATCACACTTCTGACACCAATATGACTCTTCTCACACCAATTTATCACTTCTAACACCAACTTGGCTGTCAGTATGAGATCCCAGTATGAGATCGTCAAACTACGTCACCGCGGCTCCACGGAGGTTAACGCCTCCAGCGACTATCCTGAACAACTTCATCTAGGGCCCAATACTTCATCTACCTGCTATCCTCCCTCGTACCAAGCCGTCTTCAACAACTTTTCGCTCGTGTCACGCCTGGTTTGGACACTCATTTGTCGCACCATCCCATCTCTGGCCGGCCGGGGCGGCTTAACTCCACCACAAATTACACGTCGAGTATCGACCACGCAGGCTCTGGCTTTGAGCATGTCGCCCTACAACCGCCAGGCAGACAAAGCCAGAGGCTGCCGATGACCTCGGTTTTGGCTTTCGTGAGGACGTCGAAAACCAATCAGTAGCCAGTAGGGATGTGTCAATGGACGAAGACGGAAAACTAATCACAACGTTTTATTGTAGAGCAACAATCTTCAATCTACTATAGAAGTCACCTCTCTCATTAGAACAGTGATTGTGAGAGATCCTGGAATTCACTCACAAGCGACACATGACGAGTATCTGAATTCTCTCACACTTTCCACGGGAATTGGTCCCCAAAACTAGTTTACTTTGGCCGTCCTGGACCTTCCCTTGGTCGGTCATACTGCTGTGGCCGATGCATAAGCGGACATAAGCGACCTAAGCGACCTAAGCGGACCTTAGCGGGGTAATAAGTGGACATAATCAGCGTGTCATACCTCGACATAAGCAGGGTAGGCAGGGCTGGTCCACATCTGAAGTGTCTCTGATGGGCGGCTCTCTCCCAGGCCGCTCAGTGCTGTCACAAACACACTGAAACGTGAAGAGAAACGCGCTGAAATGTGGAGTGCAACTCGCTAAAACGATGAGCGAAACATACGATACAATCCAAATGGAAACGCACTGAAATGTGAAGCGAAATATGCCACAACGATAACGGAAATATACTGAAAAAGTCAAATAAGTTTGATGAGTCCGTGACCTAGCATGATGAGAGCATGCCTAAAACCGAAACAGGGCATCGTTCTTATGCGACTCCAATTTGCATCGTGATAAAAGGAAGCATCCAAATGAGTCATCAAAAACTGAAAATAACAAACGGAAATGGTTTGTAAATCCGATCGACTTGGATGCAAGCCCATAAACGACTGATGCAAAAAAGCGCACACGCTTGTCGCTTTTACTCTGTGGCAGATGTAACACCGGCCCTCCATTTATGCCGAGCCCCGGGGGATTCTCCTGTCGTCCCCCTCGGTCCCGCATCATACAATACCATGCCATATCGTACAAAACCATGCATTGCCCACCAAACCACATCATACCTACCTACCAAACCACATCATACCTACCAACCAAACCACATCATACCTACCCACCAAACCACATCATACCTACCCACCAAACCACATCATACCATGCCATTCCTAGCCCACCAAAGCATACCTTACCATACCATATCGTACCATACCATCATACCCTGCCCTGCCCTGCCCTGCCCTGCCCTGCCCTGCCCTGCCCTGCCCTGCCCTGCCCTGCCCTGCCCCACACCATACCTGTACTGAGAGTTCGGCGTCAGGTCGACCAGCTTGTGGACCAGCGCTGCCGTGGTAACATTGGTATACGCTGTGGCGTTCGGTGCCCGGTATGACAACCTGCAGCATACACCAGGGGGGGGGGGGGGGGCGTCAGATACATGGCAGCACACAGGACAAGTTACCGGCAGCGGCGAGTTGTCCGATTCGTTGTAATGGAGCTCGATGAGCCAGAGCGAACCAGGCATAAAAGTGTGCCTACTCTAGACTAAGCTTTTCTAAGGCTAGGTTAGGTAAAGGCAAGATAATGTAAGGTAAGGTAAAGTAAGGTGAGGAAATGAAAGGTAAGACAGGTAAGGTAAGAGGCCATGGCACCTTCTGCTCAGCCGGCAGGTCCACTGGCGGATCCAGAGGGGGGGGGGGGGGGGATAAAAGGAGCTATGCCCCCCCCCCCCCCCACAAACAACGTCTGAAATCGGCGCAAAATTGACACATTTCCTGATATTGAAGAAAATCTAAGCAACTTTCACTAAGGAAAGTTTGTTTTAAATCAGCTATCAAGGCATAAGCAAACGAAATCTGATGAGTTTTCAGAATTGTGTGATACTTTTGGGGACCCCCCACCGTTCTGGATCCGCCAGCGGCAGGTCTAACTACTAGGGGCCCGCTGGTCCACCGGTCACGTCCAACACAAATGAACACAGTATGAGTTGGTTTTTGACTTCAGTAACTCACAAATGTTATGTTCAGACATGTCTACCCTGTCATCAGACATGTCAGTGCATGACATCTGACATGTCAGACCATGACACAGAGTTCAGCACACATTGTTGTTTCTCATCCATATGTACTGGCACGCCAGAAGGCCCTGTCTCCAAATAATATTCTCCAAATGACACCCAGCGGTCACCACGTGGTTTACACATACACACTACACAGCCATCCAATCCTCTACAACATCTCCGCCAGACCGTCGGCGAAGTTGGCGCTACTCCGCGGAGGCGGGCAATTAGCCGAGATTGAGCCGGTTAGCGGCCAGATGCAGTCTCCTTGTGCAATTAGACCAAGTTATAATCCAATTATGCGGCTTCAGGCGGCGGGAACCCGTGGGCGGAAAGTTTGTCAGGTTGCGGTCCAAAAGAGACAAGGATTAGGCTAAAACCAGATACGACGACAGTACGCAATTCAACCAGGAGACAAGGAATAGCCGAAACCCAGATAGAAGATAACAGAAACAGAAAGAAACCAGAGGGAACAGGAGACAGTGGAAGAACGCCCACACTAAAGGCAGGATGAACGGCCTTAGTACGGAGCTCGGCTTGGCGCTGATTGTGTCGGGGCTTCGTGATCTTGATTCGATTGAGTTGGGGCTTTGTGTGTCTGGATCGAGGGCTTTATGAGCTTCGGAGGTACATGTGTTATCGAATATTGGAAAGTATGTTCCTGTGTCATCGCTCATAGAGCTTCCCTTGCCGATTCTAATGTCATTATTCACTCGTCTATAGGGACAGCGTCCGTGCCTCAGAAATGCTGGCACCGTGGGCTATTTTGAAGTTGTTTTTCCGTTCCCTGGCATTCTCAGAAGGCAGCTTTCTTGCGCACATTTGTTTACTGAGGCACAGCCAGTCAGCACCCTCTAATTTGGCCTGAGCTTCTAGCGCTGCTTTGATATTCAATAGACGATTCGCTAAATTCCATCGGCAACAATCACGATTCGCTAAATTCCATCGGTAACTATCACGTCGCTGGGGGTTGGGCGGGTATCTCACCAGTGTTAGCGGACGCGTCTCACCAGTTAGCGGGGCGTCTCACCAGTTAGCGGGCGCGTCTCACCAGTTAGCGGGCGCGTCTCACCAGTGTTAGTGGACGCGTCTCACCAGTTAGCGGGCGCGTCTCACCAGTGTTAGCGGACGCGTCTCACCAGTTAGCGGGGCGTCTCACCAGTTAGCGGACGCGTCTCACCAGTTAGCGGGGCGTCTCACCAGTTAGCGGGGCGTCTCACCAGTTAGCGGGCGCGTCTCACCAGTTAGCGGACGCGTCTCACCAGTTAGCGGGCGCGTCTCACCAGTGTTAGCGGACGCGTCTCACCAGTTAGCGGGCGCGTCTCACCAGTTAGCGGACGCGTCTCACCAGTTAGCGGGCGCGTCTCACCAGTGTTAGCGGACGCGTCTCACCAGTTAGCGGGCGCGTCTCACCAGTGTTAGCGGACGCGTCTCACCAGTTAGCGGGCGCGTCTCACCAGTTAGCGGGGCGTCTCACCAGTTAGCGGGGCGTCTCACCAGTTAGTGGACGCTTCTCACCAGTTAGCGGGCGCGTCTCACCAGTTAGCGGACGCGTCTCACCAGTTAGCGGCTGCGGTTCAGCGGGCGCGTCTCACCTGTATCTGAGGCGTTCGGTGGGGTGTGAGATGATTGGCGGCGCCCAGTTGACCGTCAGCCGAGTAGCGGCCTGGTCCGACACGCTCAGACTGTGTGGGTG
This sequence comes from Chirona hameri, assembly GCA_036785665.1. NCBI lineage: Eukaryota > Metazoa > Arthropoda > Thecostraca > Balanomorpha > Balanidae > Chirona > Chirona hameri. The sequence goes on from JAXIVJ010000651.1 coordinate 100,322, forward strand.
TGACGTCACCGCCTTCTGCATGACGTCACCTGCAGACACACAGTGGGCTCGTGATGCCACACACAGAATATTAATGACGTCATGTACAACATGCGGTGTTAAAGAACTGTAACACGCCCGAGGCGCTTCCAAATCGTAAATGCATTCAATTTGCACAATTGTTTAACGAAAAGTACGATCAAAATTACGAATAAATTAGCTGTGAGTATGTCACTGGCAAGAGAGGTGGATTAGACGCATGCTTACGATCTGTATGTTGCACGATCTGTATGTTCTGTACAGATATTACAACATGTACAGCATGGCCATTATTCCCTGCTGCTGTTGTATACAATGCGTTACCCTAGGCTCCGAGCCCAGGGCGTCACTTTAGTATTGTCAACACGTCATCTTAGAGCTGTACGCGGCGGAACCCAACAGCCTCTTCACTGCCACCAGCGCGCACCCGTCCGTGCCAGCCGTACGAAACTTGACAGATCTGTCATACCATCTATAACCACTCAGGGCCCTGTCACCACACACTGGCGGCGGGGAGGAGCTGCGTTTGAGAAACACAGCCAGGGTGAGGGAGGAGCTGTGTTTGAGAAACACAGCCAGGGTGAGGGAGGAGCTGTGTTTGAGAAACACAGCCAGGGTGAGGGAGGAGCTGTGTTTGATAAACACAGCCAGGGTGAGGGAGGAGCTGTGTTTGAGAAACACAGCCAGGGTGAGGGAGGAGCTGTGTTTGAGAAACACAGCCAGGGTGAGGGAGGAGCTGTGTTTGAGAAACACAGCCAGGGTGAGGGAGGAGCTGCGTTTGAGAAACACAGCCAGGGTGAGGGAGGAGCTGTGTTTGAGAAACACAGCCAGGGTGAGGGAGGAGCTGTGTTTGAGAAACACAGCCAGGGTGAGGGAGGAGCTGTGTTTGAGAAACACAGCCAGGGTGAGGGAGGAGCTGTGTTTGAGAAACACAGCCAGGGTGAGGGAGGAGCTGTGTTTGAGAAACACAGCCAGGGTGAGGGGGAGCTGCGTTTGAGAAACACAGCCAGGGTGAAGGGGAGGAGCTGTGTTTGAGAAACACAGCCAGTGTGAGGGGGAGCTGCGTTTGAGAAACACAGCCAGGGTGAGGGAGGAGCTGTGTTTGAGAAACACAGCAGCACTGGCGGCGGGGAGGAGCTGTGTTTGAGAAACACAACAGCACTGGCGGCGGGGAGGAGCTGCGTTTGAGAAACACAGCCAGGGTGAGGGGGAGGAGCTGCGTTTGAGAAACACAGCCAGGGTGATGGGAGAGGTTGGTTTTGAGGAACGCGGCCAGGCGAGCGGGTACTTCTACTGAGGTGGGGCTGCTGATACGGGGTGCTGGGGACGCAATCACAGGTGGGGAGAAGGAGAGAGGCGGAGAGAGGGAGGGGATGAGAGGGACGAGAGGAGGTTAAGGGAAATCAGAACCGAGACGGAGACGGAGACAGAGACGGAGACGGAGACGGAGACGGAGACGGAGACGGAGACGGAGACGGAGACGGAGACGGAGACGGAGACGGAGACGGAGACGGAGACAGAGACAGAGACAGAGACAGAGACAGAGACAGAGACAGAGACAGAGACAGAGACAGAGACAGAGACAGAGACAGAGACAGAGACGGAGACAGAGACAGAGACAGAGACAGAGACGGAGACGGAGACGGAGACGGAATTAAGAGGGGCGAGTATGAAGAGATCCGCATCTTAGGGAAAAGAAGAATGCGAGATAGAAAGGGAAATGAAAGGGGAAGATAAGGACAGGGGAGTTAAGGCGAAGCGGAATGAGATAGAGAACCAGGACATAGTGGCGTGTATGATGAGAGGGCACATCGGAGAGAGGGGAAAGATGAAGGGGGGGGGGAGGAAGGAAAAAGTGCAAGTGAAGGAACTGATAGGCGAAGAGAAATACGAATGAGAGAAGGGAACAAGGAGAGAGCGTCGCAGATGTCAGGGAGCACAGGAGAACAGCGAGCGAAAGAGAGGATACTGGAGCGAAGAATAGAACAAGCGATTCAGCAAAGAATCGCGCAATCAATAAAACCCCGGACAGAGTGAGGGCAAAGGAGAGAGCGAAGGAGAGAGCGAAGGAGAGAGCGAAGGAGAGAGTAAAGGAGAGAGCGAAGGAGAGAGCAGGGAGCCACCGTCTACGACCAGCCAGCTTCTAACTCAGCAAAAACGGTGATCTATTGTAGCGAGGGTCCGGCCAGCGAAGGGCCATCGAGAGCCGGCGCCAGCGATTTGAAGACCAATACGATGCCGAGATCGAGCCGGACGAGACGGAACGACGACTCAGAACGGCTATGACCCGTGTACGGACCTTTGGCGGGGTATCATGGGGGTTAGTATCGGTGTGTCCCCACCAGAGAGCGTGTGGGGTGGGTACGAGGTAGTGGCGTCGAGTTGTTTGTATGTGAGGTGGGATACAGCGGGTGATGTGTGGGGTTGGCACGAGGCAGTGGCGTCGAGTTGTTTGTATGTGAGGTGGGGTACAGCGGGTGATGTGTGGGGATTGGTTGGTAGCTGATGTTCGCTATGGAATGCTAACGATGCCCTGGGCGGGCGATGGGATCGATCTCGTGTTTTTGTCCGGTTGATGACAGGGTTTGTAGTCGTTTGCCTACAGCTCGCAATTCGCATGCTTGGTTGATAATGATAACTGAATAAGCCTCTTCGAGGCAGAAGAACTGCAAAATATTGGCGTTGAGAAACACTGACATTTGCACACAAGACATGCGTGACATGCGTAACAATGCGTGATTTTCAAAACGGGGAGGTAAATATGCATGCTTTCTGCGACAAGGTTACCATAATAGAAGCCGCGGGATGGCACCATACCTACCACTATCCCAGTCGTCAAAGTTGCTGGAGATGATAGAGGTGGGCACATGGTATTTGGTACTTACCCTGCTCCGTAACGTTGATGGTGATGATAGAGCTGGGCAGAGAAGTACCGAACTCGTTGACTGCCACCACAGTGAAGCCATACAGTTCGTTCGTGGTCAGATTGGCCACCAGCGCGAACTGTTCAGTGATATTCTTCTCCTGAAGAGGAGGACATTGGCAGCATCAGAAGCCGCTGAACATGACGGAAATGATGCTGGATATGTGTAAGCAGTGAAAAAATTGCACCCATGAGCATGACCATATACACATGCAATATGGTAGAGAAAAAAAAACGCTAGATATGGTAGCACAAAAACGACCGAGTGACAGTTAAACGTGCGCCATTCGGGCCCGGTTGGCAGCAGTTTTGTTACACCGTTTGACCTCACGGCTGGCATTTACAATGTAAATTTCTACCTTTCTAGATGTGAACGAGCAAGGCAAGGCGGAACGAGCATGCTGCACGTGGACACGAAAATGTACACATGCCATGACAACGAAGACGCAAGCATGGAGGTGACAACTGACATTCAACCACGGTAGAAATACCAGAGGATATTATCAATTAACTAAGCATGTCTTCGATTAACCAAGTACCATTACGGTCTTATTCTGTAGAGTATCGGCTCTGACAAATTATCAATGATAAAATATAAATAATCATGGATCGTTAACGATGTAACTTCTACGATAGTTTGCGTCGGACGATTCCTCTGAGAATGTACTGCTAATGATATCCCCTGATCCACAAATTCCACAAACCCTCCCACATCCACGGTAGACTAGAACTATGCCGCCAACGAACCTTCGCCAACAGATTTACTGTTCCCTCCAGGCCGCATTAGGCATTGCTTTAGGGAGCTGCTTTCAGCTGACCTTTCTCAGAGCTAGAGATTTGAATTGTAAATGCCAGCCGTGCGGTCAAACGGTGTAACACAACCGCTGCCAACCGGGGCCGAATGGCGCACGTTTAGGTCTGTCACTCGGTCATAAGATGAAATACAGAGTCGAAGTCAAGTCAGCTGTTAGTTAGGCAGAAATTCAGATCACTAGCTGGCTCAGTCACTAAATGCATCATTTTTTAACCGCATAGATCTGTAGATGCACCTCAGCAATGTACACAACAGCAAACGCACAATGACTGACGCAGTAGTATAAACGAACTGTTTTACCATCCGTGCGGTAGCACAGCTAACGCCTAACCCAACAACCCAGACTAACGGACATGTTCCTTTGTTTCTCGACTTAAAAATCATTTTCCACACTTCATATGACCAGATACAGGTACCCCACAAAATACAGATATACATATGGAGCCCACGTCATTAAACTACACCTTTACATACATGCCCCTCCCTCCTTCAGCTCTCGGTCTGCTCTGCCCCCCCCCCCCCCTCCCGCTGTGCTCAGCCCGTTACCCCCACTTAGTATGCTGAGAGTAACCCAGCGCCTGGACCAGTAAGCCGGGACTATGGCCGCTGCTGCAGTAAAAACCCTACACTGTCGCAGCTTGTGACGGTCATAACGACCAGAGACTGCAGAGACCAGAGCACCGATATGGTAGCGAACGAACCGTGGTGGACGGCGTAGAAACTACCATCAAGTGAAATCGAATCGTTTCATGTGAGTTTTCTACATTGGATACCGGGAGTTTTTTTTAGCAATTTGTGTATTATTCATAGCATGCTTCGAGGAAACAAAAGACGTACGAAGTGACTTAGTGTAGCATGAGTAAAAAATACTAATAATCTTCCGTTGCAGAGGCATCATCGTGTTACATCTAATCAAGTAAACGTAGGCATCAAAGGCGTTGTTCGTATGTTTCAACTCACCACATGTTTCGACACACTCCCTGTCGTCATGGCAACGTTGGTGCAGTCTAATCCCTACACAGACATGTCCAGAGCCGCATTAGCACACTTCTCTACCATCGCCACCCAGCTCTAATAAAGTGCGCTGCGGGTGTCGAACTGCTTACCATGTAGAGCGCATCCATACCCAGCTTCGATCTGCTGTCTGCGTCGATGATGCCGTACTGGACCTGACAACAAACATGAGCACAACACTGTGAGAAAGTGTCACCGGACAACAAAGAGCATGGGCGTCGCCACCACTAGGGACACTAGGGACATTGTCCCTAGTAATTTTCAAATCCTCAAAATCTACTAAGGACTGTCCCTAGTGAAATTCGAAACTGCCTTTGCTGGGGTCATGCTGGGGACACGGGACATGTCCCTAGTAACATTCAGATAGATAACCTCAACATCATCAAAAGTTGAAGTACACATGTACTTGAATTTTTCCAAGTAACGTTGAGACCGAGGCGAGTGGCGACGCCCTTGAAGGCACATATTTGGCCGTACGTGGTCGCATAGGCGGATCCAGGGGGGGGGGGGGCAAACTGGACCATGCCCCCCCCCCCCCCCCCCAAGACGGTCAAACGGGGGCCAAACTATGTTTTGCCCCCCCCCCCAAGACAAGTCTAATGCACGCTTAAAATGTATTTTTGGAGCGTTTTGGGACATCCTAAGAAGGAAATTTCCAGATGTTGTTTTTGTAAGTGCAAAAAAGTAACCAAAAAACTCGACCAATGTCCGTATACTGAGCGATTCAGTTAACACTATATAAAATGGGATTCTGCTGAGCTCATTAACATAACGCCTATGAGCGTTGCATGGAAAGAATTGAGTTATAAATATTTCCGACCGCACCCCCCCTCCCCCTCCCTCCCCCTCCCCCCTCTCCTCTCCCCCTCCCTCCCCCCCCCCCCCCCCAGAGGTGAAGAAAGTGGCTCGGCCTTAAGGTATCAATGTGTCCCTAGTAGTTTTGAAACCGTGGCGACGCCCCTGACAAAGAGCAATACCACATTATGTATGAGAGAGAGAGAGAGAGAGAGAGAGAGAGAGAGAGAGATATGGTGCCCCCGTTTTGTACTGGCTAGCGCTACCTCGGCGCCTCTTGCAGTGTATCACAACAAAACAAACATAAATGCAAGCGATTTCACATCGTGGGCACCATACGACGGGTAGATAAGGGAAATGGATTGCAAGCGAAATGAAGGCTTTGTCAAATCGCAAGCACGTATTTTCGTCTCCGCCTGATAGCGAACGTTTCATGTTCGTTGAGCTACTTTATGAATACTATATCGTATCACACAGGCCCCTACTCACCCTGAACCATTTGTCACCCTGAACCCTGTCTCACCCTGAACCCTTTGTCATCCTGTTTCCTTTCTAACCGGGAACCCTTGTCATCCTGGATCCTTTTCCCCCGGAACCCCCTTCGTCCCTGTCGCTCTCACCCTGAGGCCAGAAGGCAGCAACATTCCCTTTCGCCCCTATCATTCTCACCCTTTCGCCCCTTTCATTCTCACCCTTTCGCCCCTTTCATTCTCACCCTTTCGCCCCTTTCCTTCTCACCGCCCCTTTCGCCCCGTTTAGTCTCACCCTGAATCCAGTGAAGTTGCCCTCCAGCTCCTCCCAGATGAGCGTCACGCTGGTGTTCGTCACGGTCGTCACATGCAGCGCCATCACGGGCGCGGGCAGGCGGCCAGTGCCCTCCTCATAACACTGCCACAGGTTGCCGAGGTACGGAGTGCACTCGGAGACCAGGGCACCCTCCCCTCGACAGGCGGAGAGACAGCTGGCGGGTACCCCGCGCCGCTCGCAGCAGGAGGTGTGGTCCCGACCGCCGCCGGAACAACGCAGCAGCTGCGGACACACGCACACACACACACACACACACACACACATACATACAGTCAGTCTGGGTTGGTCAGGAGACAGATCGAAGACCCAGCATGGCCCAGCAAAGCATGGAATTAGGTCTGCTTGACTCGATGTGGGATCCGCGTAATTAAATCAAGTGTTTCATGCACTGAAAACTAGAATGATTCTCTTTGGGAATATTAGGGATCTTGCACCATAATCACCCCCAGTTGTTTTCCCCGGATAGGCTCCATATATGGGTATATTGCAAGCATATTGGAAGAATATCGGGGAAAGGGGGCATATCGGGGAAGACGCAGGGATTGATTTTGGTGCAAGACCCCTAATATTCCTAAAGGGAATCATTCTAGTTTTCAGTGTTTCCAGACTAACAAGGGCCAATGGTCATAATTACATCGTTTTTTCAAGGCACAATTTATCCTGTCCTGAGTCCGTAATCTATTATACCTCCCACTGAAATCATCAGGCATCTCAAGACGCCTCCAATGGGTTCACAACTTCCTACATTGTGGTACCTCCTACCTTATATTACAGCCTTGTGATATCTCGCGATATTAACTCGTGAAATGAATTAGTGATGCTATCATGTGTTAACTTCCCACCCAGTGATATTGTCTTGTAAAGATGGCTTTCTACCTTTTGATACTACCTTGCCACAACAACAATAATCACAGCCTTCCTGTCCCTACCTTGTGATACCTTCCTTGTGAAAATCTCGTACCTTCTGATACTACCTGCTGATACTAATAACCTAGAGGTTATTTACCTTAGATACCTTAGATTACCTAAGAAACCTTAGATTACCTTAGATACCTTAAATTACCTTAGATACCTTAGATACCTTATATTACCTTAGATACCTTAAATTACCTTAGATACCTTAGATTACCTTAGATACCTTGTATTACCTTATATACCTTAAATTACCTTATATTAACTTAGATACCTTATATTATCTTAGATACCTTAGATTACCTTATATACCTTATATTACCTTAGATACCTTAAATTACCTTAGATATCTTAGATTACTTTAGATACATTAGATTACCTTAGATACCTTAGATATTACCTTAGATACCTTATATTACCTTAGATACCTTAGATTACCTGAGATACCTTAGATTACCTTATATACCTTATATATCTTAGATTACTTTATATACCTTGCATTACCTTAGATACCTTAGATTACCTTATATACCTTAGATTACCTTATATACCTTAGATTACCTTATATACCTTAGATTACCTTATATTACCTTAGATACCTTAAATTACCTTAGATACATTAGATACCTTAGATACCTTAGATACCTTAGATACCTTAGATCACCTTAGATACCTTAAATTACCTTAGATTACCTTATATACCTTATATTACCTTAGATACCTTAGATTACCTTAGATACCTTAGATTACCTTAGATACCTTAGATTACCTTAGATACCTTAGATTACCTTAGATACCTTAGATACTTTATATTACTTTAGATACCTTAGATTACCTTAGCTACCCTATACCTTAGAGAGGGGAGAGCTCTCACCTTGTGGTACTCCGCGGCACAGATGTGCGCCAGTCCCTTCATGGTCGACATGCGGGCGTCGTAGTGGCAGAGCGGCAGGCAGGCGGGACTCATCTCCGCCATCATGCAGCACGTGCTGAGGTTGTAGGAGCTCTGGGTGGCCTCCTGCTCCAGCACCGCCTCCGGCATCGTCTGCGGGGAGGGGTGAGGTCAGGTGAGGTCAGGTGAGGTCAGGTGAGGTCAGGTGAGGTCAGGTGAGGTCAGGTGAGGTCAGGTGAGGTCAGGTGAGGCGGTGATCAGCGGTAGTTAGGATGATGTAGGATGATGTGTCAGTGTCAGTGTCAGGTGGTGTGGAGTAATGCTGAAGATGCCGGGTGATGTCAAATGATGTTAAGATGCCGGGTGATGCCAGGTGATGTTAGATGGTTTCAAGTGATGTGAGGGATGATGTAGGATTCATGTTTGGTGATGGGATATGATGTTATGTCAGGTGATGTAAGAGCAATGCGAGATGATGCACTAGGAGACACGGGAGTCGATCGCAAAAAATAAACGGGGAGGAAAAACACTTCTAGATGCATCCACCTGGTCTTGATTTTCGTTGTAATTAGATGATTCACCATTAACGATAGACTGGGTGTATTTTAATAAAATGTAGCTGCAATACGGGTCAAGAGGGCTGAAGATCAGTAGCCCCACTTTAGGTACAGCTTCTGAGACAAAACAAAAACAAGCCGAGAATAACCCACGGAATGCATTTAACCCCGAGCTATCGCTGCAAAATCCCTAATGACGACATAAATTCACCCTTAATGACGTCATTATCAACCATTTCTGGACATCCACGTGCCTCGAGGCACCGGAATGCTCGCAAGCGCGGGGAAATCGATAGGATCTAATCCGGGGAGGAAAAAGCCAGCGAACCCATCCAAACACAGCCATCGCTCTTCATAAGGGCGACGCGTACGGGCTGAGGAATGCCGAAATGGCCCGAACGAGCAGCGCACATCGAGCGGAGGAGCAAAAATAACACGAAAGTTTGCTTGGCGACTGCGAAAGGTTTGAATGCTGACACTGCTTCTGTACGAGAGCGGTAGGAGTTAGAGTGGTTTCAGTGTGAGTGTGAACAATGCTTAAGTCCAATGGCTTAAGTGCGATATGTGACAAGACAGTAACAAGACACTACTGTTCTTACAAATAATGGCTATTGGACACAGAAGCTTTTTTATTTGCAGCTCTCGGGCAATCGTGGTAGTTGCTGAATGGTATGGCAATGGTATGGTAAATGCTAAATGGTAAATGCTTCATCTTCCTTTACAAAGGTAACTACAAATATTCTCACGAATTATCAACTTCAATTGACATGTGTCATTCAAAGAACACCATTTAAATTACCATTAACAGCTTTCAAACACCTACTTTCATTTACCGCAATGCATGGAAATCACCCATTAAACACCTGATTTCAGTAAGTAAAAAACTTCTTCAATCCAGTCTCGAACCCACATCACCACGATCACACACCCTCGTGCTCACCTCAAAAATGACCCGGGAGCTCTGCGGCCCCGCTCCGCGCTGGTTCACCGCCTCCAGATAAAACTCGTACTCTGTATCCGCCATCAGATCCCCCAGCAGGAACGGAGAGTGGACTTCAGTGTGCGTCGTGTAGGTGGCGTTGTTACCCCTGCCTCCCCGACTCGGTCGCACGCGCAGGGTGTAACTGCGGGGGAAAAGACAATGTGTTACCCCTGCCTCCCCGACTCGGCCGCACGCGCAGGGTGTAACTGTGGGGGAAAAGACAATGTGTTACCCCTGCCTCCTCGACTCGGCCGCACGCGCAGGGTGTAACTGTCGGGGCAAAGACAATGTGTTACCCCTGCCTCCCTGACTCGGCCGCACGCGCAGGGTGTAACTGTGGGGGTAAAGACAATGTGTTACCCCTGCCTCCCTGACTCGGCCGCACGCGCAGGGTGTAACTGTGGGGGTAAAGACAATGTGTTACCCCTGCCTCCCTGACTCGGCCGCACGCGCAGGGTGTAACTGTGGGGGTAAAGACAATGTGTTACCCCTGCCTCCCTGACTCGGCCGCACGCGCAGGGTGTAACTGTGGGGAAAAGACAATGTGTTACCCCTGCCTCCCCGACTCGGCCGCACGCGCAGGGTGTAACTGTGGGGGAAAAGACAATGTGTTACCCCTGCCTGCCCGACTTGGCCGCACGCGCAGGGTGTAACTGTGGGGGTAAAGACAATGTGTTACCCCTGCCTCCTCGACTCGGCCGCACGCGCAGGGTGTAACTGTGGGGGCAAAGACAATGACAAGTCAACTCATGCAGTCAACGTTTTGTTTTTCTGTTTTTTTTTTTACTTCGCCATCAGTGGAGCGTAGCTCTATTTGTGATAAATGAAAAAAAAACAAATCAACATACGTTACTCAGTATTACTCAATACTCGTATATAATGCACGCGCATGGTTTTACAGAGCGAACGAAGACGTCATGTGGCATGCATGCGTCCAACGTTACTCGATGCTACTCAATTTTCAGAATATCCACGTGTACAGGGTGCTGCTGTGGGGGCGCAGACAATGCTACATCGCATGCATGCAGGCAATATTACTTAAAGGGAAATCATGACCTTTTCCCACAAACACGGAGTTAGCACTTGAAATCGACCGACGAGGCCAAAATATGATGTAAATGCATCGAATTTTGCATATAAAAATTCCTTCCGAGAGATATTGGCAGTTTCCTACCGATAAGCGTTCCACACTTTTAACGACCGGTACTTGCAAGTTATTTTTCGGTTTCCATCAAATTCCGGGCTTTTCCCGTATTGTTTTTTTTTACGCAATGGTGTGGCAAATATATGTTGCGTTCTGCTTGTTATGATTATATGCCCATCCTTCACAATTAACAAACAATTCAAAAACTGGCAATTCAATCGGAAGCTCATCGATGCACGTCGACGGCGACCTATTTAATGTCGGCGATTTGTTTAAGTGCCCATTCAACAACGTTGAACAGATTGATACAAAAGCGCCAGATGTGTCGCTTTCCAATAGTGGAGGGACAATACCGATCATGAATTTCCCAAACTTCCAACTTTGAATTATAAAATAATTGTATTTAATTCTTAAATTTAGATCACATTTTAATACCATAACGGTACCAAAAAAAATGTGTTGCTAACAAAATCAAAAGGTCATTATTTCCCTTCAACACTACTGAATTATCCAAAAATCCGCACGAGGAGGATACAACTATGGGGGACCCATACAATGTCGCGTCGAATTCACGCAGCAACCATTACTCAACACGACTCGATTTCCAGAATATCAGCAAGCGTAATTAGTGATACTCCACGACTGTGGAGCATCGGTATTCGACAATGCCACGTCGCATTCGAGGAGCCAAAGCCATCCATAATCGATGTCCAATTACCATAAATCAAGCCAACAAGGCCAATAACAACAAATGTAGGTCTGCACTGCATCACAACTAATATATGTAGATAGCTTTCTAGCATGAGAGACGAGATATTGGTCGATGATGTGATCTAGCGAGGAGCCACTCACAACGTAGTATTCGTGGAATCTGATTGAATTTCGGTGACAAAGCTTGGCGAAGGTATACCGTTTTCGTGAGTGTTTCACATCTATTTCACATCTAACTGGCGAGTCCAGAACGGCCAAACAAATTGGTTGGGATGGTTGGCAAATCTGTTAAATGTCCAACGAAGTCATTAGATTTCACTGCCTTGTGCGTCAGAAACAATCCCCAAACATTTTGTTTTGCCCGTCAAAGTGGTCATGATTTTCTCAAAAAGATAAAATACGTAAATTTCCGGTCGATTTCAGTCGTCTTGAGGGCTGAGGCGTGTGGTCCGATGGTCCTCTGGATCCCCCTCGCAGAGTCCTCACCTGGTGACGGTATCGGCCCGAGTCCTCGCCGAGTCCTCACCTGGTGACGGTATCGGCCAGAGTCCTCGCAGAGTCCTCACCTGGTGACGGTATCGGCCAGAGTCCTCGCAGAGTCCTCACCTGGTGACGGTATCGGTCAGAGTCCTCGCCGAGTCCTCACCTGGTGACGGTATCGGCCAGAGTCCTCGCAAAGTCCTCACCTGGTGACGGTATCTGCCAGAGTCCTGGCCGAGTCCTCACCTGGTGACGGTATCGGCCATAGTCCTCGCAGAGTCCTCACCTGGTGACGGTATCGGCCAGAGTCCTCGCAGAGTCCTCACCTGGTGACGGTATCGGCCAGAGTCCTCGCAGAGTCCTCACCTGGTGACGGTATCGGCCAGAGTCCTTGCCGAGTCCTCACCTGGTGACGGTATCGGCCAGAGTCCTGGCCGAGTCCTCACCTGGTGACGGTATCGGCCAGAGTCCTCGCAGAGCCCTCACCTGGTGACGGTATCGGCCAGAGTCCTTGCCGAGTCCTCACCTGGTGACGGTATCGGCCAGAGTCGTGGGTGGGTTCCAGCGCAGCACCACGAAGCTGCTATCGGTGAGCGCCACTCGAGGATCGACGGGGGCCGTGGGCACCACGCCGTACCCCTGCATCAGACAAGAGGCGTAGCTGCCCATGAAGCCAAGACACCTGTGGAGGGAGGATGGAGGTTACAGACAGGGGTAGAGACTGTTATAGAACGAGGCAGATGAAGTCAATAAGCCTCTTGTTGACGCTTAGAGAATGTCAGAGAACTCGTAAAGACCCGTACAGAAAGATAGATTAATTTAACATGTTCTTACAGAATAAGAGATATCTTTTTCAGGACTACTTGAAAAATGATATAGGCAGCTCAGAAGGCTGTTGATAATACTGCCAATAATATTTTGATCTTTTGTTCCGGAAATAGATAATCCAAAAAGTACCATTGATTTCACAGTTGAACTTCTACCGAAGCTTTTCCGCATGCAAAATATATGACATTTTTATAGGCGCACTTCCTAAAAATAACCTGAACAAAAAGCTTAAATTCTGACTTCCCAATACTCAACTTAAAACCCACAACATATGCTCTAGCATCGCCACGGCCTCGCACTCACCGGAAGTATCTGAAGTCGATGTTAGTGACGTTTCCTGCGCAGAGATCGACACAGATCTGCGGCAGGCCCCGAGCGCGACAGCAGGCGCTGTGGTCCCGACCATCGGCCATACACGCGAACGTCTTCTCGGCCCACGGGGCACAGATGATGACGTCAGTGACGACCGTGTCGCTGGCCACGCGCGGGTCGCACAGTTGCCGCAGACACCTGCGTGACGTCATTTTCACGTCATTGGACGTCAAGGATGTCAGGTGAAGACGAAGGTTGTTAACAAGTTTGTGGAATTAAGAACGAGCGTGGTGCTTTCTCTTTTTCAGTCAATTGTTTAGAATACACACAAAAACGATAAAACAACCAAAACTAGGCAATTAAATGAACAAAAGGGGCAACAACTACAGTGCTTTCTTTTCTGACGTAAACATGACATGTTTCAAAGGACAAAATAGTATTCCCAGTCATGACGATACTCAAAGCAGCTCTTCACCATATTTCCACCTCGGGCGTTTCCTTGCCTTCGCACCTTTTCCTTTACCCCTCTCCGCTCCGACTTTGTATAAGATGGTCTTTGATCGTTGATAGCCTCACCAATATCTGGCAGCACACGGCTCCTGATTGCTTCCACGGGACACTGGAACAGCGCCTGGACGGCATTTGATTACAATACCAGCGGCGCACTGCCCGCGGCAGGGCAGCCAAAGGGGTCGTTAGTCTTCGTCGGTCGGGCATTTATCCCACCCTGCCTGACGCCATTGTCACCGGCGGCCACCCGGCTTTAACGCCGGCGGCCCGTCTCATAAACTGTGGATCGATGAATCCACGAACCTGTGTTGTTCTTTGGTGTGTTTTGTCACTGAATACTCATACGAGATGAAAATAAAAAGACGTTGATAATTAGAAGCATGATCGTTGTTAAAGGCGATACAAATCCCTCTTTTCGTAGCTTTGCTGATTGGCCTGTATCGTGTATACTGTTCGCCATATGAGATCTGGTAGGTACAGGATACAAGATCAGTGCTGCGAGAGATGGAATACCTATTGAATATAATCGACACAGGTTTGGTATTATAACATTGCTTTCAACGCCAAAGATGGCCTTGACGCCTACGATGTATTCTCCTTATTGCATCCGGACCTTTCCGAGGCTATGGCTTTGAAATGATTGCAATATTCACTTCAAATTGCGTGTCATAACGGCATAGTCGTGATGTTCGTTTATTTCCTCTATGAACAAAACTGGTCATCAGATACTGCATTTTTATCAACTTCCATCAATCAATCTCCATGAGGTATTTATGCTTTTGGAATGATTGACATATTGTATTGAAACGTATAAAACCTCATGTTATGCTAGCAAAGTCATGCTAGAGAATCTTTCATTCTAGGTACAGTCACCTTATACCTGCGATCGACCTATCAACGATTTCCTATTGCTTGCGATTGCTTTCACTGCCAGTGCGATCAACTACTGCTGCCATCAGCAGGGACCGTCTGTTGACTCTTCTATTGACCGTCAGTTGATTCCATCAACAGAATTCGTCCCCCACTGCAGCCGAGTCGCCGGAAATTGTCCCTCCTATCATAAATGGCCCCGGGTCCAAAGGTCTACAGGTCAACAGGTCTACAGGTCAACAGGTCTACCCTCTCCGGTTACCTCATGACCCCCCCCCCCCCTCCACGCCTAGCTCATCACACATCCCCGGGTCAACGGGTCAACCCTCTCACATCATCCCTGTAACCTTTACCCCTCCCGTCACCCACCGCCCCTCACCTTCCTTGCCTTCAATTTCGCTGTCCCTCTCTACCATTGCTACCCTTCTACCCCCTTACCCACTTCAACCTCCACCTCCCCCCCCCCCCCCCCCCTCCGCGCACTTCACGCACCTCTGATCACATATCTCCCGTCAACATGTCAACCCTCTTCCGCCACCCCAGCAACATCCCCCTCCTCTCCGCCTCCTTGCTTTCAATCTTGCTGTCCCCCTTTACCATTGCGATCTTACCCCTCCCCGCCCTCGCCACCCCACTGACCTATCCCCCCCCCCCCCCCCATCTCATTCAATCAACAGCGTCCCAGCTGTCGGCACATCAAAGCGGCAGGCGGCCGTGACAGGTGGCTCGGACGGCCTCCCAGGACACAGATCGGACCAAGTCACCCCGCCAGGTGCCCCCCGAGAGTCGTCACTTAGATGGCTTCCCGTCCCAAGCCTGACGACGCCGACGACGCCGACGACGCCCAACGGCAGCGGCGGAAGCGGAGGCGGTGAGCGGGCGGTGAGACAGAGGGTTCAGAGACAGGATAAGATGGGAGGCGGGGTGAAGCAGTGCGCGTTGATGTAGTTGGTGTTGCTGGTAGGTTGGTTCGCATGTGGAATGCGGAAGGTCACCACGAAAATTATTGCAGTGAGCAGTTGTCTATGGGTGGTATAAGATTTGATATGAGAAGTGGTGCAATGGTGTGCAATATTACAGTGAACAACTATCTCTTCCTTTGCCAATGTTTTCATCTACGGACGGCTTTCTTCTACGGCTACCACAACGTTATCTAGAATTATATCTTCACAGGCGACCGACCACAGCTTCCTCTACGGTGCTGCCATTCATTGCTAGCTTAGCTCAACTTCCACTACAAGTGCTGCCAACTACCGGCGACCTAACGAGTATCTCTTCACGGTGCTGCCATCTATCATCAGCCCACCACACCTTCCCGCCACTACTGCCATCTAGCGGCGACCTACCGCGGCTCGGTGACTCCAGCGTCCTCGCAGCACTGGCGGACGTCCGGCAGACCGGGCGGCGGGTTGATGACGGTGTTGTACGTCTCCGGCATCCAGGTCACGGCCCTGACCCGGTCTGAGGTCAGGCTGCTGCCCGCGGCGTTATGCGCGGTCACGGAGACCTCGTACATGGTGAGCGGCTGGAGAGAGCCGGCAACGAGGAACATGCGCTCGGCGGTCACCTGTTGGCGGAGGTATGTGGGTTAGTGGGGGCGGGATGCTGTTTGGTGAGTAGCAGGTTGTGGGTTCGATTCCTGGAAGGCGAAAACTTTTGTCCGGAGTTTTGTGCGAAATGGTCAAGTGCATGGTGCGATATGGAAAATGCGCACATATTTTTTTAACAAATAGATGCAAATTTTGATGCGTATCTACATTTATTATTAACTAAAGCAGTGGTAGTAAAATCAGGGGCGTCAATCAAGTCTGTAGGGTACCATGCCAAAGCCCAGGGCGCTCCATGTTATGGTCACCCATTATGATCTTGGGAAGTGAAAGTGTAAGTGTGACTTGTAAGATATATATGTAATATGTGTATATTCAACCTAATAAACTATTATTACCCACTTAAGCCAGAGGTCACACCAAATCGCAACAAAGCAAATCATCACACACTCATATCCATAGTCGGCTTAGCAACAAACGCACATTATTTCCACAAGATGATTCTACCTCGAGCCACAAACCACTCCATCTTCTAGAGCTTTCTTTCAGCGGCACAGCACAATTTCCCAGCAGACTAGGTCTCAAAGCGGCGCGGGCTGGACGCGGCCGGCGACCAGCCGGCAAGAATGGCGCCGCATAATGGATCAAGCCGCCGCCGAGACAGTCGTGGCGCACACCGGAAGCGCTGCGGCTATCATGACGTAGAAGGCTGACAGCAGAGCAGTTGTTAATCTGGATCTGGCTCATCAGTGGGGTGCTACGTCCCGGGAGTCTACAGAGTTGTAATGGCCTACAGCAACATTGCCGCAGTGGTTGTGTTGGGTGTGTGTTGTGAGCTATATTCTAGATTTGTATTAGTTATTAGTGTTACTATTTTAGGCCAGTTTCGGGGAAATTAATTTCGCTGGCAACAATAGAACAATAGAGGTTGAAGGCAGATATTTCTCACAAAAGCAGCGTTATCATGGCGAGTAGCTTGATAATATAAAGGATTTTTTGCCGCTTTTGTGAACAATTTCCAGCACTAAAAACAGTCCACACATTTCCAGCACTAAAACAGTCCACACATTTCCAGCACTAAAACAGTCCACACTATGCTCATGTGATCCCATTGTTCAAAGTACATCACTTTAACAACACATATAGCGGTGTTTATAATTATACACCATGATTTCGTCACATCCTTGCTTTGCCTTATCATAAGGCCAACCACCCGTCCACCGTTCTCAGTAAAGGTTTCCCTTCGTCCACCGTTCTCAGTAAAGGTTTCCCTTCACCCCATTCTACTCACATTATAGAGCTGCGTATCCTGGGCCCGCGCCGCTACCACCTCCGTCCCGTTCACATCCAGACCGAGCATCTCGCTATCGAATTGCCTCAGGCGGGTGACATTGACCGTGTGCAGGTCAGTGGGCGGAGCGTCCGAGCGGCCGCCGGACCAGCTGATCTGCAGCTCCGTCAGAGAGTGCACCGTGACCTGCAGGTTCTCCGGCGACTTCGGCAGGGTGTCTGTGGAGAGACAGGGCAAGGTCAGGTCGAGGTCCAGGTCAGACAGTGGGTAGACACCGTTAGGGTTTTCGGCGCGGACGGGGCGGGGCGGGGCGGGGGTTTATGTGGAGAGACAGGGCAAGGTCAGGTCCAGGTCCAGGTCAGACAGTGGGTAGACACCGTTAGGGTTTTCGGCGCGGACGGGGGGGGGGGAGAGACAGGGCAAGGTCAGGTCGAGGTCCAGGTCAGACAGTGGGTAGACACCGTTAGGGTTTTCGGCGCGGACGGGGGGGGGGTGTGGAGAGACAGGTCAAGGTCAGGTCGATGTCAAGGTCAGACAGTGGGTAGACACCGTTAGGGTTTTCGGCGCGGACGGGGGGGGGGGGGGGGTATGTGGAGAGACAAGCCAAGATCAGGTCGAGGTCAAGTGTGGGATGGAAAGGAAGCAAAACCTGTATGGCAGCAATTGACTGGTCAGGATGCAGGACGAGGGCAGGATATCGTTACTGGCGCAGAACACAAACACAAGGAAATATACAGACAAGACCTTTCACGCATGCATCACCTATCACGTTGATATCAATAACAACGCCGGCAATAACACAGCGACGGGTTATTCATAAAATAAAACACCAAATTAATCAAATAAAACACCAAAACGACTTATGCCACCTTCTGCCGATACTGCTTGTATTTGATTACATTTAGGATATATTCATCTACACCCATATGTCGAATGCTAACCAGCTGGGTATGCATGCTGAAACGCCCAACGGGTCAACATCATCTCCATTTAATAATTATCGTCCGCTGACTCCAAGAACACCGCCCTGGGCGCCGATCAAGGGATCGATGAGATCAACACGCGAGCACGTACGTTATCAAGAAACGCGCCCCAGGTAACAAACAACTTCGGGGAAAATACCGACGTGAAAAGGTTTAGCACAAAGGCTGCGTGTGGGTGTCTCGCGAGGATGAAGTAGGTGATGACTGTGAGGCAACACTATTCAGGTGCGATATCGATATCGATTACACACCATACTTTTGAAGATTGTCCATTTTGAAGTGCACGGAATTTGATATTAAAATGGCGTAGGAAGCTAGAACATCCTTCATTGGTGTGGACACCACAGGACATGAGTGGAAACCAGCTTGCCGCGATACACTCGAAAGAAATGCCTCATGATTTGTAGGACCATTCTCTGTTTGTCTGAGTTGTCTGTTTGTCTGAGTTATCTGTTTGTCTGAGTTGTCTGTTTGTCTGAGTTGTCTGTTTGTCTGAGTTGTATGCTTGTCTGAGTTGTCTGTATGTCTGAGTTGTCTCTGTTTGTCTGAGTTGTCTGCTTGTCTGAGTTGTCTCTGTTTGTCTGAGTTATCTCCGTTTGTCTGAGTTGTCTCTATTTGTCTGAGTTGACTCTGTTTGTCTGAGTTGTATGTTTGTCTGAGTTGTCTGTTTGTCTGAGTTGTCTGTTTGTCTGAGTTGTATGTGTCTGAGTTGTCTCCGTTTGTCGGAGTTGTCTCTGTTTGTCTGAGTTGTCTCTGTCTGTATTGTATCTGTTTGTCTGAGTTGTCTCTGTTTGACTGAGTTGTCTGTTTGTCTGAGTTGTCTGTTTGTCTGAGTTGTCTGTTTGTCTGAGTTGTATGTTTGTCTGAGTTGTCTGTTTGTCCGAGTTGCTTATGTTTGTCTGAGTTGTCTCTGTTTGTCTACGTTGTCTGTTTGTCTGAGATGACTCTGTTTGTCTGAGTTGTATGTTTGTTCTGAGTTGTATGTGTCTGAGTTGTCTCCGTTTGTCTGAGTTGTCTCTGTTTGTCTGAGTTGTATCTGTCTGCATTGCCTCTGTTTGTCTGAGTTGTCTCTGTTTGTCTGAGTTGTCTCTGTTTGTCTGAAATGTCTCTGTTTGTCTGAGTTGTCTCTGTTTGTCTGAGTTGTCTCTGTCTGCGTTGTCTCTGTTTGTCTGAGTTGTCTGCGTGTCTGAGTTGTTTCTGTGTGTCTGCGTTGTCTCTGTCTGCGTTGTCTCTGTTTGTCTGAGTCGTCTCTGTGTGTATTTTTGTCTGAGTTGTATGTCTGTCTGAGTTGTATGTTTGTCTGAGTTGTCTGTTTGTCTGAGTTGTATGTGTGTCTGAGTTGTCTTTGTCTGCGTTGTCTCTGTTTGTCTGAGTTGTATGTTTGTCTGAGTTGTCTGTTTGTCTGAGTTGTATGTTTGTCTGAGTTGTCTGTGTGTCTGAGTTGTCTCTGTTTGTCTGAGTTATCTCTGTCTGCGTTATCTCTGTTTGTCTGAGTTGTCTCTGTTTGTCTGAGTTGTCTATGTTTGTCTGCGTTGTTGTCTCTGTTTGTCTGAGTTATCTCCGTTTGTCTGAGTTCTCTCTCTGTTTGTCTGAGTTGCCTCTGTCTGTGTATCTCTCCAAGTAACTGAGCTTTCTTAGGCTATACAATCAACCCTTTCTCTCCTACGTTCAACGACCCACACAGACACAGCCTTCCCGTATCGTCCAACAAACGGTAGTTACATCTCTTAAAGTCTCTGGCCACGTCGGACAGAGAAGTTAGTTACACTTTTTACACTACACTTTACACTTGAACGGTAGTTACACTTCAGTTAAACTGACCTAGTCCCTGCGCGACGCAGTTGATCATTTTGTGCGAGAAGGCGATGCAGCTGAAGTGGTCCCTAATACTGTCCGTCTGCTTGAAGTATTCTCCTCGACAAATGCTGTTACACATCGCCGGCACGCCCTGTTCCTCACAGCACGGCAAGTGGTTCCTCCCGTCTGTGGGAAGAGAGGCAGAGGTTAGGTCAGGTCAGGTCATGACTGGGACGCCCTGTTCCTCACAGCACGGCAAGTGGTTCCTCCCGTCTGTGGGAAGAGAGGCAGAGGTTAGGTCAGGCCAGATCATCTCACAGCACGGCATGTGGTTCCTCCCGTCTGTGGGAAGAGAGGCAGAGGTTAGGTCAGGTCAGGTCATGCCTGGGACGCCCTGTTCCTCACGGCACGGCATGTGGTTCCTCCCGTCTGTGGGGAGAGAGGCAGAGGTTAGGTCAGGTCAGATCATCTTACAGCACGGTATGTGGTTCCTCCCATCTTCGGGGAGGGGCAGAGGTCAAACAGGTCAGATTATGATGGACATATTCCTACACGGTAAGGGGGCATGTTTCCGCTAGACAAAGCGGTCCCCCAATTAGGAAGTCTGACTGGAAACTTAAATTGTACTCACTTCTTATTACCAGCTACTGACGTCTGACTTGCCAACCATGAATTGGATGTTATGAACGTCTGACTTACCAGCCATGTACTGGATGCTATGAACATCTGACTTACCAGCCATGCACTGGATGATGTGAGGAAACTCGGCCTCACAGTCCATGTCCTCCACCTGGTTCCCATCGTGCAGACCCTGTGGAAACGGAAGCAGGGAGATGAAACCTTCGTCATCACCATCACCATCACCAGCACCATCACCATCTCCATCACCATCACCATCACCATCATCCCTGCGCTGCATTATAGGTAGTCACACTATGCAGTACGCACTAACTCAGAAGAAAGAGGTCCATAGGATTCAAGGATTGCAAGAGGACGGGAGCGGGCATAACAGCAGTGAGGCACGAAGGAATAGCCAGCGATGAGGGTGGTAGAAGTGATACGGAAGCAGTGAAGGTGTCGGAGGTAATATGGGATGATTGAAGTGTTTCGCTACGAATGCTCGGTTTATGACGCTGCTTTCGAGGAGGAAGACCAAACGAGGTTGAAGCTGACATAACGACAATGGAAAATACAAACTGAAGAGATGATTTTAGTACAAGAAAAGCATTACGCTTGAGAAATATCATACGCTAAACCATCTTAGGAATTGAACACCCGGTAAGTGTGTCAAAATTCCTACAAAAAAAGTGTTGCCCCTACTGGGAATCGAGCCCGCGACTCACGGACAGACTGCAGAGTCCGATACAGCTGTCTGAGACGTTGTGGTGGCGACAGCAGCCCGTATAGTCGTAGGTCTGCGCGGAAGCCTTGGAGGTAAAGTTGGAAGCTCCTGGCCGCGCCACTGCGAAAAAGGAAGACAGGTCAGATGGTGGCTCAAGGAATAGCTAGCCAGTTGCCATGACAACCAATGTTGTGCGTTGAAGGAAGTTGATATTTCAGCGTTGTCCGATTACGTAATGAGCGTCACAGCTCACTCACGAGCTAAATTTACACACTCCAATGTACTCGAAAATAAATGTACACACATTCAAACATACACTATGCATAGTGCGAGACAGCATTTGTGAGTAAAAAATGTGTCGCGGTCTGCGCGGAACAACGTTTCTGAGATGTGAGGTATCTGTGCATTCCAGTTTGGATAGGTTGATCGTTCCACATTATCAAACCATCACATTAAAATTTTGAAATATTCACAGTTCATTCCATGCTGAGTGATTACAAATATTATATTACATCCTACCTTATATATGAAAACGAAATAACTTAGTCATAAACGTCCAGTTGGCTTCAAGGTATGTATGCTGGCCGCTGGGTGCTATGCAACAAAGGGAAAATACAGGTCGACTGATCTACTGTAGCCTACCGGATCAGACGCTTAAAGGAAATAGTTCACCTTGAAGATTAGTTTTGAACTGAGATAGCAGTTTTGTAGCCCATGTTGGGAAACCCCTATCTGCAAGTTTTCTTAACTGAAAAGACTCCAGCCGAATATATTGGATTTGTTGGCGAAGGAATGCGGTGCTGGCGAAAGAATGTTGTACTGGTTCTAGCCCGGACAGAGGCTATACCATCAGCCAATCAGCTTGCAGCTGGTGCTAGCAAGCGAACCGCCGGCCGCCGGTTGGCATATCTATAATGCGAGTATATCCTTACGCGACTACTTTCGAATCTGATTGACTAAACCATTTTTTTTTATTCGCGTGACGTCAGGACTCTGATTCAGAGAGTATGCATATAATTTTGATAAACAATAATAATTTACGGCCTTCTGTCCTGAATCGGCGCGATATAAGGCCTTTTTTGACAATATAAAAAAAATTGTATTAAAAAATATAATAAAATCGTGTTTGGGAAAATTTACCAAGGTGAACTATTTCCTTTAATAACCATCTAATCATACAAATCATTCCCGACCAAAGCCGGTAAAAACGTCACCGCAGGGGCGGATACAGGGGGGGCGGCGGGGGCGGCCGCCCCCCCCCCCCCCCCCCCTCCCGCGCCCTCCTCCGCGCCGAAGGCGCGGAAGGGCCTCGTAACAGATCAATTTCCGCGCCGAAGTCGCGGAAATAAACATGCTTACGGGGTTTGATATATACCATTTACTGCACTCAGATCAGGAGCCGCCCTCAGGCTAGGTGCCGCCCCTGGCCAGGTGCCGCCTTCAGGTCATGTGCCGCCCTCGGGTCATGTGTTGCCCTCAGGTCATGTGCCACCCTCTGGTCATGTGCCACCCTCTGGTCATGTGCCGCCCTCAAGCCAGATGCCGCCCCCTGGTCAGGTGCCACCTTCAAGCCAGGTCCCGTCCTCAGGTCACGTACCGCGTTCTCGCGGGGCACCGCCCTCGGGTCAGATGCCGCTACCTAGCCATGTGCCGCCCTATGGCCAGGTGACGACGCCCCTCCGGCCAGTGAGGACGCCCCTCCGGTCAGTGACGGTGCTTTTGCGGCCAGTGACAGAACCCACTGTCATAGATGACGCCCCTCCGGCTAATGGCAGCGCCCCTCTGGCCAGTGACGGCGTCCCTCTGGCTAGTGACGGCGCCCCTCTGACCAGTGACGGCCCCTCTCCGGCCAGTGACGGCGCCCCACCGGCAAATGACGGCACCCCTCTGGCCAGTGACTGCACCCCTCCAGCCAATGACGGCGCCCCTCCGGCCAGTGACTGCGCCCCTCCAGCCAATGACAGCGCCACGCTGTTCAGTGACGGCGCCCCTCCGTCTAATGACGGCGCCCATCTGGCCAGTGACGGCGCCCCTCTAGAGCCAATGGCGGCACCCTTCCAGCCAGTGACGGCGCCCCTCCAGCCAGTGACCGCCGGAGGTGCGAGGCTCTCTCAGGCCTCGAAAATCGCCCTCTCAGACCAGCCTGGGACCCGCTCAGGCATGGCAAGGGTTATAACAGGCCTAGAAATCATCTAAGGACCCCTCATGCCGCACGATGGCCCCTCAGGTCGACAGGGGGCCCGTTCAAGCCGACCGAGTTCTCTTTCAGGCCGATCGAGGTCCTCTCAAGCCAACAGAGGACCGCTCAGGTTGACTGTGGGCCCATCAGGCCGACAAAGATCCCAAATTCGGGGCGCCGGAGGATCCCCTCAACCCGACCGTGGGCCTCTCACGCCAACCGAAGGCCCCTCAGACGGAACAAAACAGGAACGGAACAATCAGGACCCTTTGTCAGCCCACAAGCTGACAAAGGGTCTCCTCAGGCTGACAAAGGGCTCCCTCAGACCTAGAGCTCCTCAGACCGAGTGATGGCCCTGAAGCCGACCCTTTGTGAATTTCTACGCACGCCACTGAGTGTCACTGATGGGAGACAAGAAGAACAATAGTTTCTGTGATGCTATTCCTTCAATTGAGGTAGAATGAGTTTATCACTCTGGACCAGGCAGGGGCTGCCCTAAATGCCTTTCTCGCTAGAAAAAGTTGCATGCCGAGACGGGGAACCTCCTGGACTTACGGTGAACAGTCTTCCCTCGTGCTGTCAGCTAAAGCTGAGCGCATATTTGTATTTGGTTCAAACCTTGCGTTTGAATGCGTTTCGCGCCGACACCATGGTGTCGGCGCCCTTCGCTTAACAGAGCTGTTTGCATGGACCATATCCGATCGCGCAATATTTGCTGACAGGCGGAATTTAAAGTCGAAAGATTTACGTGTCACAAACTTTCGGTACGGTCCTCCCCGCGCCTTGACTTCATCTTACTCAGACCGCTGCCACCGACGCAGGTCATCCCAGTCAAGGGTAAATAGGACGAGTTAGCACGAGTCGCGGCGCCAGCCCCATGCATCAACTCGAACATCTCTCCCTGCCAACTCTTCTTGGTGCAAGAAGAAGTTAGGCGGGCGCGATTGACAAATGCGCTAAGGGTAAGGACTTCAACGAGCACCGCAACGACGTGGCTACGATGGAATTTGGACGAGAGGCGCCTCTTCGTCCGTGGAAGATGAAAGCGTCGGCATCTGATGGAATTGGTAGACAATAATGTCTACCACTTCCATCAGAGATATATTCAGGCCGATAAAGTGCTAGGTAGATTTCGGCAGGTCAGAGAGGAGAGAGAGAGGGGGGGGGGAGGGGGTTGATTTTGGCATTTTGGCAGGTCAGAGAGGAGGGAGAGAGAGAGAGGGGGGGGGTATATTTCAGCAGGCCTGAGAGAGGTGAGTGACCTAGCCGTGACAGAATTAGTCACATCCACGATCGCACTCGAATATACGTGCTACTGACGAAAATGCGTGCTACTGACGGACGGCATACCTACATGTGAGAGTGCTATACAAATAAATTCAGTATCAATATACAAAAATACATCGATAAATTTGCTTTTTCGAAGTGACAAATTGCAAATGAGTAAGCGTAAGAGAATTAAAAAAATGCAGGAAAATTTATGTTATTAATTAACATTTAACGCCCCTCTAGACCCATGGGGTCCCCTTTGACGGCGAAAATTCCGCCACCTGGGTCAGCCGCCCACCTCATTCTGAAAAATCCTAGATCCGCCCCTGTGCATGCTTGAAGAAACGGCGCCCCAATTTCCCGGAAAAAAAATGCGCCCATGTTCCCCGGAAAAATGCGCCCTATGCCCTGCCGCCCCGCCCCGCCGCCCCCCCCCCCCCCCCTTTGAACAAATCCTGGATCCGCCCTGCGTCACCGCCCGCTAGATGCATCTACATAGAAACCGACGAATTCCGAGGTCTTAGCAACAGGTCTTAAATGAGATATCACCATGGAAACCCAGCTGTATGCTGCATCTCAAAATCAATTCCAACACGAGCTTATGATTGGAGACTTTTCATCTTAGATTGCTATTTTCATATTGTACCACTGTTCCGGTCCGACGAATCGGAGATTCAAATTGATTAGTTTTATTTGTTATGGCAGAGACCGCCTCTAAGGCCTTGGGCTTTATGCCATTGACCTAAAGTTGTAATATTCTCTTTGCCACACTATATAATAGCATATATTTTCTTTCACGGCGGATTGGCCCAGCATTATGACGCAGTTCAGAGTACGTCATAGGAGCGTAAAGCCCTGTCCGCAGGGCTGGGATGACGTCAGAGACAAGGCAGTAGGCACTGTACGCTGCCGTGGCTCGAGGTTCGGTAGGTCACAGATCGCCTGGCGATGAAGGCAGCTGTTATTAGCCGACGCTGGAGTCTCGTCAGGGTAGAATTCGCCGGGTGGTGAGGGTAGAAGGCTTAGCCAGCGGCTGGAGTCTTGAGAGGGGGGTAGAAGGTTAGCCAGCGACTGAGGTCTCGGGGGTAGGAGAGGGTAGAAGGCTTAGCCAGCGACTGAGGTCTCGGGGGTAGGGGAGGGTAGATGGCTTATCCAGCGGCTGGAGTCTCGAGAGGGGGGTAGAAGGCTTAGCCAGCGGCTGAGATTTCGGGGTAGGGGAGGGTAGAAGGCTTAGCCAGCGGCTGGAGTCTCGGGAGTAGGGGAGGGTAGAAGGCTTAGCCAGCGGCTGGAGTCTCGGGGGTAGGAGAGGGTAGAAGGCTTATCCAGCGGCTGGAGTCTCGGGGGTAGGGGAGTGTAGAAGGCTTAGCCAGCGGCTGGAGTCTCGGGGGTAGGGGAGGGTAGAAGGCTTAGCCAGCGGCTGGAGTTTCGGGGTAGGGGAGGGTAGAAGGCTTAGCCAGCGGCTGGAGTCTCGGGGTAGGGGGAGGGTAGAAGGCTTAGCCAGCGTCTGGAGTATCAGGGGAAGGGGAGGGTAGAAGGCTTAGCCAGCGGCTGGAGTCTCGGGGGTAGGGGAGGGTAGAAGGCTTAGCCAGCGGCTGGAGTTTCGGGGTAGGGGAGGGTAGAAGGCTTAGCCAGCGGCTGGAGTCTCGGGGTAGGGGGAGGGTAGAAGGCTTAGCCAGCGGCTGGAGTATCAGGGGTAGGGGAGGGGAGAAGGCTTAGCCAGCGGCTGGAGTCTTGAGAGGGGGGTAGAAGGTTAGCCAGCGACTGAGGTCTCAGGGGTAGGGGATGGTAGAAGGCTTATCCAGCGGCTGAAGTCTCGGGAGTAGGGGAGGGGGGTGTAGAAGGCTTAGCCAGCGGCTGGAGTTTCAGGGGGGGTAAGAAGGAGGTTAGAAGGGTGTACGACCGCGCGAGGGATGAGACCGGGGTCAGGATCGGACAGATGTACAACAGGGTTGGATAATGGTCAGACATATGTTAGGTCTAACAGGAGTTGTCTGAGAGTTGGACATGGATGGGACAAATTGGACAAATGGGACAGGTCGGTATCATAATTCAGATAGGGTCAGACAGGAGTCAGAGTTAGGTCATATAGAGGTCAGACCTAAATAACGAAAAACAAATTAAACGATACAATAATTATATTTCGTGTGAGTGAAGGAAAGGACGAGGGAAATAACGAGAGCGAAAGTGAATGTCATCATCTAGACAACTAAAGGCACAGTCATAAGATAGACTGAAGCTGATAAAGTCTCCGTCAGTTTAGCCCACTTAAAGGAAATAGTTCACCTTCGGAAATTTTTCAGAACACGATTTTATTATATTTTTTAATACAGTTTCTTTTTTTCTTTTCAAAAATGGTCCTACATCGCGCCAATTCAGGACAGAAGGTCGTAAATTATTAATGTTATGGTGTGCGTTATTGGTCTGCGCATGCTCAGACCAGTGCTGGCACTCTCAGACGGTACGGTATATCATATATGCGCCGCATTCCTTCGCCAAAAAGTCAAATATCTTCGGCTGGAGAGTCTTTTCAGCCAAGCAAAGTTGCAGATAAGGATTTCTCAACACGGGCTACAAAACTGCTATTTCAGTTCAAAATCCCATGTTGAAGGTGAACTATTTCCTTTAACGAGATGAATTTCCTCCTGGCTATAGCGAATCGAGAATAACACGGTAAAGTCAGCTGCTGTACGGACTGCCCCACACCGGTTCTTCCTCAACGCCAGCCGTATTCACCGATACCATTTACCGTTCGACTTCTGACAACAGACTATGGTGTATATCAGAACTGCATAGTGCATGGCAGCGCAGAGAACTGCATGTCACCTACAGGCATGTCGGTAGGTGCATTTATTTCTTCAGTTTGGTATTAAGCTGTGATTTATGAAGCCAAGTGCTGTGTACTATTATACAGGTTACCAATTTGCTTCGAAATTTGAATTCGTCCATGACGCAGGATTCTAGTTTACTGATGGCTGCTCTCAACTAAAATATAACTAAAACAACCTGTCAAATAATGCCGCCGATCTCAGATCTGCCTGTTCTACAGTTCGAACTTCGAACTTCGAGAGAGTATAACTGGTCCAGTTCCGATCAGTTCCGGAAATTACAACACCATATCACAATACCATACAATTTGTATCGCAAAGTTTGGGTTATAAGTATCATCCCAGTTTGGTTATAGAAGCACAGACAGGTACAAAAGTTGCTATGGATACTAGTTAGCCTATACGCACCATGCATCTACCTTCTTGCACGAGCATTTAATCTATTCACTACGAGCTAACTATAGGTATAACCCATGCCCTCGTCCAACAGAGAATCCCCGAGCGAATGTAGAGCCTCTGCTAATATAATACGCAGACTCCCTGCTAATATAGAATACGCAGACTCCCTGTTATTAGAATACGCAGACGCAGACTGCTAATAGACAAGGGCGTCGCCACCTTCTGAAAGTGTGTGTGTGGGGGGGGGGGGGGGGCGGAGGCATTTTGAAGTCGATTCTTTCCATGCAACGCCCCTGGGCGTAATGTTAAAGTCTGAAAATGTTTGGGAGACGTGTCCCCCGTCCTCCCGCCTCTGACGCCCATGCTATAGCATTACTCTATTATAATAGAATACGCCGCGCCAGCGCAGACTCCCTGACCATAGAGAACTATCGGGTGGAAACATTGTGCTTCGCCGCTACGCCAAGCTAACGTCATCGCCATAACATTAAGCGATTCGGTTTTTGCTCCAGTATCACAGCGTGTCTGATAGCCACATTTGTGGTATTGACAGATAAGGGAACGGCAGGCTGCGTCCAAATTGCTGCCAGATTCACCCGGGTTTGTCAGGTCTGAGTTGGCCGAGGAAACACAACCAAGCGCCAGTTTCACAAACCTGAGTCGACGTTTTACGAGTTGGAGAGTTTATTTTACAGCCAAAGGTGGACAGAAGGTGGTGGACAGTTAAATTATAACTCTGGGATGGCTCTCGCAAACAAAGTGTCCAGCTGATTGCATGCAGTTGTGTAGTAGAGTTTGTAATTGTGTAGTAGACTTTGTAATTGTGTAGTAGACTTTGTAATTGTGTAATAGACTTTGTAATTGTCTAGTAGAGTTTGTAATTGTGTAGTAGACTTCGAAATTGTGTAGTGACTTTATAATTGTGTACTAGACTGTGTAATTGTGTAGTATACTGTAGTAGGTGTAGCAGGCTCCGGAGTTGGTTTTTTATCGGCTTAAAGACTGCTCCGTGGCAATGCAGAAGGAATAAAAAACTACCGGGCTTCCTGACCTATCCAACAATGCCAAAGTTAGCTGGTCACGTAGCCGATCGTCTATACGACATATTTCGTTCATACACACCAACCTCAATACCAAACGCCTATTTCTGGATACATCGTCGGGACGTATGTATTTAACATTGTAGAATGTGCATTTCGCTTAATCTAAAATCAGTCGATACCTACTCGATACCTCTTCAGAAATCAGAAGCCTGGAAATGAATCGAAAGTGCTCATCGTTTGACAACGTGATAATCGAGGAACATAGGCACCACTCTTGCGAGCCCAAGTTTCCCAATTTGTAGCCCCACAATTCGGTTTCAATCTGCCCGTAACTGATGGCTCCACTCTGGCCTCACTTCACCCGTAATTGGAAGCTCCACTCTGGCGCATCCTTCTGCCACTAATTGCCAGCCACACTTTGATCTCGCCATGCCACGTCGACCCCCTCCAAGTCACGCGCAGCAGAACAATGGCCGCCGCGACGCTTTACGTTGGCGTGCTGGATTCAAAGGGCGCCAGTATCGAACAAACAAGTCGACAAGGGAGCCGAGAGCTCCCTCAGGCTGGTACGGAACATTGGCAATAAATGTCAGCACCTCGACCGTGCTGTCGCCGCTATTCCACTTTGTAGTCGTATAGTGGAATAAGTGCCGCCTAGCAACTGCCACTCGCACAACACGAAAAAGGCAGGAGGGATATATTTTTAAAATATTTTTTTCTCACATTTTTCAAATGTATTTCACCTGTATTTTAAATAAATAATAGCATTGGGATATATACAAATATATAACAAACGTATTATTTTATTTTATAATATATTCCAATTTTATCTCAAAATATTTTTATCTGCACCGAAATGCTCAGGTAAAAGTATTCAAGACCTCAAATTAATTTGAGATTATCCGAATTATCACGTTTTTCCCCCTGGTAACCTGACATCCCTCTTCCTTACCCACCCACGTCATGATGTCAAAACCCCAGAGGCAGCCCCAGAGACTACCAGCCACGTCGCCTGTTGCCACGAAGCTTGTGTTTCATGTTGCCTGTCTCTTGTTTACCACCCGTCGACATGTTGCCTGTCTCTTGTTTACCACCCGTTGACATGTTGCCTGTCTCTTGTTTACCACCCGTCGACATGTTGCCTGTCCCTTGTTTACCACCCGTCATCATGTTGCCTGTCTCTTGTTTACCACCCGTCGACATGTTGCCTGTCGCTTGTTTACCACCCGTCATCATGTTGCCTGTCTCTTGTTTACCACCCGTCGACATGTTGCCTGTCTCTTGTTTACCACCCGTCGTCATGTTGCCGGTCTCTTGTTTACCACCCGTCGACATGTTGCCTGTCTCTTGTTTACAACCCGTCGACATGTTGCCTGTCTCTTGTTTACCACCCGTCAACATGTTGCCTGTCTCTTGTTTACCACCCGTCGACATGTTTCCTGTCTCTTGTTTACCACCCGTCGACATGTTGCCTGTCTCTTGTTTACCACCCGTCATCATGTTGCCTGTCTCTTGTTTACCACCCGTCGACATGTTACCTGTCTCTTGTTTACCACCCGTCGACATGTTGCCTGTCTCTTGTTTACCACCCGTCGACATGTTGCCTGTCTCTTATTTACCACCCGTCGACATGTTGCCTGTCTCTTGTTTGCCACCCGTCATCATGTTGCCTGTCTCTTGTTTACCACCCGTCGATATGTTGCCTGTCTCTTGTTTACCACCCGTCGTCATGTTGCCGGTCTCTTGTTTACCACCCGTCGACATGATGCCTGTCTCATGTTTACCACCCGTCGTCATGTTGCCGGTATCTTGTTTACCACCCGTCGACATGTTGCCTGTCTCTTGTTTACCACCCGTCGACATGTTGCCTGTCTCTTGTTTACCACCCGTCATCATGTTGCCTGTCTCTTGTTTACCGCCCGTCATCATGTTGCCTGTCTCTTGTTTACCACCCGTCGACATGTTGCCTGTCTCTTGTTTACCACCCGTCATCATGTTGCCTGTCTCTTGCTTACCACCCGTCGACATGTTGCCTGTCTCTTGTTTACCACCCGTCATCATGTTGCCTGTCTCTTGTTTACCACCCGTCGACACGTTGCCTGTCTCTTGTTTACCACCCGTCGACATGTTGGCTGTCTCTTGTTTACCACCCGTCGACATGTTGCCTGTCTCTTGTTTACCACCCGTCATCATGTTGCCTGTCTCTTGTTTACCACCCGTCATCATGTTGCCTGTCTCTTGTTTACCACCCGTCATCATGTTGCCTGTCTCTTGTTTACCACCCGTCGACATGTTGCCTGTCTCTTGTTTACCACCCGTCATCATGTTGCCTGTCTCCTGTTTACCACCCGTCGACACGTTGCCTGTCTCTTGTTTACCACCCGTCGACATGTTGCCTGCCTCTTGTTTACCACCCGTCATCATGTTGCCTGTCTCTTGTTTACCACCCGTCGACATGTTGCCTGTCTCTTGTTTACCACCCGTCATCATGTTGCCTGTCTCTTGTTTACCACCCGTCATCATGTTGCCTGTCTCTTGTTTACCACCCGTCGACATGTTGCCTGTCTCTTGTTTACCACCCGTCGACATGTTGCCTGTCTCTTGTTTACCACCCGTCATCATGTTGCCTGTCTCTCGTTTATCACCCGTCGACATGTTGCCTGTCCCTTGTTTACCAGCCGTCGACATGTTGCCTGTCTCTTGTTTACCACCCGTCGACATGTTGCCTGTCTCTTGTTTACCACCCGTTGACATGTTGCCTGTCTCTTGTTTACCACCCGTCGACATGTTGCCTGTCTCTTGTTTACCACCCGTCGACATGTTGCCTGTCTCTTGTTTACCACCCGTCATCATGTTGCCTGTCTCTTGTTTACCACCCGTCGACATGTTGCCTGTCTCTTGTTTACCACCCGTCATCATGTTGCCTGTCTCTTGTTTACCACCCGTCATCATGTTGCCTGTCTCTTGTTTACCACCCGTCGACATGTTGCCTGTCTCTTGTTTACCACCCGTCATCATGTTGCCTGTCTCTTGTTTACCACCCGTCATCATGTTGCCTGTCTCTTGTTTACCACCCGTCGACATGTTGCCTGTCTCTTGTTTACCACCCGTCGACATGTTGCCTGTCTCTTGTTTACCACCCGTCATCATGTTGCCTGTCTCTTGTTTATCACCCGTCGACATGTTGCCTGTCCCTTGTTTACCAGCCGTCGACATGTTGCCTGTCTCTTGTTTACCACCCGTTGACATGTTGCCTGTCTCTTGTTTACCACCCGTCGACATGTTGCCTGTCTCTTGTTTACCACCCGTTGACATGTTGCCTGTCTCTTGTTTACCACCCGTCGACATGTTGCCTGTCTCTGTTTACCACCCGTCGACATGTTGCCTGTCTCTTGTTTACCACCCGTCATCATGTTGGCTGTCTCTTGTTTACCACCCGTCGACATGTTGCCTGTCTCTTGTTTACCACCCGTCGACATGTTTCCTGTCTCTTGTTTACCACCCGTCGACATGTTGCCTGTCTCTTGTTTACCACCCGTCGACATGTTGCCTGTCTCTTGTTTACCACCCGTCGACATGTTGCCGGTCTCTTGTTTACCACCCGTCGACATGTTGCCGGTCTCTTGTTTACCACCCGTCATCATGTTGCCTGTCTCTTGTTTACCACCCGTTGACATGTTGCCTGTCTCTTGTTTAGCACCCGTCGACATGTTGCCTGTCTCTTGTTTACCACCCGTCGACATGTTGCCGGTCTTTTGTTTACCACCCGTCATCATGTTGCCTGTCTCTTGTTTACCACCCGTTGACATGTTGCCTGACTCTTGTTTAGCACCCGTCGACATGTTGCCTGTCTCTTGTTTACCACCCGTCGACATGTTGCCTGTCTCTTGTTTACCACCCGTCATCATGTTGCCTGTCTCTTGTTTACCACCCGTCGACATGTTGCCGGTCTCTTGTTTACCACCCGTCATCATGTTGCCTGTCTCTTGTTTACCACCCGTTGACATGTTGCCTGTCTCTTGTTTAGCACCCGTCGACATGTTGCCTGTCTCTTGTTTACCACCCGTCGACATGTTGCCTGTCTCTTGTTTACCACCCGTCATCATGTTGCCTGTCTCTTGTTTACCACCCGTCGACATGTTGCCTGTCTCTTGTTTACCACCCGTCGACATGTTGCCGGTCTCTTGTTTACCACCCGTCGACATGTTGCCTGTCTCTTGTTTACCACCCGTCGACATGTTGCCTGTCTCTTGTTTACCACCCGTCGACCCAGTGTCGTATGCTGATACTAATTACTTCGCCGCATGCCCGGCGGTGGCGGTGGCGGGGGCGGGGGCGGCGGCGGGGGCGGCGGGATGACAGGGAGGGGGCAGAGAGGTGGTGGTAGCGGTGGAGGCGGTGAAGGGGGAGGCGGCGATAACGGGGGGGGGGGGTAGCGGGGAAGGGGCAGAGGTGGTGGTAGGGAAGGGGGCGGCAGCGGCAGCAGCGGGCTGCTTCGTTTACCGTTTATCATATCAAGTTACGGGCGGCATTGGTGAAGCTACCATTCAAAAAGGGTCTCGTCTGAGCCAGATGCCTGGACAGTAGAGATGCAAGATTCTGGTCCCACACCGAACAGAGCAGAGCTATGTCAGCAATAAGAACGAGTGTCACTAATAAGAAAATAAGTTTATTAATCTTGTGATCATAGCATGTCATGCTATGATCATATGCTATGATCATAGCATGATCATAGCATATCATAAATCGCAAAGACTATCTTGCCATGGAGCATCTGAAAGCACGGATGGAAATGGAAAGGGAGATGGAGATGTGTAATGCTAAGTGGAGCGGTTCGCTGGATAAGCATTACGATAAATGGAGCGTGAGGAACTGAGTTGACGGAGGCACTGGCAAGACTAGCGATAGGCATTGGTGCAGGGACCCCGCCACAGGGGGGGGGGGGGACGTGTCCCCCCTCCCCCCCAACATTTTCGGATTTTAACATTACGCCTATGGGCGTTGCACGGAAAGAATTGACTTCAGAATGCCTCCCCCCCCACACTTTCGGAAGGTGGCGGTGCCCTTGCATTGGTGCATGACGCAACATGTGATGTATGTTTTGTTTTGAGTCTTTGTTTTGATGCATGTTTTGAGTAGGGGCAGCATACTCCACAGGAGGGTGGAATATGTTGTCGACAACATGTACATATATGTGTGAGAAAACAAAACACTGACGCTACCACAGCTCAGCCAATTGGCGAAGAGAAATCACCACTCACGCTCACGGAAGCGTACACAACGCCCCTATCAGAATCAGTTTTCCAGCAGCCAAGGGCGCCGCCACCTTCCGAAAGTTGGGGGGGGGGGGGGGGGGGGGGAGGGAGGCATTCTGAAGTCGATTCCTTCCTTGCAACGCCCATAGGCGTAATGTTAAAATCCGAAAATGTTTGGGGGACACGCCCCCCCCCCCCCCCCTGTGGCGGAGCCCCTGCCAACAGCAACAGCGGAAACACGTCAGAATCAGTCAGATGATGCGAACAGCTGTTCCCGAAATCTGACTAAACAATGCGGATACATTCTTTCCGATATTGGTTGCTGACGTCACAGATTCTTCGGCGTTATCGGAACATATTTAACAGTGTTATTTAGAGAGGACGCTCAGAATGCGTGAAATACGTGCAGTCTAAAATGACTTTTAGTTCACCTATGCATGGGGTTTTGGAATGAGATAGCAGATTTGTAGAGCAAATCTAAAAATGGGTTGTGGTGAAAGAATTACCCCCCCCCCCGTTAAGTAATTTCGACACGGGAGTAGTGGGCCCGGTTTCATGTCCGCTGTTCCGGGAGCCGATCGGGACAAGAACGCTCGCCGCCGGAGGCAGGTACACTCTCTGGCACGTAGTCTCTGATCACGACGCCTCGTTAATATCCTCTCAACCGCCCGGGCGGCGCGGCGGCCCCTTGTCAGAGACTGTACTTGGCGTCAGACGGGGCGGGGCGGAGCCAGAACGCCAGCTGCTATCGTACGATTTATCGTTAAATGCAAAGAGAAACTTAACTTTTTCTCCACATATATCTATCAGTTGTCCAAACCAAAGTCATATTCGTAGTTTTGAGCTCAAGATGCACCGTATGGTTGAATTTCAAGACAACTTTCAAGGTGACATATTCCCTTTAATGAAGTAAAACATTAATACAGTTTTAATGAAGGTCGCTTATATGGCAGTTAACAAACAGTTCAAAATCATCAGTAATTATAGTTAATTACAAATGGTGCCAAGGATAGGGACTGGGGAGCTCAAATCATAAGACACCGATTAACGCCCAGATAGAAATGTATGCAGAAATAACGCTTCAAATGTGCGTCACATTTGGTTCTCAGGGTATTAATGCGCTAATGCATGGCGATTCCACTCATTACAGTGACGAATGAACGCTAATGCCTTTCTCCGTCATAGCCGCTAGATAATGATTTGTGATGGGCAATTATCAGTGATGGATGGTGAATTCTAATTTTAACTCCAGACTTGCGACTTTTGATAGCACTAGTGAAAATTATCATCCTCACGTCCTGCCAATTGACACTCGTTCGGAAATTCGAGGCATTACTGGTCTTTCCCAAAGTCTTATTTGAACCTTCCCGCTTTGAATAGGTACCTACGGAAACAAGGACTACCAGATATCAACTGTCATATCTTCAACTGCGTCTATAGACACAGTTGGACCATATTATTTGTGTCTATAGACACAGTTGAGTTTACCAGGCCAGAACGTAACAAAGCCATACTGGTTAGAATATGTGTGGGATAAATTGGCGGAAGAGTTCACATTTGTGAGTCGTGAGTTCGTGAGTTCGTGAGTCCGAGTGTCTGGGAGTGCTCACCTGTGAGTTGGTGGTAGGACCGGGCCACCGGCGAGCTGTTGACTTCGCAGACGTACATTCCCGCGTCGTGCACAGTTGTGTTCTGAATCGCCAGCACGAACACATCCCCGCCTGGTGACATAGCCGAAAATCGTCAGCGTCTGGAGACATTCGGCCGTAATGCGTCATAGTGCGGATTATGTAGCGATAACGCACTAACGTCTAGTGACATTCATGGTAAAAACGCTACGACATTGAACATTGTAAACATGTACTGTAGGGTAAAATACCAAAGATACACCACGATCAGGGGCGTCGCCACGGATTTTTGAGTGGGGGGGGGGGGGGGGGACGAAGTGCCGAATGAACCATCAGTACGGTTCGCGACAATGTGAAGGAAACTCGGTGTTTAACTTATAATTTTGACTTAGGAACGCAATTTTTTGTGGTATCTACCAGCTTTATTTTGTTATATTTAAAACTATAACAGGTGATAGATGAAGAACAATAACTTCTTCGGAAATCTTCATGGTAGATTGTTCAAACGACTCTATATTCGATAGGATCTGCCAGGCGATTCGCTTATCGCTGTTTGGGATACATATCCTAGTTATTTTTGTTCATAGAAAGCTATTTCATACTAATTATAAGAAGTGGCAGCCACCTGTCCGTCTGTCCGTTCGGATGTCATCCGATTGCTTAATAACTCCGCGCACCTTGCAGTCAACCCCGCGAAATTTGGCATGTTAGTCGGGGTATAGGATCGCACTATCGTAGGCAAATTGTGCGTCGATCCATGATCACAATAGACTGCAATTCTAATTATTCTTAATATGCCGTTCGTGAATATCAGAACTTATATGCGCCACCCGGCTGCCACTGGACTGGCTTTTTGCTTTATGGAGACACTGGCTCGGTGGTCATGGGGGTCAGGGTCAGGGGTTTGATAGATATTTAGAAGGTCGGTGGTGCGATACAAGGCCACGTCACCGCACACTGTTGCTATTTGATGTCAGAGCGGTCATAACCTAACACTTTCAAAGTACGGGTGCTATATTGACAAAAATGGCACAATCGTAAGGATTTGAGCTGGCACATCATGTCAATATTGAAAAAAGTGTTTTCAATGGTGGACCTAGGTTGTGAAAAACGGGAGTCAACAGATACAAGTCGCTGGGATTAGTCATTTGGTATCCATTTATTGGTTGTATTTTATATGGCATAAAAGTCTCAAAAACTCTCCTAACATACATCCAAAACCACATTTCTGTAATATTAGGACAGCAATGGCCAAAAAATGACGTCTTGAGTTACTTATACTTCGGGAGCCATAAGTTAGTCAAAAATAAAATATTGCTTTGAAATTTGGTTTGGATATCTTCATATTTGTTTCTCTAATGTGTATTCCGTTTTGGTAATATCTTTAAAAAAAAGACTTTGGAAATTTTCCCGAACCCAAAAAAAGTTTGATTTTTTGGTGGTCAAAAACCCCAAATTTCAACAAGCTGAGATTACAATTTTCAAGAACATGCAATTTAATTTCTTTTGACGTTTTTCATTTTCAATTTTCATCAAAACTCGATTTTCTACGGTTTTTCAAACATTTATCGTTTTTCCACCAACATGACATGACATGACGTAACTAAAACGTCATTGTCTCCCAACGTACTATATAAATTTCATTGATTTTTGTATGAAGACGTATAATTGATGTGGCAAAAGGTACTGTAAGTTTTACGTCAATATCTATCATAATTTTCAAGTTATTGAGAAAATCCAGGAGGGGCAGACATTGTCCCCCCCCCCCCCCTCGCCAGCAGGGCGCGGGTTAAGTCTAAGCTGCGCATTATGTGTATTATCGCAGTTTCCGTCGTGCACTAAACCACTGCATGATATTGACGCAACGTCTGGCCTATTCAACGGAAATGCCAGGCCCGCATTATCACGCTCGTAAATGCAATTCCATTTCTTTTGACGTCTTTCACGGCATTATACAAATCACGGCATTATACAAATGTGTTTCCATAGATTGTATAATTAGACCTAACTCATGAACCTTGGCCATACCAAATTTAGGGGGAGGGGGCACTTTGATATGAGTGCCCCCTTGCAAATTCAAGGGGTGACGGTGCCCTGCTGCCCCCCCCCCCCCCCCCTCCCCTGTTCCGCCGCCTATGGTGACGGATGCAGCGGCCGAGCCATGCCCCGCGCGGCTAGCTTTACCAAATTCGTCATAAATATGAATCCGGCAAAAAGTGGCAATATTATGGATATGCATTAAGGACACATGTATGAATGTGTTCTATATGCTCTTAACCGTAGCATTCTTTAGCATTCATTTTCCGAGATTTTCAAAAATGACATTATTATTGTTTATGTGAGCAATAAAGGCTCAAAATATACTTTGTTTGTTTTCTATGAACAACAATTTTTTTCCAGAATTTATCCTCGCATGAAAGAACATGAAGTGGACTTTCATTTCATGCCAAAAATTATATATTTTGGTGATAAACAACACACATTAGACAAGCTCCGAAATCGGCAAACTCATTGGTCCATAGGCCCTGTTCATCAACTTTTCAGAACCCGTGAGTTGAAGGCATCAAAAACCTATTCGAAAGACGCTTTGGTCAATATGACTGCTGATTCCCGGGCCCATGGACATTTCTCTGTGAGAAAAAGTACATTGTAATTCAAAATTTGATCCAGCCAAAAGGGGGTTTTGGCCGCTCTGAAACCAAAACGCAAAAGTGTGCACTGGCGTATTTTGTTCTTTGTTCTTCATAAGCTCAGCGCATCTCACTGTTCTGCATGCTGGTCGACCCGGGGTGCCCGTAACTGTATACTAGGAGCCAGGAGGACGGATCGACCCGGAACCGGTGACTGCCGCTGGCTTGTTGTGCGGGGTAGTCGTATGTGGACGGCGGGCCGAAACGGATGCGGATGAAGTAGCCCATGTAGTTGGAGTAATTGATGAAGTAGTTATCCGAAAACTACCTTGGTTTGCAAACTTTGAACGCATTTGGGCAGAATTTGAACGAAATGGCTTGCATATTTTATTTTATAAATTTAGTCCTATAGTCCGAAGCTTTTGACTGGATATATTTCCTAGGTCAGGACCCTAGTAATAAGAAACTGGAGGGGACGGTGTTCCCCCTAACGGCGATGCCCTTAACCACGATATAAACAGTGCACACAACACAAAATTGCCACCACTCAGTGGCAACAGTCACCAGCATTCCACCAGGAAACAGCACATTTACGGGCTCGTCACACAGTACCTCAAGTCGAACATATATACCACCATCGCAGTTAATACACAGCTCGTAATACAGCAACCACCACAGGATGACACTGGTAACAATTTTACCGACACAGGTTAACAAAGCCACAGGGGCACATAACGTCACCGTTGGAGATAATGGGCCGGAAAAGCACCATGTACCACCGCGACCACAGAGTGGCCACTTTGCATGACACAGCATGATAGACGCTGATCGAACACAGTACACATCATCACTGTACATGGCAATGATGTCACTTATATTTCTTCAAACGACAGATAGACCGACAGGACGTGAATCAAGCACCGGCATCGGATATTGTGAGATAAGGTTTGTATGTTGCAAGAATATTTTGCAAATCAGCGCTCATATTTGATCTAGCCTAAGTGTGATTGTGATGATGATTTGCCTTTAGACTTCAGGGCGCCTCAGCTACTCAGCGCCCCGAAGTGTGTTTGTACCCTGCGCCCATGTGACGCCCAGAAGTGTGGTTCTGACTGTGACCCAATTTCCATGGGCAGTTTAAACTGGGTTAAAACGGATAGCTAAAACAGATTAGTTGGTTTGCGGCCGTGTAAGTGGGCATATATCGCTAGCCTGCCAAGATGTTACGCCTCCTCCCGTACTCGATGATTCCTGACGAGATATCTCCACTTACATGGTCGGAAACTAACTCGCCCGTTTTAAGCTATCCGTTCTAAACCAGTTTAAACGGCCCATGGAAATAGGATCAGAGAGTCATTGCCGCCAGCCAAACGGTGTAAGAAATGATAATCCAACGGTGAAAGAGAGGCAAAAAATGTGTGCATCGCATGACGCTTTTCTGAAAAGATACCAATTTGAACATAACCGTTGGTCTTTAGGCATTCCTGATTCGGTAAATGAATGAACTGTGGACTTGGAAAGACCATGATAATATCAACCCACAAAGAAGACATGCAGACATTTAAATCACGTTCATTCGTTTTTTACTTGTCTTGTTTACCACTGTGGTTTGATTATGTCTCTAGACTGACTGCAGATAAAACGCTGCCTTCCATTGTTCAGCGGGAACCTATAGTTCGTTAAACATAAACTAACTGGACCGCACAAAGAAGTTGAGATGAAATGAAACACAAGGAGACAGAAAAAAATATCCATTCATCTCCCTTTCTGGCAACGGCTGGGTGGAATGTGGAATGTGAATGTGGAATGTGGAACGGCTGGAAAATCTGTTTCTTTTAAATCATCATCTGTTTCCTTTGTTCTGCCACATTGTTTTCATCCATATCATGAAGTTATATATCATTCCAAGACCACCAGAACATGCACTAAAAAAGAAGAAAAAGATGACAGTCGTGTCGTCGTCATGATTTCCATCCGTTCTAATGCAAGATGGATTTCTAGTAGAGGTTGCTTTTCCATTGGGTCTGCAGTCCAGGAATATTTTTATCTTTGCACTCCGCTGAGATGCAAAGATAAAAAGGTTGAATGCTCGTTCAATGATAAAGTAATGTACTGAATCAAACTCTACTTAGAAAGGATATATAATTCTGCATGTCTCCCTCGTGGAAGAAAGGAAATCTTTTCCGCGCGTGTTCCTGAAAAACCTCGCTCCTTCGTCGCTCGGTTTTTCAGTCACACGCTTGGAAAAGATATCCTTATCTTCCACTCGGAGTCATGAATAATCGTCTATACATTTGCAACAATCTAGACAAGCCGAGATATGTTTTGTACGTCTAAATTGGTCAATCAGGGACGTAGGAACGTCACGAAAAGTGGGAGGGTCAGTGAAACTGTGATCTCGTTTTGAGCCCCAACCCCCTGTGGAAGATTTATTTGCAGATTTGGGCTGTTCTCGTCTTGGCGAACCTTTTGCCATCACAAACTTTTCTCACCAAGCAAAAATAAAGATTTTAGCCACAAAACTGGTCAAAAAGTGAGGAGGCCACGCCCCCCCCCCCCCCCCCTGTTCCTACGCCTATGTGGTCAACGATGGTTATGAACACTACTTTATAAGCTGATATTATTCGAATAAACCCATGAAACAACAATCGTTGTGAACATAACACGAGAAACATCACTACATAGTTACGCATGGATAATCTAAATAAAAGACGCATTACATTACATGCAAGACAGAACACAAAAAACAGTGATTTACAGATGCACTATTACAGAAAGCTTGCTAGAAGAAAAAAAAACTCTACACAAAGCGAAATATGTACAGGTCAGCATATATTGTCACATGCCTGTGGATTCCATATGATGAACAAATTAATACACAGTATGTCTAGCATATTGGCAAGAAGCAACAGAGAAAGCCACCATCACTAATAGCACTAATCACTAGAGCCGCATATAGACGGGCATTGCAATATTTATATGCTTATGCAAAGCGTACGATGCACGGTATTATAGTATGCATGGACTGACTATATGTATATGTGCGTGCATGTCCGCAAAATCCACATTGCAGTGCAATGACTTAACCCGGCATTGACTGGGGTCTCAGCCTTTGACTGAGGGGGCAAACGCCCCCTGGTTATCTTCCGAACCAATGATCGCAGCGAGACGCGCAAGGCGGCAATCGAAAGCTCTCAATGCGATGAAACTAAAGCATGCTCAAAAATTTCAAAGTGAGGTCAAATGTCAGGTCATGGTCAAAGGTCAAAATCGGCGTATTTGAGTTTATGGGCCATACTTTCCATCCAAAGCCTTCGATTGCGACCAGTTTCACTCAAAGTGCTGCCAAAGGTATGACACATATCCCGCATGAGCTAAAGTGAGATTGTTGACCAAGGTCCAGGCCAAGGTCAGGTCACAAAAGGTCACTATGCTCAAAATATCTACGAAAGTTATGCAACACATGTTTTATGAGTTATTTTACACGTATAATTCGATAGTGATAGTCATTTTACCACCTGACTTCATTTACGTGAATTAAATGTCAATTTCAGGTCAAGTTCAGGTCACCGAAGGTCAAAAATTTAAATTGATAAATATAAACACAAAAGGCACAATGAATTCGAATAATATACCAGTTTTGTCTCAGAAATACAGTGTTGGCATTATTTGTCTGTATCTAGTCAATACAATCCCAGAAACACAATTTCAAAATATGACGTCATAAGTTACCCATACTTTAGATGTCATGTCAGTCAAAAATGGAGATATCAGTTTGAAATTTGGCATGTTAGTTGCCTAGGTATGGTTCTCTGACATGTCTTCCGATTTTTTGAATATTTAAGAAAATTTTGATTTTGTGATAATTTTCACCCAAAATAAAGTTTGAGTTTTTGGGGATCAAAAACTAAAAATAATAAAAATCCGAGATAGTCCGTGTTTAGCCGTTGCAATTTGCTATCTTTTGGCGTTTTTCGATTGCATTTTGCTTCAAATGTGGCATTTGTACGGCTGGGCAAAGTTTAGCTGATTTTGGTGTAAAACTCGTGTGTAGTGACGTCACTAAATTCGCTATAACTCGAGAGAAAAAATATCGACGACTTTTTATTTTTGCACACAAGACGAACAAATACTTTATAAGAAGGTACCCGAAGTTTCACGTTGATAGCGCTATTAGTTGTTTAGCTATTGCGAAAATTCATCAGGGGGGGGGGGCGTTAAACGCCCCCTCCCTAGTCAATGGCGGGCTAATAAGAGCAGTTAATATATGATTTCGTGCATAAAACAATTACAATTTATTTATCACAGCAAAGTTTTTGCTGCGTCCCTATGCCACAATTATCATTCGGTTATAATTATTTACAATTATATAAATAGAAAATACATTTATTTCGTTTGATATTGTTTGTGGGCTGAACAATTTCATACCAGAACATGAGTTGTCACTTGCAGGTTAAGGGCATTATTATTATTAATATTTCGTTGTCCCTACCAACCACAGGGGGAGTGGGCGTTGCGGTGGGAATTATAAACAAAAAATACACTTACACTTACACTCATACACGTAGTACATGTGTCATATACATTGCATACATTCATTCTTACACGAATCGAATCACGCGTTTACATACACCTAAAGATTCACTAACTCTTCTGCGAAGTGTCACAAAACGTCTTCAGACCATCACCTAACATTCAAGGAACCTCATAAACCCACCACCAAGCCGACACCAAACCGACACCAAAACATCACCAAACCATCACCAAACCATCACCAAACCATCACCAAACCATCACCAAACCATCACCAAACCATCACCAAGCCACCACCTCCCGAAATTTCCTGTGGACAGGCGTGGTCACAAACTTACCGGGTACCGTAGCGGAGCTCTTCCACCGAGCTAGAAACACGAAGTACGGGCGATGGTAAATTCGTGCTCAACTGACTAGCCAATATCCAACGTAGCACCAAACAGGGTACAAGAGATGTTATGGAAATACCTATTGTGGAAACCTTTGAACAGAAAGCAATGTAAATAAAAACACCATAATACATGTATACCACAAGTGGTCCCCGCTTTGAAGAAAAAAATCGGAAGGAAGAAATCAAAATACAGGACCGATCTAAAATTGCATGCACATCTAGCAACAACTCCAAACCCTGTGTTAAAACACTTTCCTGAAAAAGGTCGTAGTTGGTATGTCAACACATAACAATTCTGTCGATTTTCTTGAAACGCAAATATTTCTTAAACCTCACCGTAACCTTGTACCACTTTTTGCCTTGATTGCACGGGGCCAGGACATTCAGATAACCGTGACCCATCGGTTCACCCATTCTTCCACCAATGACCAACCCTCCACACCCGCTCTAACCAGCAGGTCCACCCACCCATACAATTTCAATGCTCGCTGATTCCATATAATGATCAAATCAATACACAGCGTATGTAGCATACAACCAAAAAGCTGCAAGGGAAACCACCTTGGGCGCAATATCATCTTCGTCATGTTCGTCATCTTCGCCGCCCCAATATCATCAAGTGAAGCTTTATGAAGCTAGTGAAGCTATCGGGACACCCGTAACTGAGTAATTTGCTAATTCCACGGGTTCAACCACCTCTCCAACAACCTCTCCCCCCGGCTCACCGTTGTCATGCAGCACCATGACCCTGGGATCCTTGGTGACGCGGTAGTCTCCTGCAGTGAGTATCGGCATCGTCTCTTCTCCTTCGTTCTCCACCACCTTCTTCCAGAGCAAGGTGTAGTTGCCCAGGTTGTTGACCACGCATGTGAGAAGAGCGTCATGGCCTGGGGTGATGCGAATAGGTTTCCGCAGACTCATGGAGAGGTCCGGCGCTGGCGACTCTGTGGGCAAGGGGTCAGGTCAGGGCATGGGTAAGGTAACGAGTTAGATCAGGGGTCAC
This sequence comes from Chirona hameri, assembly GCA_036785665.1. Classification (NCBI taxonomy): domain Eukaryota; kingdom Metazoa; phylum Arthropoda; class Thecostraca; order Balanomorpha; family Balanidae; genus Chirona; species Chirona hameri. The sequence continues at coordinate 145,006 of JAXIVJ010000651.1, forward strand.
AGAACAGGTCAAGGTCATGAGTAAGGTCAAGGGTCAAGTTACGGTCCAGGTCACAGATTAGCTGACAGGTCAGGCAATGATCACATATCGGGTTCCGCCAGACAACTGAAGGATAGGCAGCAGTACAATTCGTCGATATCGATTCAGTTCCAATAATTTTTAGTCGTGCGAGATGTGCCTATGAGACAATAGAACTCCTGGACCAGAGCCACCCCAGACATCAAGAGAAAATAGCTAAATCAGTTAGTATACACAGCTGCTAGTTCTTCACTTAAACTCGGCTCTGCTTTAGGCCCACTCTTTGTTCCGATACCGCTGAACTCAGCTTACTACAGCTTAACTATACAGTAGCAGGCTTCGCTTTCAGCAGCTATTGATTCTTCACTATTGGAGATGATTTTGTGTTTGAGGATGGGGCGAACTCTCTTTGTCTTGTTGAAGGCATATCTGTTGTTAAATGTGATATGTTCAGCCTAACGACCCATATCAGTGGAATATTTTGGATTTGATCTAATTACGTCGCCCAATCGCTTGGAAACAGAAACAGGAAGAAATAATTTAGGGCCATCTTTAAACACCCATGCCATATATCAACGAATAAAACGAGAACAGATAAAATAAGTCGCAAATTCGTGATGGCTATTTTCACTAATATTAATGGTTATGAGATATTCAGGACGATCATTTAATGGTCAGATTTATTAGCGATTATAAAGCACTTCAATTGATAGCGCCATTTATAAGCGTCATAATTCATTTTTCTCAAAATCTTCTACGCCAAGGATAGCAGTTTATTCTTAGAAGGCCACGTGAGATGAGACAGAGCAAAAGATATAAAAATGTCAGCCAGTTGTACATCACAGGCAAGAATAACATGTTATATAATCTGTGAACTCTTTGCGTGTGGTATCTTAATCGTGTAGTTTTAGCGAGTGAAGTGTTATATCTGCTTCGCACTTAGGTATTCACGGTATGAAAACCATGTGGATTGTGAGTATGCAAGCTCAATGAACGCTGAAACGCCAGCAATCTGCAATGGATCGGCCATGGCTCCGTTAGCAATGCTTCGACATGATATGTATAATCATAAATTGTCTATAAAACACATACACATTCAATTAAAATGCAAGCCTGTTTCATTTCCCTCCAACTTGCCATCTTTGCGATAGCTAATCCTCGAGTCTCAAACCACAGCGATCTTGCCAAACTACCTGTAAACGACATGAGCGATGAGGTGTGTCAAATTGCCCAAGCCAGACGCTAGTGCCACTTTGAGGGAAACCTGCTCATAACGCTTCATGCGAGGCAATTTCGCAACCTGTTCAGGGGTTATTGAATTGGTCCTTTCATGTGAGAAATTAGGCCTCGTATGAACTAATTATTCCGGGTTCACACCGGAAACTCCAACTCAGAAGTTCATTCGAAACACCAACTCAGAAGTTCATTCGAATCACCAACTCAGAAGTTCATTCGAAACACCAACTCAGAAGTTCATTCGAAACTCCAACTCAGAAGTTCATTCGAAGGACTATCGATCGTGCACGGCAATGGAACTGATAGAGGAAACAAAACAGCCAGCCGACCCTTAGGAGCAATAAATAGCTACTTTGTATACAGAACGCCCACCTAGAAACTATTCAGCTTGTCATTTGACTCGCTAATCAAGAAATAATGGTAAATGTTGGCACGGTTAATCACGGAACTACACAATACCACAGCCCGAAACCCTGGACTATCGTAATTTACAGAGTATACACTAATATTACACAATACCACAATACCACAGCCCGAAACCCTGGACTATCGTAATTTACAGAGTATACAGCCGGAAATGAACCGATTATTAAAACAAAAGTCCATTTAGTCTGAAGCCAGGAACAGCTAAATTATTACTGTATGTACCATGAGCAATGCAAACAGTCAAACTGACCATCACTTATTTAACCCGCGAGTTACTGGGGTATATTCCATATCGCGACTTACTGCCCCCCCCCCCCCCCCCCCCCCAGTGTTTTGCAGGCTATGGTTGCCCCCCCCCCTCGGATCTCCGGAACTACTGGACCGATTGTAAACATTCAAACGGCATTCGATATCCCTGGAAAATTTATCGAGGAAAACCTAATATTGTTGACTTCGGGGTCACCGATGACGTCACAGGTCAGGTCAAGTACACAATGTTTGACCGTGTCAAAAAGTCTCGATGGATGGAATTGTCGCGCAAAATTGTGATATTAAACGCATAAGCAGTGGCTAAATCGGTATGATTCGTGTGTCTGGCACTTCTAAGTACCATCCTAAGCTGTTTATGACCCTGGGTCAGGTCAAGGTCATCCGAGGTCACGAGGTCAAACGGCAGATTACGGTCATTGGGCGTTGTAATACATGTGTATGGTTTTGTTTTTCGTCTAGAACGAGGAAAATGACCTTAGAACATTGTTTTTTTCCATATAAATAGAAGTAAAAAGCAAAAACGGAAATGCATTGTTTATGCATAGTAATGCTGTGAGAGGTGGTCGATTTTTGTCATTTAAAGATCACAAGTCAGTCATTTTTGAAGATATCGACTTCAAATTTGGTACACATATTCACCGAACACGTCTCGATCACATATATTCCGGTTTTGGGATAACTCTGATTTTTTTGCAAATATTGTTAAAAAAAAAGTTTTTGGATTTCTCAAAATGTTGAATTTAAAAAGCTAAAAAATCCGAGAAGATAGTTGGATACCCCAGTCTATTGTCAGTAATTTTATTTAAGACAATTTAATTTATCTCAAACATGGTAACTTTGACAGTGTTTTCCGGAAACCATTATTTTTCAACCAAAATCGAAGAACATGACGTCACTCTGACGTCATTCCAGATTGCCCTATCATAACCTCATCTTTTTCGTTTGGCTAACATGTGTCGAATTGATGTGAGAGAATGTACAAATAGATTGGTAACGATACTGGTGTTGTTTTACGAGTTATTGCAAAATAACGGGAGGGGGTGGCAAAAAATAGCCCCCCCCCCCCCCAGTAAGTCGCGGGTTAAGGGAAACTGTTCACCTTTAAACAAGCTAAAACAAAAGCTCAGAAATTATTGAAGCTAGAAATGAATTAACATGTTACTAGTAAGCCATACAAACATGAGTGGAGAATCGTTTCCAAAGTTGGTGTGGCCAAAGGGTATTCTAGTGCTATTTTTGATATTTTTCATGGCCTGACAAAATGTTCCAATACATTTGCATTACAACAAAATGAAATGTTGGTGTGGCTCTGCCACACCAACTTACAAATTGGTGTGGCATTGGCCACACCTGCCATACTACATTCTCCACCCATGCATACAAATGTATATGGACGCGGAAAAAGCAAATGATAATGTCAGTTATTTGGTTCCATTTCAGATTTTCCTCTCAATGAAGTGAATTAATGCGAAATCAGATTGCTAAGAAGCACGCAATGTCATCGTGACGACATCTGCAAGAGCGTGACGTATAATTTCACTAAGAATATTGCTGAGAAAAGTATTTATAGACGATTTTAGCAACAATCACGATATATCCCTCAAAGTTCATTCGTGCAATGAAGGGGAAAAGGTACTGAAACAGCATGTTCTTGTCCAGCGCTATTTATTTCAATGTTTATAATACTTATTCTCCAAGCCATACGTCATCATTACGTCATAATCATACGTCAAATCAGCCAATCAGCGATGGGAGACACGGTGGATACTCGTTCCGGCTTCTAGGACTTCGGTAAGCCAATTTTAATTAATTAAGGGGTTTCTATGAAGATGTGAAAGTTTCTCAAGTTAATTTTCGAGCGGAGAACAGCTTGTCTATCTCAACTAAAACCCCATTGACAAGGTGAACTGTTCCCGTTAAAGGCTGCAATGACCGTTTACTCCGAATGCAGAATTCAATGAGTTACTTAAAATGGCACAGTAACAACACTCATCCGTCCTTCAGCCAAATCATCCTGATTTACTTAAGTCCGAAAAACGATAGCATCACATCTCCCTCCCTGAATCTAACTGAACCGAACCGAACCGAACCGAACCGAACCGAACCGAACTGAACTGAACCGAACTAAACCGAACTGAACCGAACTAAACCGAACTAAACCGAACTGAACCGAACTGAACCGAACTGAACCGAACTGAACCAAACTGAACCAAACCGAACTGAACTGCACCGAACTGAACTGAACCGAACCGAACCGAACCGAACCGAACCGAACCGAACCGAACCGAACCGAACCGATCTGAACTGAACCGAACTGAACCGAACTGAACTGAACCGAACTGAACCGAACTGAACCGAACTGAACCGAACTGAACCGAACCGAACTGAACCGAACTGAACCGAACTGGAACCGAGCCAAACTGAACTGAACTGAACCAAACTGAACCGAACCGAACCGAACCGAACCGAACCGAACCGAACCGAACCGAACCGAACCGAACCGAACCGAACCGAACCGAACCGAGCCGTGCAACTTCGCCTGTCGACGTGCTAGCCAAGGCTGGCCGCACGAGTGGTTCGTGGACCGGCTCCAGCCATTAGTAAAGGTCAGCACAGATAAGCCCGAATTAACCTCATTTAACCCTATAATTGGGCCGAGTGAGCGAGTGTCAATCACGCTCAAGCGTCGCACGACTCACGTGAGTCATTTCGGAGCACTTCTGCGTCGCTGGATCCGCGAAGCTGCCTCTGGTATATGGTACGTAGCTGTAGGTAACTGATAGTTTTTGTGGACAAAGGCTAGACCTACCAATTTACTTCACACCAGTTGAAAAACAGCAGGGACAGGTAAAAGGAAGCATACAATGTGTATTTATTATATATCAAATTACAGATGTAAGAGATGACCGAGTATATGATGCAAATTTAAATAGTACAATAGTATTAACTTTCAAGCTTTTCGGCATGGCATTTGGTTCCTTATATAAGAGATTCAAGCTTCTGCGCCAAACCGCATACAGGAGCAAGTACCTTCGATTCTGACTTCGCAAAAGAATCTCATTTCCGGGACCAACACAGGCATGCTTTCATAATCATAACTATGATAGCAATCATAATCTTATGTCAGGACACCAGGCATTGCATACAATCCCAGCTATACTGAATGTACGAGGCAGCCCAAACATCTTAGCTGAAGCGCTATAAAAGAACACGACACACACTTAAATCCCCCCTGGTTCCAAAGAGAAGGAAAACACACAAGAAAAACAATCGAGATGAAATCGTTCGCTGGTGGCACGAGATGTCGAATACAAACGCTCTCCAATCAGTCAGAAAGCCTTGCGACTTTGTTCGACTGCGACCCTCCCGCAGAGTCCTAGGATTGATTTGGAGCTGGGGTGCGGAGTGGAAAATGCTGGCTAAAAATAAGAATAGAGTGGAAAATTCAACCAAAAAAACATACAAACTCGGCTTTATACAAGCTCTGCTTACCCAATTACCCGCTCACCAGAATTCGTTATTACCTATGTCAAGTATTCCTCCACAGGCTGACCCTATATATCATTACATCTATAAATCAGTATCAGGGTTCCAGGTATCCAATAAACAAAAAAATAAGGAGTGGAAAATTCGCGGTAAAACTCGGGAAAAGGTGGAAAAATAGTACCTATATGTCGTTTTCCACCCAAATTCTCCAATGCTAGGATATTGCCCTCCCGTTGCCAACGTGTCAACAACAAACAACGTAAAATAGCGGGGAGTGGTGTGACCTAACGTGATTGCATAACCCTATCCTTACTAAACACTCTGGTAATTAACGTACTCTGGTCACATGGGCATGGAAGGGCACTCCTGCCTACCTATTATGGGTAGGGGAATTTATAAAATGTAATAAAAAAACGTGAATCCCATGCCTCTGTCACTGGGTACTAAACGCTCCGAAGACCGAACACATCTATTCTCGCATTCAAATTGCACCCGCTGGCGGTGTATTCGGTTGTCCCTGATCAACATCTAATCCTGTGAGTCATTCATCCACTGCAATGCCCCGGAACAGGAACATTTCCCGAACGATATATCCCGGTCACATGCGCAGTAAGGTATTTGTGTCTGAAAGCTTTTAGCTTACCCGGCATCTGCAGCCTGGGCAGACCGGAAGAGGGGACTCTAAACAGATATACCGGCCGGATGGGGGGGCGAAGGGGAGGGGTTCGGGAGGGTGGGGGCATATGGGTTCGTCTCTAGTTTACGGGTCGAACCACGGCGCAGAAGACGACCGTAAACAGACGTCTGGAACCGTTAGAAGAGGTTCAGTATGGGGTGGAGGAGTGGGGTGGAGAGGAAACACGGCCCAGCGATGACGCCAGAGCACGACGTAAGCTATCAATGGAACGAAGCGGCCAGGCATTTAAATCCTTCTCGGTCAGAGATGCAAACATAAATTTGAACTTTTGGTTAGGAGCACATTTATTTAGCCATATAATAATACTATTCATACGGATTAATATATTAGAATACCAAAAAACATCAACAATGGAGGATGGTCGTTTATTATGCGTGCATTGTGGCCCAAGACAAAGGCGACAGTTTCAAACCATTGTTGGGGCCTAACACCAATATTGTTAATGTTTCATGCTATTGGATTATGCTATTCCTGTCGTCACACAGCAAAAGACGTCTGGCCCGAAAAGTCAACGGACTATTACCATTTTCACGTGTATACTGCTCGCAAGATAATCCAACAATAATGCGATACAATATACACAGGCAGTTACACGATATGTTATGTCCAGCTAGCCGCATGAGATGCAGCGCCTCTCCAAACGCTGTCTATGTCACTGATCACTGACTGAGTCACTGATCAGTGATCACTGAGTCACTGACTGAGTCACTGATCACTGATCATTGAGTCACTGATCACTGATCATTGAGTCACTGATCACTGATCACTGACTGAGTCACTGATCACTGACTGAGTCACTGATCACTGAGTCACTGATCAGTGAGTCACTGATCACTGAGTCACTGATCACTGAGTCACTCATCACTGAGTCACTCATCACTGAGTCACTGATCACTGAGTCACTGATCACTGAGTCACTCATCACTGAGTCACGGATCACTGAGTCACTGATCACTTAGTCACTGATCACTGTGTCACTGATCACTGATCACTGATCACTGATCACTGAGTCACTGATCACTGATCCAATGATCACTGAGTCACTGATCACTGAGTCACTGATCACTGAGTCACTGAGTCACTGAGTCACTGAGTCACTGATCACTGACTGAGTCACTGATCACTGAGTCACTGATCACTGACTGAGTCACTGATCACTGAGTCACTCATCACTGAGTCACTCATCACCGAGTCACTGATCACTGAGTCACTGATCACTGTGTCACTGATCACTGTGTCACTGATCACTGAGTCACTGATCACTGTGTCACTGCGCACTGAGTCACTGATCACTGAGTCACTGATCACTGAGTCACTGATCACTGAGTCACTGATCACTGAGTCACTGATCACTGAGTCATTGATCACTGATCACTGAGTCACTGACCACTGAGTCACTGACCACTGAGTCACTGATCCTCAGGGTCGTCAGGGTCACAGGTGAGCCCATCGCGTCATTAAGGGTCAATATCAGGGCTGAGAGGCCGGTGAATCACCTGTGATGGGTCACGTACAGGGAATCTGTGCTGCCTGTCCGCGGATCGCTATTGCTGGTCATGAAACACGACAAAGAGGATGGCTATTTTGGTTCTTGTGCGTGATACTTCAATTCACAGAGGAGTAGTCAAGCTTTCTGCTTGTAGTAAGTAGGTCATTAAGTTACACGTTGAACAAGATTCGTGATATAAAATTAATCTTGTCGGTTTTAAATATATATTCAATTTAAAAACTTGTTTTCTGTATTCAAGGAGAGGTCAGAAAAAAGATATTTGCTCTTATACAAACTACAAGCACTCCGGAGATTAAGCTACACGTTCTTCACTTACACAAAGGCATCTCCAGGATTGTCTCATGGGTAGAATATATGCATCAGCCCCTGCAGCACGGTTGAGTTGATACCGAGCTAGCGAAGGTGGAAACGGTGGCATCTACTGTTACTGACTGTAGCCAATCCTGGGTAACGTTCGTCTGGCAAGACTGGGCTACCGGATTATTCGATTACGTATACAATCCTGGCCAATTTCTCTGGATTTCGTGTCGGACGAATACGTTTAATCGGATAAAGGCAGACGTAATGCCACCAATAAACTAATTAAGGTATTTACGTTTAACAGGAAACCCGTAACCAGCAATCCTAGCATCTTGGAACACACGTGACACTGAACATTAAAAAAGAGAAATATCAGTTCTTACTAGTGACTACCACCAGTAAAACGCCCTTTTGGGCGATGATCGAGCGGGCGCGCACTGGTAAAGCTAAAACAGGTTTGAAATATGAAACGGTACGGGAGCACACGTGGTATAACACGTGTCCTTTTAGTCCTTTTAGTCCTCCATAAAAATTGCCAGGCCTCCATGCATGCCAACATAAAATTAAGTTTGATTAAATTGTACATGATCTCCTTTCTCGAATCCGCCAAAAGGGAGTACGCCCTGAGCGCTGCATGCTTCAGCGTATAAAAAACGAATGCTTAGATAAATCAAACCATTTTTGATCAATAATTATTTTGGTTAATTTCGACGTCTGCGGGTGCCACGCGCTGTGGTACCATCCCTATCAGAACGCACCATAAAGAAATCAAAATTGATTTGATGGTCCTATCCAATGGTGAAAACCCGATCGCAATCGAAACAGTGGTTGCAAAGTTATTAGCTTCCGAAAAGCGTCTGTATGGCCGGGTATGGCCGGGTCGGGCCGGCTCGGGCCGGGTCAAATGTAAATTTGTCTAGTAAGTTGACGAGAAACCTCACGGGCGCTTCGCGCCCGCTCGGTAATAAGTACCAGCGACATTCTCGTTATCTAAGTTTGTTGAACCCTATTGCTCGAATATGGATTACTTCTTCTTCTTTTACCAACAGTTCATAGTAGACGAGACTTGCCAAGTTCCGTGAAACGCTGATGGGAGTTGACGGAAGGATTTGGGACCATGAGTGACATGTGACCAGGCAGATAATGCAAGGGACTGCACAAGATCTTCGTAATCCACCACAACCCAGCCACCAAACTACGGTCAACGAGTCTAAAGGTAGACGACCGCCAACAAAATGAACTGTGGACACACACACCCAGTATTGCTGAAGCGTTGCTACAGGGCAGCGGGATTAAACCAGGGATTTACATGTACTGGAAAGTGGGAGCAATGTCAATGTTTCGCAATGGAATGTCTAGATGTGGACATTCTCCTGGTATTTTTGGAGCATCGCTTTGGTCAGAGCAGCAAGGTTGAACACGAGCTTGACAGGAATATTAAACCCGCACTTTGTGTTTACTCTGGAGTGAGAGCAATGGCAATGGCCTCCAATAACCTCACACATTGCAAACGTCATGTTCCGAATACACCTCAGTCTGCGGTGTTACGGAACACGACACAAGAGCCCCGTCATCTTACATGTCGGTACGGATCCCGGTCCATATTTCTCCCAAGATTCAAATAACCCGTCCTCAACATTTGCATAAAATGGCCCCATTCCGCTCAATCTTTGAGCACGGCGGCGCCCGGACGGTTGTAGATATACACAGACAAAGCAGGCTCCCGAGGCTGGCTTTGTTTGTGTTGAAATGTGACTTTGACGAGACGCGATGCGTGATCTGCTACATGAGGTCATCTAGCGTAACGTTACATAAGTTGAACTTGTCAATGTCACAATGTGTCAAGGTTGGCACTCTCACTTCTAAACAGTTTGCCTTAGGCGCACATTTTGTGGATTTGGGCACATCATTATGAGGTGTGACATAGACCTTGCATAAATTAACCCGCGCGGCGCTGGGGTCTCCATCCGAACGTCCGGTGCTGGGGGTAGGGTAAATTTTACCCCCCCCCCCCCTCGTATCTTCCGAACCAATTACCGCAGCGAGACGCGCAAGGCGGCGATCGAAAGCTCTCAGTGAGAAGAATCTAACGCATATGCGAAATTATTAACATAAGGTCACATGTCAAGTCACGGCCAGGTCAATGTCAAAATTTAAGTATTTGGGTTTTTGGGCTATACTTTCCATCCAAAGACTTGTATTGAAATTAATATCTCACAAAGTGCTCCCAAATGTATAATGCATCTCCCGCATAAGTAAAAGTGAAATTGTAAGCAAAGGTCAAGGTCAGGTCACAAAAGGTCACAGGTCTACGAAAGCCATGCGACACATGTTGTATGGGTTATTTTACACGTATAATTCGATAGAAGCCGCCATTTTCACAGCCTGACACCATATAATGGCCCTCAGGTCAAGGTCAGGTCACAATAAGGTCAAAATTGTAAATTGATTAACATAAATAAACATTGCATGTTTCTAGGCTAGACTTGTCTTAGAAATACAGTGGTGGCATTTATTTGTCTGTATCTGGTCAGTAAAAGCCCAAAAAACGCAATTAAAAAAAATACGTTATGAGTTATTTATTCTTAGAGCCATAAGTCAGTCAAAAATAAAGATATTGCTTTGAAATTTCGTTTGAGCATCGTTCATACTCGGTTCTCTCCCGGTTTTTTGCAAATCTTCAAAACGAACTTTTGTGGAAATTCTTCCCAAAAAATCAGTTGTTTGCATTGTGGGGGGTCAAAAACCCCAAATATTGAAAATCCGAGATAGCCATTTTAAATACAATGTGATTTACTTTCTTTTGACGCCTTTTATTTGCGGTTTGCATCAACACGCTATTTTCTACGATTTGTCAAACATTTAACGTTTTTTTCACACAAAAAAAATACATGACATGACGTCACTAAAACGTCATTATCTCCCACAATTTTTTTTCTCTCACGAATTTCAATACAATTATAACAGAAGATGTATAATTGATGCACAATAAGGTACCGTAAGTTTCACTTCGATATCTGCCATAGTTTTCAAGTTATTGAGAACATCCGGGAAGGGGGGCGGGTAAAATATACCCCCCAGCGCCGCGCGGGTTAAAGCTGCATCTGCTATAAAGGCAGGGTTTTATAAACATTTAATAAGGTATGTGGAAAAAATGCCAACCTGCATTGTAGGTAAATACACCTAAAGCAAACTAAAAATGCATGCCTTCATACTTGGCAGCTATAGTTGCCTGCTAAAATACCATTAATTCTCCGGGCACATGGCGACAATAACAATGTACGTTACCGCAACTATGCAACACATCATTTATCATATTTTCCATCGATCTTTTCCGACAGTTGCCGAACACAAGCGAAGGGCCCAGACTGCGTATCGGAAAAATGGAGCGTTCAACTGAATACCCCGCCTAATCTTCAGCCCACCTCACCGCTGGCGCTCGCGATTTAGCTTGGATGATCTGGGCTGACGGTTATTCCTGATCGGCCGATGTCTCGACTGACAGCATTTGACCCCAGCTTCGAACAAACATCTTCAACGAACAAACCTCTTTCAAGCCAGTGCGATCCAAGCTAGTACGATCGATATGTAAACAAAGAGCTGTTTGGAAACGTACACGGGCTTTGAGACGGCGGGAATAAAAAAATATACAGTGCACAGACAGTGAGTGCATGTCAATGGTTAATGGTGTCAGTGGTTAATGGTGTCAATGGTTAATGGTGCAAATGGTTAATGGTGCAAATGGTACTGTGCAACAAAGTGTGATGGAAAACCAGGTGTCAGTGAGAGTATTGGTGTGAGTACCAGTGTCAGCATTAGTATCAAACATCAGTATCAAATAATCATAGACCATAGTATCAGTAGCACTGCCAATGTCATTGTCAGAGTCTGGCAATGACATTGTCAGAGTCTGGCAATGTCATTGTCAGAGTCTGCCAATGTTATTGTCAGAGTTTGTCAATGGCATTGTCAGAGTCTGTCAATGGCATTGTCAGAGTCTGTCACCGTCGGAGTCAGTGCCCGTTCCAATACCAGAATAATCAGTGTATAAATCAGATCAGTAATATCTGTTCCGTGTGTCAGTGTCAGTGTCAGTGTCAGCGTCAGCGTCAGCGTCAGCGTCAGCGTCAGCGTCAGCGTCAGTGTCATTGTCAGTGTCAGTGCCAGTGTCAGTGTCAGTGTCAGTGTCAGTGCCAGTGTCGGTGTCAGTGTCAGTGTCAGTGTCAGTGTCGGTGTCGGTGTCAGTGTCAGTGTCAGTGTCAGTGTCATTATCAGTGTCAGTGTCAGTGTCATTGTCATTGTCATTGTCATTGACAGTGTCAGTGTCAGTGTCAGTGTCATTGTCAGTGTCAGTGGCAGTGGCAGTGTCAGTGAGTGTGTCAGTGTCAGTGTCAGTGTCAGTGTCAGTGTCAGTACCATTGCCATTGTCATTGTCATGGTCAGTGTCAGTATCAGTGTCAGTGTCAGTGAGTGTATCAGTGTCAGTGTCAGTGCCAGTGTCAGTGTCAGTGTCATTGTCAGTGTCAGTGTCAGTGTCAGTGTCAGTGTCAGTGCCAGTGTCAGTGTCAGTGTCATTGTCATTGTCGGTGTCAGTGTCATTGTCATTGTCATTGTCGGTGTCAGTGTCATTGTCAGTGTCAGTGTCAGTGTCAGTGTCATTGTCATTGTCAGTGTCAGTGTCATTGTCAGTGTCAGTGTCAGTGGCAGTGAGTGTGTCAGTGTCAGTGTCATTGTCAGTGTCAGTGTCAGTGTCATTGTCAGTGTCATTGTCAGTGTCATTGTCAGTGTCAGTGTCAGTGTCATTGTCAGTGTCAGTGTCAGTGTCAGTATCAGTATCAGTATCAGTGTCAGTGTCAGTGTCGGTGTGTCGGTGTGTCGGTGTCAGTGTCAGTGTCAGTGTCAGTGTCATTGTCAGTGTCAGTGTCATTGTCAGTGTCAGTGTCATTGTCAGTGTCAGTGTCAGTGGCAGTGAGTGTGTCAGTGTCAGTGTCATTGTCAGTGTCAGTGTCAGTGTCAGTGTCATTGTCAGTGTCATTGTCAGTGTCAGTGTCAGTGTCATTGTCAGTGTCAGTGTCAGTGGCAGTGGCAGTGAGTGTGTCAGTGTCAGTGTCAGTGTCAGTGTCAGTACCAGTGCCATTGTCATTGTCATTGGCATGGTCAGTGTCAGTATCAGTGGCAGTGGCAGTGTCAGTGAGTGTGTCAGTGTCAGTGTCAGTGTCAGTGCCAGTGTCAGTGTCAGTGTCAGTGTCATTGTCAGTGTCAGTGTCAGTGCCAGTGTCAGTGCCAGTGTCATTGTCAGTGTCAGTGTCAGTGTCAGTATCAGTGTCAGTGCCCGTGTCATTGTCATTGTCGGTGTCAGTGTCAGTATCAGTGTCGGTGTCAGTGTCATTGTCATTGTCAGTGTCAGTGTCAGTGTCATTGTCATTGTCAGTGTCAGTGTCAGTGTCATTGTCATTGTCAGTGTCATTGTCATTGTCAGTGTCAGTGGCAGTGGCAGTGAGTGTGGCAGTGCCAGTGTCAGTGTCAGTGTCAGTGTCAGTATCAGTGTCATTGTCAGTGTCAGTGTCATTGTCGGTGTCATTGTCAGTGTCAGTGTCAGTGTCAGTGTCAGTGTCAGTATCAGTATCAGTATCAGTATCAGCGTCAGTGTCAGTATCAGTGTCAGTGTCAGTGTCAGTGTCAGTGACAATACCTCCATATACATCATAGTGGCATAACTGCCGCCTCAGTATCATGTTCAGCACCAGTCTCAGCTCAGTGCCACTGCTCACGCCGTCCGGTTTTTCCACAGCCCTAAGGCACAGCAGGAGGAGCGTCTTCGTTCGTTGACCGCGGAGCTCGCCCGCCCCGTCAGCCACTGACCCCACCGTTCCCCTGACCTTGAAGCGCTGATGGACTGGCCTGCGGTGCGGTCCGTCATGCTTCTTGACCTGACGGACGTTCTCCAGACCGTGGCATCACGACCACAGACAACTGGCTAGACTACGCTAATGACGGGTGATGGCCGGTGACGCGCGGCAGGGCATATTTTTTTTCTGTCGTGAGATTTGGGAGCGCTTGAAGGAGAATCTTGTTTTTAACATGTAGAAACTGAAGACTAATTTCGTATGAATTGGAATTGACCTAGTAAGATGTTTGAGACTCACCTAGAAACATTTTGTTAACTTCTTTTGAAGTCGTACTTAAAGTCGTAAAAGTAATTTATACTCTCGGAAACTTCGACAAATACAAGGTATTTGTTCAAAGTCATCACGCAATCAGTTGTTAACATCCGGCCTCTAGCACAAATACGAAACGTCCTGCCCATTGACGAACGCCTTCAGGGTAGAGATGCAAGATTCTGGTCCCAGCGTCCCAGCGCTGGGACCAGAACTGGTCACGGCCGTGACTGAAGCTGTGACTGGCCAGGCAAGTGCCATAGGGTTAGCATTGCAGCGCCGTGACTAACATTGTGACTTGTCAGCTGCTCATTCCGTGGCCGTGACTTGGCTGTGACCAAATATTTAGGATTTTCTGCACCTCTACTTCAGAGCTCCAGCACGGACCCCCTACTGGCTAAGTCCACAAACAAACACGCATGGTTATCCATCTGAGCTGTCCGTTAGCTGGGTCCTCCCGTACCCTGGCGTTCTCGAACTCTGGGGCAGCGGGGAGCGTGTCCGGGCCCGGGTCACTGGAGCCGGCCGATCGTCTCATGCAGCGGGGAACGTGCCTGGACTCGGGTCACTGGAGCCGGCCGATCGTCTCATGGAGCGGGGAACGTGCCTGGGCTCGGGTCACTGGAGCCGGCCGATCGTCTCATGCAGCGGGGAACGTGTCCGGGTCACTGGAGCTGGCCGATCGTCTCATGCAGCGGGGAACGTGTCCGGGCTCGGGTCACAGGAGCCGGCCGATCGTCTCATGCAGCGGGGAACGTGTCCGGGTCACTGGAGCCGGCCGATCGTCTCATGCAGCGGGGACGTGTCCGGGCTCGGGTCACTGGAGCCGGCCGATCGTCTCATGCAGCGGGGACGTGTCCGGGCTCGGGTCACAGGAGCCGGCCGATCGTCTCATGCAGCGGGAAACGTGTCCGAGTCACTGGAGCCGGCCGATCGTCTCATGCAGCGGGGCTCGGGTCACTGGAGCCGGCCGATCGTCTCATGTAGCGGGGAACGCGTCTGGGCTCGGGTCCCTGGAGCCGGCCGATCGTCTCATGCAGCGGGGAACGTGTCCGGGTCACTGGAGCTGGCCAATCGTCTCATGCAGCGGGGAACGTGTCCGGGCTCGGGTCACAGGAGCCGGCCGATCGTCTCATGCAGCGGGGAACGTGTCCGGGCTCGGGTCACTGGAGCCGGCCGATCGTCTCATGCAGCGGGGAACGTGTCCGGGTCACTGGAGCTGGCCGATCGTCTCATGCAGCGGGGAACGTGTCCGGGCTCGGGTCACTGGAGCCGGCCGATCGTCTCATGCAGCGGGGAACGTGTCCGGGCTCGGGTCACAGGAGCCGGCCGATCGTCTCATGCAGCGGGGAACGTGTCCGGGCTCGGGTCACTGGAGCCGGCCGATCGTCTCATGCAGCGGGAACGTGTCCGGGTCACTGGAACTGGCCGATCGTCTCATGCAGCGGGGAACGTGTCCGGGCTCGGGTCACAGGAGCCGGCCGATCGTCTCATGCAGCGGGGAACGTGTCCGGGTCACTGGAGCTGGCCGATCGTCTCATGCAGCGGGGAACGTGTCCGGGCTCGGGTCACTGGAGCTGGCCGATCGTCTCATGCAGCGGGGAACGTGTCCGGGCTCGGGTCACAGAAGCCGGCCGATCGTCTCATGCAGCGGGGAACGTGTCTGGGATCGGGTCACAGGAGCTGGCCGATCGTCTCATGCAGCGGGAACGTGTCTGGACTCGAGGGGCACTGGAGCCGGCCGATCGTCTCATGCAGCGGGGAACGTGTCCGGGCTCGGGTCACTGGAGCCGGCCGATCGTCTCATGCAGCGGGGAACGTGTCCGGGCTCGGGTCACAGGAGCCGGCCGATCGTCTCATGCAGCGGGGAACGTGTTCGGGCTCGGGTCACAGGAGCCGGCCGATCGTCTCATGCAGCGGGGAACGTGTCCGGGCTCGGGTCACAGGAGCCGGCCGATCGCCTCATGCAGCGGGGAACGTGTCTGGGCTCGGGTCACAGGAGCCGGCCGATCGTCTCATGCAGCGGGGAACGTGTCCGGGCTCGGGTCACAGGAGCCGGCCGATCGTCTCATGCAGCGGGGAACGTGTCCGGGCTCGGGTCACAGGAGCCGGCCGATCGTCTCATGCAGCGGGGAACGTGTCCGGGCTCGGGTCACAGGAGCCGGCCGATCGTCTCATGCAGCGGGGAACGTGTCCGGGCTCGGGTCACAGGAGCCGGCCGATCGTCTCATGCAGCGGGGAACGTGTCCGGGCTCGGGTCACTGGAGCCGGCCGATCGTCTCATGCAGCGGGGAACGTGTCCGGGCTCGGGTCACTGGAGCCGGCCGGTCGTCTCATGCAGCGGGGAACGTGTCCGGGCTCGGGTCACAGGAGCCGGCCGATCGCCTCATGCAGCGGGGAGCGTCTCTGGGCTCGGGTCACTGGAGCCGGCCGATCGTCTCATGCAGCGGGAACGTGTCCGGGCTCGGGCCACTGGAGCCAGCCGATCGTCTCATGCAGCGGGGAACGTGTCTGGGTCACAGGAGCTGGCCGATCGTCTCATGCAGCGGGGAACGTGTCCGGGTTCGGGTCACTGGAGCCGGCCGATCGTCTCATGCAGCGGGGAACGTGTCCGGGTCACTGGAGCTGGCCGATCGTCTCACATCCGGAGTCCCGGACTCGACTAATACCAGGCGGCGACAAAAACACCGCTCTGGTGGCGTGCAGTGGTGCAGACTGCAGATGGGTCTGTCTTATAATGACACGTCAAGAGGACTGAAGTCACGCAGTCTGGGATGAGGCAAGTGACCAACATGTTCAACCAGGAAATGACCTAAAATAAGGAAAACAAATAGCACTGGGTTCTCCTTCGGATACTTCTCAAGACAGCAAGGGGAGAATACAAAAAAATGGGGGCATGCCCCCCCCCCCCCCACACACACACACAACAAAGAGGCGAAAATAACGCATTTTCTAAATATAAAGGATGGCTAAGGAGCTTTCGACGGAGAAAGATAAAAAAATCACCTCATTTTCATCTAGTTCTCATCTCATTTTTTCTTCATTTCCTAATTTAATAGCAGATCTCAATGCACAAGGAGAGATCCGCTGAATCTTGGAACTTGTCAAACTTCTAGGATTTACTTCCAAAATAACCATTTTTGTCGCCGCTCTGTATCCGCCAGCGAACACCATCTCCACCGTCAAGCTACTCGACTACAAACACATTGCCCCGACTGGCTTCCTCGGTGAAGTTGTGTCGTAAACAGACCACATTACGGCGATGAGCGATAAAGCCCTGATGGAGCTTCCTAGGGCTGTCATTCCGGCCGAGCTGACGACAGGCGGCTCAGACAGCTTCGTGAGAAAGCTTTCAGCGAGGTGACGGAGACGGTTTGGGCGTTGCAGCTAAACCACGGCCGGGTTTAAACTAAGCCGGGTACGCGGGCACGAAACAGAAGAGGAAAGTAAGCAGGAGGGAAACGGGAAATCGCGCTAGTAAAGTGGGAGAGGAGACGAATCGAGTGTCTTGTGGGTGTCTAGTATGCCTTTTAGTATCGTACTTTTACCGAAGGGATAACTTGCATAACACTAGCTTCGCATACATTGTGTAGACTACAATCGTCAGCACCAATGCCGTAGAATAAAGACGTACACATTCCGTGCTAAGCCTTGCGCGATACGCTAAATATAGAAAACATATCACAAGGAAGGAAGCCACTCGGGTTTAACGGGAGCTATGTTTAGCAAATAACTAAAGAAACCAAAGCTGGTTTTCATGGAACAATCCTGATAAACCGGTTACCTGTCCTTGCTTCCTTTCACAACAGTGGAGCTCGCGTGCTATCACATGGGAATACCAATAGTCAGTCGAGTGTCGCCGTCATGTACTACGTCATGTACTACGTCATGTACTACGTCATGTACTACGTCATGTACTACGTCCTGCACTACGTCATATACTACGTCATGTACTACGTTTCAGCGTTTTCAGCGTCTATATTAATTTATCTATATATTATACTATATTATATTATACTATATTAATTTATATCTATATAATTTTCAGCGTCTATAATTTTGTCAGAAAGCAGCGGCACTGGTTCTCGTCGACGTGTGTGTGATAAATTGTATGTAAGTTGTTTTTAATTCTGTGAGTTCCCTCTAACATGATGACGCGACATTCAGAATAGCCATTGTTTGTGATGGAGAATGCTTAAACTGTCAAATACAAATACAAATACGTCATGTACTACGTCATGTACTACGTCATGTACTACGTCATGTACTACGTCATATACTACGTCATGTACTACGTCATGTACTACGCTGCCATGCGGACCAGGAGGCGTGATCAAGGATACCACGTTACACCGGTAGTGGAGAAAAGAAAACAAAACACTGAGAAAGACTACAAGACTAAACAGCGCGTGTAGCACGTTGTGAGTGACAATGATGGGTTATAACAAGCCTTATGTAACCAAATGATTGCGGATGCAATTTTTGGTCTGTAAGTTAGCTTATTCGAAGTATTTGGGGAACTATTCCTAGTATTGCGTAAGCAGTGGCGGCGGATTTGATTTTGCCTGGGGGGGGGAGACTTCGATCAATTCAGTTCAGGCACGTAGCCAGGATTTTGCTCAGGGAGGGCCACAATACCTTTTCACCTGCCGAGGGGGAAGGGGGTGGGGGTGCAGTCAGAGATGTTTCAAACTAGATTCTTTCCATGCAACGCCCATAGACGTAATGTTAAAGCTTGACGGAATCCCATTTTATCTAGTGTAAACTGGATCGCTCAGGGGGGAGGGGGGGGGGGGGGCATGGCCCCCGTGGCCTACGTCCCTGATTCAGTTCACGTAGTCATATAGCTTATACACATAGGTTGAAGGATTTGAAGGAAAATTAAAGGAAACAGTTCACCTTGGAAAATTTCCCAAATACGATTTTATTATATTTTTAATACAATTTCTTTTTATAGTGTCAAAAAGGACTTATATCACGCCGATTCAGGACAGAAGGCCGTAAATTATTATTGTTTATCAAAACTATATGCATACTCTCTGAGTCAGAGTCCTGACGTCACGCGAATTTAAGAAATGGTTCAGCCAATCAGATTCGAAAGCAGTCGCGTAAGGATAGACTCGCATTAGAGATGTGCCAACCGGCGGCCGGCGGTTCGCTTGCTAGCACCAGCCGCAAGCTGATTGGCTGATGGTATAGCCTCTGCCCGGGCTAGATCCAGCACCACATTCTTTCGCCAGCACCGCATTCATTCGCCAAAAAATCAAATATATTCGGCTGGAGAGTCTTTTCAGTCAAGCCAACTTGCAGATAGGGGTTTCCCAACACGGGCTACAAAACTGCTATCTCAGTTTAAAGCTAATGTTGAAGGTGAACTATTTCCTTTAAAGGTGATGATGATGATATACCGTGATTTAGAGTGGCGATCTATCAGGGTTGCCAGAGCCCGGAAATTAAGTTAGGGTAGCATACAATTGCAATGTAATAGCTACCAGAAAACAAGACCCGTTTTCAGTAGCCAAATATGTATTTAAGTCACTTTTGCATCAAGGACAAGCTACCATATTTTACTACCATATGAAGTATATATTCTCTTTTATTTTTACACTTTTACAATGCTCATCTTTTCTACCATATATGTTAAGGATATGTCATTTTCGACTACGAAAGATGGGGCGGGGGGGGGGAACAGATAGTTTTGCCCCCGCTTGATTTTGCCAACGGGGGCGGCTGCTCACCCTCCCCCCCCCCGAATCCGCCGCCCCTGTGCGTAAGATTTCGGTTGGGGTAAAAAATAGAGTGTCTAAAAATAGTTTAAGACACTTTTTCCAATGCAAAAGTTACATGTGTAGGGCTGGGATAAAAAATGTTGAGACACGTGTTTCACATTTATGAGGTATATCGGTCCTAGTAATATCAGTTAACATTGATGAAACCCTCGAAACTAATAGATTTGGTGATACTTTCGACACACCAAATACGTTTGTTTACATGCTTGTCGTCTCACATTTCACGAATTCAAAACCCCACATACCCTCCACAATCTCCTGTCAAAATAAGTACCCGTGTTGTCTTACATTTCATCAAGTCAAAACCCTACATACCCTCCACAATCTCCTGTCAA
Source organism: Chirona hameri (assembly GCA_036785665.1). Classification (NCBI taxonomy): domain Eukaryota; kingdom Metazoa; phylum Arthropoda; class Thecostraca; order Balanomorpha; family Balanidae; genus Chirona; species Chirona hameri. Next base: position 165,231 of record JAXIVJ010000651.1, read on the forward strand.
AACCAGTCCCCGTACCTGCCACAGCGAAGGCTATCCAGTCGTCCACGACTGGGATTTTCCTCCAAGACACACCATTTATATCTTTCCCGCTATCCTTCGCACTGCGTAACCGAGACCAGCGTCCTGGGTCCCAGGGGCGTCGTAACACACCCCTGGGACCCAGGGGCCCGCTATCCTTCGCACTGCGTACCAGAGACCAGCGTCCTGGGTCCCAGGGGCGTCATAACACGGTGTCTGACGCTGTGTACTATAGCACACAGCGCCGCGATCCCCTGGGGCGCTGCTATAGGCGTGCAGTGCGTGACCAGAGGGGATAAAAAACGAAACAACGCAGCACCACCGGAGGGAGGCGTAGGCACCGACGCATCCGGTGTAAAGCACACATCATCCACCCAAAGAGGGGTTCGTGGAGGATTATTGCAGTGGCGTCGTTTGCATCATTTCCGATGGACGATTTGCTGGGGAAATTAGGTATATACTCACACAACACCAAATCATCGGAAATAGGTGGTTCACGCTTCTGGTCCGTGCATGAACTACGCCCTTATAGCTAATGTTGCATGCACGGGTGGCTGCATGATTTCACCTGCGTATCCTGCCACACAGGATCGCGGAGATTTTGTGCGCCCCACAATACTGTGACACGGCCACCCAGTACCAGGCTGCCCTTCCCTTGGCCGATTGCTAGCGGACATATTGCGTTCGTTGGGTCACTCGGATGTCTCTTGCCAATAGTCGATTGAGTCCAGTGCCAATAGTCGATTGAGTCCGGTGCCAATAGTCGATTGAGTCCAGTGCCAATAGTCGATTGAGGCCGGTGCCAATAGTCGATTGAGTCCAGTGCCAATAGTCGATTGAGTCCAGTGCCAATAGTCGATTGAGTCTAGTGCCAATAGTCGATTGAGTCCAGTGCCAATAGTCGATTGAGTCCAGTGCCAATAGTCGATTGAGTCTAGTGCCAATAGTCGATTGAGTCCAGTGCCAATAGTCGATTGAGTCCAGTACCAATAGTCGATTGAGTCCAGTGCCAATAGTCGATTGAGTCCAGTGCCAATAGTCGATTGAGTCCAGTGCCAATAGTCGATTGAGTCCAGTGCCAATAGTCGATTGAGTCCAGTGCAAATAGTCGATTGAGTCCAGTGCCAATAGTCGATTGAGTCCAGTGCCAATAGTCGATTGAGTCCAGTGCCAATAGTCGATTGAGTCCAGTGCCAATAGTCGATTGAGTCCAGTGCCAATAGTCGATTAACGTATCCCGTCCGCTACGGGGCGACAATGGAAGAAGCCTAGGTAGACAAGAGCAGCAGCGTAGCAACGCCATGAAAAGCGGATGTTAATGAAACTTAAAGGGAATAGTTCACCTTTAACATGGTGTTTTGAACTGAGATAGCAGAATTGTAAAGTAGGTCGAAAAATGGGTTGTAGTGAATGAATTTCCTCGTTAGCGTGTATTTTATGGTAACCGTGAATCTGCAGTGGGTTACGAGAAACCAGCGATTTTTGTTAACTAGATATATGTTATCGAAATATTCAGAAACTAAAGCAACGCGTCCTATTTTGCGTACTTTGTCACTATAGTCCGCCATTATTATGTGCAATAGCTTCCATATCTGAGCTGCTATATGCATGACGTCATTCAATGTCCAGAAGGTTTTTGACACCACGAAGGAGAAAAGAGAAACATGGTCATTTTTCGACGGATGTCCATCCTGTACATCATTTGTTCGGACTTCATGAAGAAGTCCAAACAAATATCATCTTAGTTTTTTTCAGCTCAAAATGCCCTGCATAGCTTAATTTCAAGACTGTCAATGTGACCTACTCCCTTTAAACAGGCCCGAAAAACGGCGGCGCAGCGCGCCGCCATTTTTTACACAGGTGTTTGAGCATCAATAACCCACATAGTGTGCAATTCTTGACCTCGGGTCATGTCAGGTCAGGTCACCAGGCCAGGTCACGTGACCCCACCTCCAAAAACGTTTCCGGTCGTACCACAGCCACAGTTTTGGGCCGATCGATTTCGTACTTAAAGGATTTCATCAGGTCACAGGTACCTACAATTCGTGTATCTCGGATTTGTGTATACCGGTGACCTAAGGTCGGGTCAATTTCGTGACCTCCCAATATAAGTCAATGGGGAAATATTAAAATGCTTGCTATTCTAAGGATACGCATGATATCAGCTCAATTCCTTCTGGATCATGTTATCATAGGCCATTCTTGAAGACCCATGCGTAATTGTTGTGTAGTGACCCTACAGGGTCAACTGAGGTCATCCGAGGTCACCAACACTTTTGTGTCAATAACTCTCGACAAAATCAAGATAGATAGGTGAAACCGTCACCAATGTGTTTGTCTCGTCAAGGTACGTCTCTCGATGTGCAACATGACCTAATTGGGTCACCATTTGACATTGACCTGAGGTCAAATTTCGAAGTTGACCTAACCTGGTCATCATGCATATGATGCGAAGTGCCTTGACGAGACAAACACGATGGCGTCAAAAGTATCTCCTGATCTTTATTAGGTAAATAGTTATATGTGAAAAAAGTTTTTACCATAATAACCTTTTTGACCTTTAATGACCTCTGGAGCCTAACCTATTGACCTGAGCATTAATCGGAGGACACCAAGTGGGATTGGAATTCTCAAGAGCTTTCGATTGTTTTGTTCTGTTTGTTCCTAGCTATCATAGTTCCCGCGATATTTGGGGGTGTTCGAAGAGAAGTCCTAAAACTGGAAAAATCTGACCTTTGATGACCTCTGGTGACCTCAATATTGACCTGATAAACAGATTGTCCGAAATAGTTTCAAAATGCTTTTGGACAAGCTTTTGAACGTTATTTTATGTTTTTTTGTCTATGTCCCATAGGAGACGAGTTCGAGGGGGGGGGGGTCGTCGACCCCCCCCCCCCCCCCCCCCCCCGGCACGGCGAAGGTGGCGCCGAGCACCGTCACGGCGCGGGTTAAGTCTTGTTTTGAAAGAAACACGATCACCTGTGACCTGTGTCACATTTATTTGTGGGTTTGAACAATTGTGGTCTTGGTGTGCCTTTTACCCTCTCAATTATTCGTAATTTATCAAAACAAACTTTTAAAAAAGTGGGTGAATAGCATAGCGCCCAGCAGACCTTGTGCTTACACCTATGGATAGCAGCATATTTAGCAGAAATGTTGTTCGATGTAGCACTTACAAAAAAAAAGTTGAGTGCATAAACTAAACTCCAACGCTGTGGCTGCCGCAGACCCATAGTGATTCCATTTTCCTGACACAACAATATCATCGTTAGCCTCTTTATATAGCCCTTCACACACAATTTCCACCACGAAAATACAATAACAACTGTCGGGGAATCCCTTTGTTGCATCCAAGTCGAGTGCGGTAAGCTCGGAAACTTTCAGTGACTCAGAATTCCTCCGGTTTAAATTCGCCGAGGAATTTAAATGCGCTAAGTGCCGGAAGAGGCACGAATGCAGCTCGCACCATTTCCTGAAAGCGTTGAATTCGTCGCATCTGCGCCACTAACGACCTGGCACAGTTGTTGGTGGCATGGCTGGCGACGCAATATGCTTGACAAATTAGTGCTTACCTGTTGCCATGGCAACGGCGACCAGCAACAGAAGGCGGCCGCCGGTCGCGGCCATTTTGTAACGTGTTCTGGAACAGACAGACAAACAGTTAAAACAAACGCATCAGGAATGTGGGTTACAGGTTAGATATTGACCGGATATAACAGCTGCAGTCAGAGTGTGCCCAAGTCAAGTAAGAAAGAGGAAAGGGGGCAATAACTTCCAGAGATGGGAGGGGGGGGGGGGTGGAGTTGGGCAAAACAAAATTAACTTGATTCTTGAAATATGTGTAACGTCAAAAATATTATGCTACAGTTTGCAGGGCGTAGAGGGCAGAATGCAGACAGCCCGCAAAAAAAGTAATAAACACGGCTTCCTTTACATGACAATTAAATGCCGCAACTGAATTTGCACAGGTTGAATGCCGAGTCATTTCGTATTCGCATATTTTCATCTCAACCACAAGCGTGGCTCAAAGGCGGATTGGGTCGGAATATATTTCGGACCAAATCTGCTTTCCGTCTCAATGCTTCGAACTTCACAATGCCCAACAACACACTTCAGCGTCTCCCTGGCTAAACGAAATGAATTCGTCTGCCAAATTCGAACGAGGTAATGAAATACAATAAAAGTACCTACATTCAACTAATGGATTCCTCTCCTTGTAGTTAACTGTAAAAGAGAACGTGCTCCATCGTATACCACGCTTGTTCAGAGTACGTTTAATCTCCCTAAGAGCTTCACGGCGTCCCACACACTAAGCGAACACCTAGTGTACTGCTAATGATTCCAGCCAGTGTAATTTATGTATGCAGCTCATACCGTATCTCACTCGCGAAACTGCGCACCATAGCTCATTTTGGCGTCTTTTCACATACCTCGGTTGTAATGATCTCTGAACATGAATACCTAAGGAAAGCAAGCTGAAAGTATTTGGAGGTTAAACCTAATAAACTCAACACCTGGCTAAGATCTTCAGCCAAACTGCACCTATTGTTGCTAAATCCATCCAGAATGCGTCTAGCATAGCACACGTGTTCGCTACTGTCAGAGACACCTGCAAAACATTGGAGCGAGCATGCAAACTTTGTTGAGTCGGCAATTGATCTGCCATTCCCCGGGCAGGAAGGCATGCCAGCCGACTGAAAAGTCTTGGTTCCGTCTTTCGACTCAGTACACGTCACATCAATCTAATTACATACGTCCTAGTCACGAATGTTACAAACTAGAGCTGCCGTTTTTGTCGAAGAAAGCTCGTAAATGCGCAACGGAACGTATCGGATGTAATCGGTGCTGAAAACTACGAGTTAGCGGGGCATACACGTGAAGATGTTTTTTTAGTGAGAGTTCTTGAAACCAACGCATTTCAAGCATGCATATTAGTTAATACAAAAATAGATAAGCTACTACAAATAAATAGCAACAACAAGTGTCAATTTGAATGCGTCTCCAAGTGACGTACATTTGGGGCATTCTAGTGGGTTTTTACCACCTTTATTTTTGGCCTCTTCTCCGACCGGTGTGCTATCTCCAATTTCAGTCACGTGCCCCAAAAATCCGAGAATCGACAACCCCATTCCACACTCTCCGGCGCCCGACGAACAAATCTGTCGGCGGTCGTTTCAATTTCGCCACGATGGGAGCAGACGGGACGGAACGGCCACATATCAGTCTCACTGCCGCCCGCCGCGACCCGCCGCGACCCGCTGCGGCATCCCAACTGGTGCCAGCCGAACGGCGACGGAAAACGAACGGGCTCGTTTCCTCGAGGATTTGTTTACAAACCGCCTCGCAGCAGAAAGACTGGGCGACAGCGAAAACATGGCGTGATAAACGGCGACGTCATCCGCGGCTTGCAAACGACTGGCTTGGAGCATACCGCCAGCGGAGTTGGACTAGTTATAGATGAGGCCTGCTGAGGCGCGGCGCGGGTGTTACGGGGTTGAGTTGGAGCGTACCGCCAGCGGAGTTGGACTTGTTATAGATGGGGCCTGCTGCGGCGCGACGCGGGTGTTACGGGGTTGAGTTGGAGCGTACCGCCAGCGGAGTTGGACTTGTTATAGATGAGGCCTGCTGAGGCGCGGCGCGGGTGTTACGGGGTTGAGTTGGAGCGTACCGCCAGCGGAGTTGGACTTGTTATAGATGAGGCCTGCTGAGGCGCGGCGCGGGTGTTACGGGGTTGAGTTGGAGCATACCGGCAGCAGAGTTGGACTTGTTATAGATGAGGCCTGCTGCGGGTGTTACGGGGTTGAGTTGGAGCGTACCGCCAGCGGAGTTGGACTTGTTATAGATGGGCCTGCTGCGCCGCGACGCGGGTGTTACGGGGTTGAGTTGGAGCGTACCGCCAGCGGAGCTGGACTTGAGGCCTTCTGCGGCGCGGCGCGGGTGTTACGGGGTTGAGTTGGCGGCGGTTGGCGAATGGCGTTGCTGTTCCGAGAAGTGGAACTTCTTGTGCATGCTGTGAAGCTAAATAACCTAATGACTGGAGCGTATGGGTATTTATTATTTCATGTCAGAAGGAACTGAAGGGAACTTAAAGCCCAGACCACCACTGAAGCCATGGCTATTTGTGTCAAGAAATCCAAAGTCCGTGTGACCACCTCTACAGCTGATCTATCTACAGCTACAGCTACAGCTATAGCTACAGCTACAGCTACAGCTAACCCCACTAATCTTGACAGTGGCTCTCCGCCGTGATGTTATGATGTGAAGCATGTCCAAGTGCAGACTAGACGTGGCCGAACAACGACCAGATTAAGATTGTCCATGCTTTCCTATCCTCGTATGACTGGACGGGACTGTATGTTGCCGGGCAACAGCCGGATTTATATTTACCCTATTTGCTTGCTCCGGTACAGATTGGACGGGTTCAGGCTCGTGACAGATTTAGATTTACCGTATATTTGCTGAATGTTGGGCCACTTCGAGGTCAGCTGGTATAGATGCGTGACATTAACCGTGGATTATAATAGATGAGATTTATGAAATAATGATTGACACGAGTAAAAAGATATTGCAACGGCCAACACGCCATTAAAATGGAAACAAACAACAAACAAACAAATATATATAAGGTAACACAATTGCCATCTCTCAAAATCCAAACGTCAAATATTTTGCATGTTCCATGGTAGGTTTCTCCGGGCCAAATGATGCACGTCGACGTCCGTCCTTCCTGTTTTTCAGTTTCTCCCTTCTATTTGTTTGAGTTGACTCTAATCGTGCCTTGTTTTCGAGTCCGTCGTTATTTTTGTGCAGCTTTTATTGGCTTACCTCTCGCCACCGGGCAATAAAACGACGAACTTTGATATATAGCTGCCTCGGAAAAATGAAACCTCTTGTACGACAATAACAGGATGAAAAAAGCATATTTTGTGTTGAACGTCGTGTTACATTTATATTTATTATTTCATTTTCGCTGGAAGCGAGAAGCGAAGGTATACAATTATTGTAGTATCAAAGCAAATGTTAAGTGCTCCTCCCCTATATCTATAGGAAGACGGATAAGCAGCGACCTCCAATGTCCAGTTCGTTTATTTTGTTAAATGCCAAGTTTTTACATTCATTGCTCAAACTGGCATACACAGTTTTCTGTCGGTTCAAAATATCGCAACTAAATTTCGAGACATTTTAAAATGTTAAATTATGTCTGGACAACAACACCAGAGGAGTAACACGCACTGCATAGCAGTGTTGAATATTTGCTAGCCTACACGCGCGGAAAAAGGGCCCCAAAACAGCGTCGACAGGCGTTTTGTTGCCCAGCTAAAATGTGTCCAGCCACCTCAGACATCACTAATAATCCCCAACTCCCACCCTTCCAATCAGCCCCCTATGCCTCCATCATTTCTCCTAGACCACCATCCAACCACCTCGTCTTCGCGACACCGCCTCCCCCCCCCCCCCCCTCCCCCCGGGAGGCGACGCTAGCTGATTGCGAGCGGCCACGACATCGACACCGCCTCAGAGCATCGAATTCCGATAGCGGTCACCGTTGGCAGGTCGGCGTCGCTCGCTGCCTCCCTGCTGACCGGTGACGGGGACGCATTGGTAGCGTTAGGCGGATCCGGTGACTGGGGACACATTGGTAGCATTAGACGGATCCGGTGACTGGGGACGCATTGGTAGCGTTAGGCGGATCCGGTGACTGGGGACGCATTGGTAGCGTTAGACGGATGCGGTGACTGGGGACCCATTGGTAGCATTAGACGGATCCGGTGACGGGGACGCATTGGTAGCGTTAGGCGGATCCGGTGACTGGGGACGCATTGGTAGCGTTAGACGGATGCGGTGACGGGGGACGCATTGGTAGCGTTAGACGGATGCGGTGACGAGGACGCATTGGTAGCGTTAGGTCACTCCAGTCTGACGCGGAGGGGAAGCGTTGATTGGAACGTGGACAAACAAGGTTAAATGGAAAGAGAGGAACGAATGTGTGTATGCAAACCTTTAAAACGTAAGGAAACGAAAATCCACGGATGCAAAATATGTGGAACGTGAACATGTAGCCAATGAAGAAATTTTATCATCCACAATTGAGCATTGCCAGCGGCTTAACCCTATTAGTGGCAGGCTCCTACCTGCCCCTATTAGTGGCAGGGGGGGGCGGATTCCCTCCCCCCCCCCCCCACCCCGGAGATCTCGAGATCCACCCGTCCGATTTTCACAAATCAAACGGCGTTCGATTCCCCTCAACACGATCTACATTTCTGAAATAAATGCATTTTCTAAATCTTTGAGAGGGGGCAACAGGGAGCAAAAACTAAAAAAATATTAGAAGTATATTTGATCCACCATAGCTGCCATGTTTATCAACCGATTTTAACGCAACTAATAGGGATCGATAGATATTGAATTGGAGATGGATATATAACGGTGACTTTTTAACATTCAAAAATAATAAGCGTTTGCAGGTCACTAAATATGGGGGTGAAGTAAATGCGTAATAAAACCGTTTTTGTTGTTGGCTTTTTTGGATACATGAAATGGTGCGTTATTGTGATCATAGATAGCTCCCTTTTGCATGTTGTACTTCATCATAGGTGTATCCAAGATCCTAACTGGAGAGGCACAATACCTTTTGATAGGTATATTGTCCGCTATTACAATACAAACTAGTCAACAGTGACTATTTCACTTGCAACTTCAATTCACATGTGTTACCTCCCTTTTTTACCCTACCTGGAGTCGCTTATTATCCTATAATCGTTCGTAGAGTACCTACTAGTGCGAGTTTCATCCAAAAACTGCAGTATGTTATGTCATTGTAGGCCCATGCATCTTAGTTTCCTTGCACCCTATACGACACCCTTTCTTTGAATTCTGAGCGCATCTATGCAAACAAATTACTTCATTCCCTCTCCTTGCCTCATATATGCATATATCATTATAAACTAACCGTCTATTGCGCCGTAATCGCTGGCATATCGGCATCACCATGCCAGTCACCCCCTTTTACTGTGCCTGAACACACCCCTGCAACTCTATATGTAATACAGTATGCAAATAATGGAGGGAGAAACTATCTTTTGCATCTTCATAGCTATAAATGTCCCTTACATCGCTCTATTGACTGCCAGCCAGGTTATGAAACGAAAAAGCCAACACTGATCAGTGATGGCACTAGTGAACACTAGTGAATTGACACACTGCCTAGTAAACGAGCAAGTCGCCAGAGTACGCGGACCACTGACGCACATGTCTCACGTTTCATACTTCCTGGAAACCTCCCCTTTTCAAGTCCCTGAAACCGCCTCTGCCTTGCAATATTTATTATAGTTCATTAACATCAACTAATTTGCACTTGTTTCAATCACCGTAAACCTATGCAACTCCTTTATACTTGAGACAGTTAGGAAGAAGCCGTGAAGATCGCATCTCCGTATTATCGCCAAATGTCGCAAAAAAAACTTCCACAAACCGGGCTCTGTAACCGCCTCTGTTAAGGTTAAGAACTGAAAATGTTGACTCCATATGCGGAAATAAATTCTAGGAAAAGTCCCCAAATGTTATGGATCGGCTCCCAGCTGTTCTGGAGATAGCATATAAATACATATAATACATTTGTGTATTATATGTTCATCGACGTGGTTGCTAGAAAACCCACATTGTGGAAGCACCTAAACACATACATACATACATCCGCGAAAAACCTGAGGGGTGGGCAGAATCTGCCCCCTCCCCCTGCCACTAATTGCATATCGGGAATGACCAGTGACTTGACATTGCCGTATCGGCCTTCCATGCCGGTGTCACAGTTAATCCTACCACGCGAACGGTTCTTAAACGTTAAGCCACAAGAGCGAACCACTAAAAGATCACGCAAAAACTGAGCGCGTGATGCAATGGATCATTGCAACTCTAACAAGCATGCGTAATCCGACGTAAGCCAACGATCATCGGCCATGGACTTTTCCGTGATTGCGAATACCTCAAATATATTTGCTCTCAATGGGTATGCTGCTACTACGAAGCCAAAGCGCGGATTATTTAATTGCGTCAAATCGGTGTTCATCCAAACAAGCTGATGCCATTCTGGACGGTACTGGACTATCATTACCATCATTAACGAGGTAATTATATATATCATTGAATGGAATAATAGCCCCAGTGTGATCAATATCACAAGAACTCGTTACCCGGGCGATAATGATAATAATCGATACCATTTCCTGCCATACACTACACAGTTTCCTCTGATTAATTTTAGCATAACGTTTCCTGTGAGCCCGTGAATGCTATCATTAATCTGCTCGGGTTTCTAATCATTTGCCCTATATCTGGTCGTAAGAGTGAATTGAATCATGAGTTATTTTCTGTCGCTAAGGAACATGCCAGCTAATCAGCTGACACCGCGCTTTGTGGACAGAGAACGCTTTAGTCAGTAGCAGCGAAACAAGCTGTGTCCGTTACCAAGCCGTTTTCCTAGTCAAAGTACAGTTAGACACTGGCGTTACTAGTCCCTGACGTCATTAAGTCAGTGATTTACTTCACTAAGGAAAATAAAGTGCCTAGTGACTAGTTGCTAAAGACTAAATAAATATTTAGTCGCGCGTTCCAAGGTTTAATCAGTCGAAGTATTACATAATAACTGAGTGTCTGCGCAAACTCCAAAATTATACGTAACTTATGCATACCCTGCACGGGCGTAGCATCTATACTTCGTCTAAATGCAACCAAAACTATTCACATAACCTGTTACCATGACCTGTTACCATAACCTGTTACCATAACCTGTTACCATAACCTGTTACCATAACCTGTTACCATAACCTGTTACCATAACCTGTTACCATAACCTGTTACCGTAACCTGTTACCGTAACCTGTTACCATAACCTGTTACCATAACCTGTTACCATAACCTGTTACCACAACCTGTTACCATAACCTGTTACCCTAACCTGTTACCCTAACCTGTTACCCTAACCTGTTACCCTAACCTGTTACCATAACCTGTTACCATAACCTGTTACCATAACCTGTTACCATAACCTGTTACCATAACCTGTTACCATAACCTGTTACCCTAACCTGTTACCCTAACCTGTTACCATAACCTGTTACCATAACCTGTTACCATAACCTGTTACCATAACCTGTTACCATAACCTGTTACCATAACATGTTACCATAACCTGTTACCATAACCTGTTACCATAACCTGTTACCATAACCTGTTACCATAACCTGTTACCATACTATGTTACCATAACATGTTACCATAACCTGTTACCATAACCTGTTACCATAACCTGTTACCATAACCTGTTACCATAACCTGTTACCATAACCTGTTACCATAACCTGTTACCATAACCTGTTACCATAACCTGTTACCATAACCTGTTACCATAACCTGTTACCATAACCTGTTACGTTACCATAACCTGTTACCATAACCTGTTACCATAACCTGTTAACTTGCATGCCATTAGCCAGCTACACAACAAACGCGCATTTCAATTACGCTCCTATTTAACATTAACTTGTCCAAAAACAATCCAAGTTGTCCACTTCAGCATAATTACTCAGGCTTAAACTCATTTTATTATGCCTCCTGAGAATGCTCGGGAGTAAAAAAAAATCTGGAAGAAAGCGCCACCTGACTTTCGGCGTTGGAGGAAGGGGGGGGGGGGGCTCACCCACTCTTCCATCGGGCTGTGTGATCTCATTGTGACCATGCTCACCGGGTCGCCTAACACGGGCGGATCCACGGGAAAAAATCGGGCCGTTGCCCCAATATGACTGAAATCGGTCGGAAATTTACATATTTCCTGATATATTTGTCTATTTTCTGTAAAAGATTATTTACCTTATATCATATTTATGTTAAATATTACTGGCTAAGGAAAATCTAACCCACTTTTTATGATTTTTTTTTTTATAAACCTGTTTAAGTGCATCAGGAAACGAAATTGGTGACTTTTTAATTCATGCATATCGCACTTAGCCTAGGAATTTTGGCCATTTTCTGGAGTTTTTGGGTCCAAAGAATTTTGCTCTCTTCATTTTGTTTTCTGGATATTTGCTCTCTTTTCACTTGATCTTACCAATATTGTAGTTAAAATACAGTTTAATTTTCCTGACAAGTATTTAATATCTATTACATATCAGAATTTTTTTTTGCTCAAAGGAAAATATTTTTGTCTTAAAAAAAAATGGAAATATTACTTTCCCTAACAATGCAATTTTACTCTCCACCTATGGATTTTTACTCTCCACCTATGGATTTTTACTCTCCGGGACCAGGTTATGAAACGAAAAAGCCAGCACTGATCAGTGATGGCACTAGTGAACACTTCAATTGACAAACTGCCTAGTAAACTAGCAAGTCGCCAGAGTACACATGACGTCCCACGTCCCATTTACCATGGCGGGCTCGCCGATTCGCCTGTATTTCAACGCGTCATTCACGTCACGTCCGAAAATGACTGCAATGAAATCGGTCTGGCCCTCACATCCCGTGTAGCCAGCTGACTATAAAGCAGATCCGGTCGCGGGGAGGACGACACAGAACAGGATTGCTGGTGTCGTTAACCGGAATGGTTTCACATGGAATGACAAAAACTGTTACGGGTCTTGGCTCATTGGTTGGGGGATATAGGATTTGGAGAAAAAATCGTTTATTTGTGGAAAACATTGAAGTAGGATCGTCTACTGAAAATCGATCAGAACATTACGATTTTGCAGCAAAAAAATTGTTTAGGAAACGTTTAAACGCCTCTTATCAATGATTTGTCAATCGCGAACAACCAATTTCAGACACCCTGTCATTTTGTTTTTACTTTTGCCTTCTCCGTAGCATGTTTGCCTTCTTGCTCTCCGGCCAGAGATGAGAGCGAGACCAGAGATGAGAGCGAGACTGTCAGCAATCAGCCCACACTGTCACTGGTTATCCCCATCGGCGCTGACGAACCGATCGGCAATCAGATCAGCAATCAGATCAGCTATCAGTCTCTCCCTCGCACCGCCATCCGAACGGTCTCCAGCATCCAGTCAATAGCACCAGTCAACATCCAATCAATAGCACCAGCCGGCTATAGGCTAAACATGTCTCTAGTCAACATCCAGTCAATAGCACCAGCCAACATCCAGTCAATAGCACCAGCCGGCTATAGGCTAAACATGTCTCTAGTCAACATCTAGTCAATAGCACCAGCCAACATCCAGTCAATAGCACCAGCCGGCTATAGGCTAAACATGTCCCTAGTCAACATCTAGTCAATAGCACCAGCCAACATCCAGTCAATAGCACCAGTCAACATCCAGTCAATAGCACCAGCCGGGTATAGGCTAAACATGTCTCTAGTCAACATCTAGTCAATAGCACCAGCCGGCTATAGGCTATACATGTCTAGTCAACATCTAGTCAATAGCACCAGCCGGCTATAGGCTAAACATGTATCTAGTCAACATCTAGTCAATAGCACCAGTCAACATCCAATCAATAGCACCAGCCGGCTATAGGCTAAACATGTCTCTAGTCAACATCTAGTCAATAGCACCAGTCAACATCTAGTCAATAGCACCAGCCGGCTATAGGCTAAACATGTATCTAGTCAACATCTAGTCAATAGGACCAGCCGGCTATAGGCTAAACATGTCTCTAGTCAACATCTAGTCAATAGCACCAGCCGGCTATAGGCTAAACATGTATCTAGTCAACATCTAGTCAATAGCACCAGTCAACATCCAATCAATAGCACCAGCCGGCTATAGGCTAAACATGTATCTAGTCAACATCTAGTCAATAGCACCAGTCAACATCCAATCAATAGCACCAGCCGGCTATAGGCTAAACATGTATCTAGTCAACATCTAGTCAATAGCACCAGCAGGCTATAGGCTAAACATGTATCTAGTCAACATCTAGTCAATAGCACCAGTCAACAACTAGTCAATAGCACCAGCCGGCTATAGGCTAAACATGTATCTAGTCAACATCTAGTCAATAGCACCAGTCAACATCCAATCAATAGCACCAGCGGGCTATAGGCTAAACATGTCTCTAGTCAACATCTAGTCAATAGCACCAGTCAACATCCAGTCAATAGCACCAGCCGGCTATAGGCTAAACATGTATCTAGTCAACATCTAGTCAATAGCACCAGCCGGCTATAGGCTAAACATGTCTCTAGTCAACATCTAGTCAATAGCACCAGCCGGCTATAGGCCAAACATGTCTCTAGTCAACATCCAGTCAATAGCACCAGCCGGCTATAGGCTAAACATGTATCTAGTCAACATCTAGTCAATAGCACCAGCCGGCTATAGGCTAAACATGTCTCTAGTCAACATCTAGTCAATAGCACCAGCCGGCTATAGGCTAAACATGTCTCTAGTCAACATCTAGTCAATAGCACCACCCAACATCCAGTCAATAGCACCAGCCGGCTACAGGCTAAACATGTATCTAGTCAACATCTAGTCAATAGCACCACCCAACATCCAGTCAATAGCACCAGCCGGCTATAGGCTAAACATGTATCTACTCAACATCTAGTCAATAGCACCAGCCGGCTATAGGCTAAACATGTCTCTAGTCAACATCTAGTCAATAGCACCACCCAACATCTAGTCAATAGCACCAGCCGGCTATAGGCTAAACATGTATCTAGTCAACATCTAGTCAATAGCACCAGCCGGCTATAGGCTAAACATGTCTCTAGTCAACATCTAGTCAATAGCACCACCCAACATCTAGTCAATAGCACCAGCCGGCTATAGGTTAAACATGTCTCTAGTCAACATCCAGTCAATAGCACCAGCCGGCTATCGGCTAAACATGTATCTAGTCAACATCTAGTCAATAGCACCAGCCGGCTATAGGCTAAACATGTACCTAGTCAACATCTAGTCAATAGCACCAGCCGGATATAGGCTAAACATGTCTCTAGTCAACATCTAGTCAATAGCACCAGCCGGCTATAGGCTAAACATGTCTCTAGTCAACATCTAGTCAATAGCACCAGCCAACATCCAGTCAATAGCACCAGCCGGCTATAGGCTAAACATGTATCTAGTCAACATCTAGTCAATAGGACCAGCCAGCATCTAGTCAATAGCACCAGCCGGCTATAGGCTAAACATGTCTCTAGTCAACATCTAGTCAATAGCACCACCCAACATCTAGTCAATAACACCAGCCGGCTATAGGCTAAACATGCAAACAAGAAATAAAGGTTCAGTTTGCTAGGGCAGCACTACCCATCGTGTTTAGTCAGAAGTTTAGACATTCAGAAGGCATCAACACTTGGTTATTACTTCGTCTTTTTAGTTTGTCACATGTATTTCTTTATGACCATATAGCGTCCCATATTTCTCCTACGCGGGACTGATAACCTGCAACCCAATTTCCGACTTTTTATGGTCGCCTGTCTGGATGCTGCCTGCTGCCCCCCCCCCCCTTCCCCCCTACACCATTATTTACCCATTTTGCCTGGTAGCCAACGTGGTGCTGGTTACCAGAATTTTATGTTCCGATGCAGCGAAAAATACGCAGATAAACAGGAAGCGGGCGCCTGCAGTAGCTCTCTAAATTCGAGATTAACAACCGCCTTCCCCCACGCTTCCGAATAAAATCGCAAACGACTGGAATCAACGAGCAGTCCGACCAGGGGCGCACTCAGGCACCAACAACGGAGGGGCCACCCTGCTATTATTCACGTTATGAGTACACAAAAGTGTATACATTTCCCCCACGCCCTTGCGTTACAAATTTACCCACATCTGGCTGAAGTGTACTCAACTGCTAGCTAGCCTCCACAGTTGGAAGACCTGAGGCCACCTTTACGAGCCGCTCATCTTGTCTGGCTAAATCTGCCCCGAGGCAGCAAAACAGCGGCATTAAGGGATAGGGAAAGAGCGGTTCCCGTGCAGCCTCACGAGCACCCAGGCTCCAGTTTGGAGACGGGGCGGAGAGTAGGCATTGGTGGATTCAGAACGGCAAAAGTTATTTTTTCGGGGGGGGGGGGGGGGTGGAGTCCCAGAAATATGGGACACAATTATGAGAACTAGCCAGATCAGATTTGCCTTCGTTGTTCCTTAAAGGGAAATAATGACCTTTTTCCACACAAAAAATGGAGTTAGCACTTGAAATCGCCAGACGAGACCAAAATATATTGTAAATTCATCACATTTTGCATGAAAACTTTTCCACCGAAAGATATTTCAAGTTAAAGTTGATAAGCGTTCCACACTTTTAACGACCGGTACTTGCAAGTACTTTTGGTCCTCATCAAACTGCGGGCTTTTCCCGTATTGTTTTTTTTTACGCAATGGAGTGGAAAATATATTGTGCGTTCTGCTTGTTGTGATTATATGCCCGGCGATCTTCTAAAACTAACAGCGATTGAAAAAAGTGGCAATAAAATCGGAAGCTCATCGATGCACATCAACGGCGGCATAGTTAGTGGTTGCGACCCTCAATTTGTGAAAATAAATTTATTTGTTTTCAACATTAGGAGTATTGTATAATTTGTCTGTGGCTGTATATAACACTATGCTTTATATTATCATGAAAAATAATAATTTGTCCCCAAAAAACTAACAAACAATAACTCAAAACTGGCAATTAAATCGGAAGCTCATCGATGTACATCGACGGCGAACTATTTAGCGTCGGCGAATTGTTTACAAAGTCATTGTCATGCTTCTCGGCGCACTTAACCATTTGTGGCGAGTTGCTCCTGATTAGTATACCCAAGTTCCGTAGCAGGCCTTGTTAATGACGTCACTGGTGCCATTCTTGTGTAGCATTACAAAATATATATCTGATTTTGAGTTGAAAGCTAATTAAAGACTTATTCAAATTATTGTTTTTAAGTTTGAATTTTCTTGTTAATCATTATTAAAGGTATTTTATCACTGTATTTCATAGTAGTTGACACTTCAGAAACTTGTGACGTAATAATATTGTATCCAATATGCATTTCCCTCACCTTTTGCTACTGTGGCGCAGTGCCGAGTGCTTTGCGAATACTAGCTTGCCTGGGGTTCAATTCATTCCGCCATTATTTTATTCGAGTTGGTATAGTTTGCATGTTGTTGTTATTCATAACTTATACTGATAGTCAGTCATGCATCACGGATGCTTCACGGATTGCTTCACGGATCAGAGCGCTGCTCGAACGCACGCTAGTAGCGCTTTCGTTCTCCATGGCAACCAGGCATGAGCCAATGAAAAGCCAGAACGTATTCCCTTTCTGGCTTTTGATTGGCTGACGCCTGGTTGCCATGGAGAACGAAAGCGCTACTAGCGTGTGTCCGAGCAGCGCTCAGTTTGATCGGAAATGTCGCAGAGCCTCCAAATATGCCGCACTAGATGTAAACAATGGTAGGGAAGGACGAATTTGTCAATGACCTTCATGAAGTACACAAGGTAGTTGTTTTGTATTTTTTCCAAACTTACAACTTTGAATTTGGGAATAATTTTATTTAATTCTTAAATTTATATAAAATAATTTTAAAACCATAACGGTAGCCTAAGAAATTGTTGCTAACAAAATAAAAAGATCATTATTTCCCTTTAAAGGGAATGTTTCACCTTTCTGAAAGTTGTCAAATATACGCTGGTTGTAGTCGAAAATATGAAGTAGGTGCTGCTGAAAACGATAGTGATATTTTTATCTCGAAAAGTCACTTAACTTTATACAAATTAAGGTTTTAAATTTGGGATGATGACGTCATTATTGAGCTATAGACCGCCGCTGATTGGCTGACAAAGTGGGATTGGCTGACAAAGCGTCTGTCAGCCAATCAGCGGCAGCACTAGCCAAGAACCCCATTTTGCAAATGGGAAATTAAATTGCTTAAAAACGGCTAAGTTTTTGGGAAAATGACCTTAGTATTTTCGACATTTCAATAACGGCCAAAGATAATGGCTATCTCAGTTCAAAACCAATACAAAGGTGAAACATTCCCTTTAAGCACTGATTTACAACAAACTTATGTCTTACATAGTAGCGTAAGTTGCTCCGATTTTCTTTGAAAAAATAGCAAATGTGACAATATTTCACTGATTTCATTTGAGTCGTTCTTTGAGGGGGTGGTGGCTGCGGTGGTCCCCTCTTTGGGCCGCCCCTGAGAGTCGGTAGGTACGCATTTCGCTTACTACCAGGTCCAGGGTACGACTTATGACGTATGACCTATGATATGACTTGCGGGACTTGAGCTGCCCTGAAGACCAGGACTGGATGTGAATGAAGTCGTGTAGGACCTTAGCTAGTCTGGAGCTGATGGGACTAGGTGTGAAGACCAGGACTGGATGTGAATGAAGACGTGTAGGACCTTAGCTAGTCTGGAGCTGATGGTACTAGGTGTGAAGGCCAGGACTGGATGTGAATGAAGACGTGTAGGACCTTAGCTAGTCTGGAGCTGATGGGACTAGGTGTGAAGACCAGGACTGGATGTGAATGAAGACGTGCAGGACCTTAGCTAGTCTGGAGCTGATGGGACTAGGTGTGAAGACCAGGACTGGATGTGAATGAAGTCGTGTAGGACCTTAGCTAGTCTGGAGCTGATGGTACTAGGTGTGAAGGCCAGGACTGGATGTGAATGAAGACGTGCAGGACCTTAGCTAGTCTGGAGCTGATGGGACTAGGTGTGAAGGAGATTGTCAGAGGAGGAGGACCATTCTGGCGCACAGTTCCAAATACTGCGATATCTAGGACAACCTGGTGGTACTGTGAACCAGGGCAATAGAACAACGGGTAGAACAGTAAGGAATGTAACCCCCCAAATGAATTAGACAATATATTTTTTTCTTCTGGTAATTGTTTTGTCTATTATAAATTAAAGGTATTGTTTGCTATCAATAACTTGTATTTTAATAGATTATATCTTTATTTATTTAATTCAATTCCAGCAAATATACGAAGTAGTAGTCGAAGTAGTGTATATTTCAGTACATGTAGTAGCATTTGGAAGCTGTCCGCGGTCGTTCCGACATTGGTTAACGCCCGAGCCCATTTAACCCCTTTGCGTCCTGAATCTTGAAAAATGATCAATAGAAACGTTGTAGCCAAGACTTGTAGCTATTTGGTCCAGAAGTCGGATTTAAAATATGTACCATAGGTTACGAGCCAGCTTCGTTTGCAAATCATCGATTTGACATGGGAACCCTATGGTGTAGTAGGTTTTTAACGCCCAAACGCCCGAGTGCTGCCAACTGTTACTGGTGGGGGCTGCTGTGAACCCCCTGTTTCTGTGAAACGTATCGTCACGACAAAGCCTTGACATCCAGTATGCAAAACATTCTTTACAAACCTTTGGAGTTCTCTGAGAACATCGTCTGCACCATACAATACAACTTTGGCAAACGAAAGAAATCTCCAGCTCTCAGCAGAAACACAGTTATTGTCTAGTTATGATCTTGAGACGACTTTCCTACGAACTTGGACAGCCGTTGACATCTGTGGAGCAGTCGGCCTGTCTGGATGTTTATTGTTTATATAGTGTACATTTCAGTCATAAGCGGAAGTGTTTAGTCTGCTATCTCGTCGAGCTCCGGATGAGAGGTGCAAATCAAGTTCATCCGTTGAAGAAGATATGCGTAACAATATGTGACTTTACAGAGGGTGAAATATATCACTTAAGAAAGTAAAGAGATGTAAGATGCAGACTGGTTATTGATTCGACACTGATTGAATCGATTGGAATCGTTCAATCAAAATTCGTTGAATCAAAACATAATTGATTCACCACCAGATCTTTTGATTTATGAATCGTGATTGAATCAAAACCCGCATCAAATCAAGGCTGATTGAATCAAAAGATTTAACGATTCAAGTACATTGGTAAATTGTGTAAATACATGCAGTCCCAGTGGCTACATTCATTTATACTTAAATACTATTGCTGTAACAATGTTTTAATGATTATATATGCATGCTTCCATTTTGATTTATTTGACATAAATTCACCTAATATATTTAAATGTTAAATCAAACGTGAATCGATTACAATATTTGTTTTGATTCTTTGATTCGGAAGGAATCAATTCTCAAAATTGTATCCGTGAATCGAACGGTGATTGAATCATTTAGATTCCAAAATGAATCATGATTGAATCGTTCCAAAAAAGTTGAATCAATAGCCAGTCTGGTAAGGTGAGGTCACATCCAAAGGGGTTTACTTGATATTCGCAATTATCAAAGAAGATAGATAGCCTTACTCTTCACAACATATACCATAATCCATATTTGTGATAGTTAAAATGAATCTAAATCAAGGCATTTGTTTCGAACTGGTGACTTGAGCTGAACGTGCCCTTTGCCAAAATAGCATGAATTATTGTGGAGTTGGTGCATGGTCTGAGCATGCATTAACATTTGCCTCTTTTAATCAAGATAGACGGTCGGCGAACCCTGTAAAAGTTTCATCTCTAGCCAGACCTATCCATCAGCGGAAAAGTCACCAGCAGAGGATGTAAGGCAACACGTGGTCCCGGAGGGGAGGGGAGGGGAGGGGAGGGGAGGGGAGGGGAGGGGAGGGGAGGGGAGGGGAGGGGAGGGGAGGGGAGGGGAGGGGAGGGGAGGGGAAGCAGCGGTGAGAAGCACTGCATAAGGCAAGCACTACCAGGCAGGGTGTGTCCCTTGTGACTTCTGAGATGCAGCGCGGTGAGAAACACTGCATAAGGCAAGCACTACCAGGCAGGGTGTGTCCCTTGTGACTTCTGAGATGCAGCGCGGTGAGAAACACTGCATAAGGCAAGCACTACCAGGCAGGGTGCGTCCCTTGTGACTTTTGAGATGCAGCGCGGTGAGAAACACTGCATAAGGCAAGCACTACCAGGCAGGGTGTGTCCCTTGTGACTTCTGAGATGCAGCTCGGTGAGAAACACTGCATAAGGCAAGCACTACCAGGCAGGGTGTGTCCCTTGTGACTTCTGAGATGCAGCGCGGTGAGAAACACTGCATAAGGCAAGCACTACCAGGCAGGGTGTGTCCCTTGTGACTTCTGAGATGCAGCGCGGTGAGAAACACTGCATAAGGCAAGCACTACCAGGCAGGGTGTGTCCCTTGTGACTTCTGAGATGCAGCGCGGTGAGAAACACTGCATAAGGCAAGCACTACCAGGCAGGGTGTGTCCCTTGTGACTTCTGAGATGCAGCTCGGTGAGAAACACTGCATAAGGCAAGCACTACCAGGCAGGGTGTGTCCCTTGTGACTTCTGAGATGCAGCTCGGTGAGAAGCACTGTATAAGGCAAGCACTACCAGGCAGGGTGTGTCCCTTGTGACTTCTGAGATGCAGCTCGGTGAGAAACACTGCATAAGGCAAGCACTACCAGGCAGGGTGTGTCCCTTGTGACTTCTGAGATGCAGCGCGGTGAGAAACACTGCATAAGGCAAGCACTACCAGGCAGGGTGTGTCCCTTGTGACTTCTGAGATGCAGCGCGGTGAGAAACACTGCATAAGGCAAGCACTACCAGGCAGGGTGTGTCCCTTGTGACTTCTGAGATGCAGCTCGGTGAGAAGCACTGTAGGGCAGCACTACCAGGCAGGGTGTGTCCCTTGTGACTTCTGAGATGCGCAATCACTGCCGGAGGTGCGTCTTTGAGCTCGGGAGATGAGTTTTCGAGTTCAGGGCATGTCTCTGTGTTAAGTATGCGTGCCTTCGTATTCAGATGTGTCCTTGAGTTCAGGAGATGTGCCAATGAGTTCAGAAGATGCGTCTCTGAGTTTAGGAGATGTGTCTCTGAGTTTAGGAGTTGTGTCTCTCCGAGTTCAAGAGATGCGTCTACGCCAAATTCAGATGTGCCTGCGTTCGAGATCCTACATCAGCGATCGATTTCTTAATTTCATTGACAGATTCACTGCAACCAAAAATCCACCGCCACATTTTGCCGTGATTTTGTGGGTGAGCTTCTTGGATCAGAGTTCCGTTTCTGGAATCTTTGCACAAACCAGGCCGAAGCAATACGATGCCGCTCGTTGTACAGCTGCTACTAATCTAGGCCGGATCTCCGGCCGTAAGTGATCCCGCGGTGGTCTAATCTAGGCTGGATCCTCGGCCGGAAATATCCCGCGGTGGTCTAATCTAGGCCGGATCTCCGGCCGTAAGTGATCCCGCGGTGGTCTAATCTAGGCTGGATCCTCGGCCGGAAGTGATCCCGCGGTGGTCTAATCTAGGCTGGATCCTCGGCCGGAAATATCCCGCGGTGGTCTAATCTAGGCCGGATCTTCGGCCGGAAATGATCCCGCGGTGGTCTAATCTAGGCTGGATCCTCGGCCGTAAGTGATCCCGCGGTGGTCTAATCTAGGCCGGATCCTCGGCCGGAAGTGATCCCGCGGTGGTCTAATCTAGGCTGGATCCTCGGCCGTAAGTGATCCCGCGGTGGTCTAATCTAGGCCGGATCCTCGGCCGGAAGTGATCCCGCGGTGGTCTAATCTAGGCTGGATCCTCGGCCGTAAGTGATCCCGCGGTGGTCTAATCTAGGCTGGATCCTCGGCCGTAAGTGATCCCGCGGTGGTCTAATCTAGGCTGGATCCTCGGCCGTAAGTGATCCCGCAGTGGTCTAATCTAGGCTGGATCCTCGGCCGGAAGTGATCCCGCGGTGGTCTAATCTAGGCCGGATCTCCGGCCGGAAGTGATCCCGCGGTGGTCTAATCTAGGCTGAATCCTCGGCCGGAAATGATCCCGCGGTGGTCTAATCTAGGCTAGATCCTCGGTCGGAAATATCCCGCGGTGGTCTAATCTAGGCTAGATCCTCGGCCGTAAGTGATCCCGCGGTGGTCTAATCTAGGCTGGATCCTCGGCCGGAAATATCCCGCGGTGGTCTAATCTAGGCTAGATCCTCGGTCGGAAATATCCCGCGGTGGTCTAATCTAGGCTGGATTCTCGGCCGTAAGTGATCCCGCGGTGGTCTCCGAAAATCCAACTATGATCGCCGGCAAGCTCGGCTTGAGAATGAACGAGACTGTTGCTACTAGCCATTATTCCAGTGGCCACTGGTAGATCCAGAGCGGCAAAACAAATTGGTTTGAGGGCGAATGGCATAAAACTTACTAAACATAGAACAAAATCCATGAGGGGTCTCTTTCCTTTGCACTAAACACTTATTTAAAACTACCTTTGCTGATACAAGTTGCTTGGATTTTCTTTCAAATCAGGAATTGTGTTATATCCGATGGACTTCAACTGCACTTTCGGAGGGGGAGGCATGACCACAATGTCCTCCCCCACCCACCCCCTTTCCAGTGTCAGCTTCAGCAACCTTCGTCCTCGCCCCGGCACTCCGTCAACTTAAAACACCTGTTGTCAACACGTCCAATGGTTCCAGTGGCTTTATCTGTGCGCCTTCCCCCTAAATAAGTCATTCCGTTGCGACCATGTCACATAAACAAATAAACAAAAAGCATCAACCCTTCAATCCTGACGTCAACATACTGCAGACTGTCCACCGTCTATATCCACCACACCTTCCGCCCGTCGTCCGGGGCCACTGACCTCCCGACAATTGCCCCTAGTGACGGCACCAGTGACGTCACTACGGCCCGTGACCGTGACCCTGGAGCACGCCGTCCGGTCAGTGCCGGTTGAAGGCCGGCACTCGGCAGTCAAGGCCGAACATCGCAGCGGCCAGCGGCTGGCCCGCCGCCACCGCCGACACCGGTCAAACGTCTGCAATTTCCATCCGCTCAAGGTTCCAAGCCTCCCTACCGCCCGTCTGCCCGCCTGCCTGTCTGCCCGCTCGCTCGCTCGCATGCCGCCGCCCGCTGCCTGCCTTTCCGCTTGCTTGCTGCCTGCCGCCCTGCCGACGCCCGCCGCTTGCCTGCCGCCTTGCCGGCGCCCGGCGCTCGCCTGCCTGCCGCCCTGCCGACGTCCGGCGCTTACCTGCCTGCCTGCCTGCTCGACCCCCTTGTCGCCTGCTTGCTGCCTCGCTGCCTGCCTGCCCAAAGCCGCCAACCGCCCAAAGCCGCCAGACTGCCCGAAGCCCGCCGCTGCCCGGCCGGCTGTCCGGCTGGCTGCCCGGCTGGTTTGCCGGGACCTTAGCATTGATAATGTTTAGGTGGCGAGGGGCCCAGAGGGGGGGGGGGGCGTTAACTGACGAAACTGGGGATGACCGAAACCAGTTACTGTTATGGCGATGGAGGGACCAATGCCAATGCCACTGGTGTAATTATGATGCAGGTGTGCAACGCATGAGGGTGAATACGTACAGTATTCAATGTATCAGTATTCAATGTATTCAGTATATCAGTATTCAATGTAGAGGGACCAATGTCAATGTCACTGGTGTATTTACGATGCAGGTGTGCAACGCCTGAGGGTGAATACGAGTGATAGGGTGATATACTGAGTATGTGATTCTACCGGAAACGACTGACTTCCGGCTACGATTTGGGTTCACCACGAGCAACTCAGACGTGCATATATGACACCGCTGCCGAGTGCAGCACGTTGTGCGGTGACATACATAGTACACGGCATTGCCACGGTATCCCAAACAGTCGAGTTGGGCCGGGAGACCGATCAGCTGTCTGCACATCTGAGCCTGGTTTGAGACGGAACAGAGGTCAGACTTCAGAGGAACGGAGGTCAACAACCTCAACATCCGGCTCCTCTCGAGGCAAACTACGCGGTCTCGAAGAGGGAATGTGTGGAAGTGTTGGGCTGGAACTGGAAGCCGCAGAACATCTCGTGTGAATGGAACTGGAAGCCGCAGAACATCTCGTGTGAATGGAACTGGAGGCAACAGAACATCTCGTGTGAATCTTCCAATGGAAATGCTGTTGCGTGAGATTGGTGCAGTGTTGTAATTAATACAGCTGCGTGCATTCACGCGTGTTTGAGTGAGATGTAAGACATGGTCACATGGCAATCACATTAGTTGCGAGTGAATGTTGATTACTGCCGAAAAGCAGTGCATTATGGAAACCTTGGTGCACGGGATAAACGCGATGATGTTTGAAATAACTTCAATAACTTGAGATTATTCTGATAAAATGTATGCTGGTAACACAAATTGATCAAGGAAATGGATGTGCGAGGCATGGCCCACGCGGTAGCATCCGCGTGGCAAATATTTCTGATCCCAGAAATGCATCCACTCACTGTATTAAGGTTTGTATTTCAAACGCATCTGATTAACAAAGGACTCCGATTCCTAAAACCCATTCAAACAAACAGCTGAACTGCGGAACAAAAGAATTCTGAGGAGTCTAACCCAATATTCTAATCCTGAGGACTTTCGCATGCAGATTTCCCCGCCGCCGCCGTGGCACGGCAATATGTGGCCTCATTTCACTGGCAGAACTCAACGGTTACGTATTAGTAACTGATGAATACCGGGAACATCTCCATACCCAATTACAAGAAATGTATAGTGTGCTGTATATCTCCGCGTGGCGCGTACAATTTCCATGAGTTTCTGTTTCAAGAAACATTACTGAAATATGGACCAGCTGCCATTTGAGCAGATTCCCAAAACGAATTGCCTTGGGATAGTAATTGTTTCAGACCACGTTGCATATTATCATTAGGAAAAAGTCATGGTCAGATCGTGAACAGTTAATTTACACGGCTCCAGACTCGGCAGCGCCCACCATTGCTTGTTAGATCTTCGAGATCTCAGCTCGCATCGAGCACAGCTTGGATTTTGAAGCTCCGCAAGTTCGTCCTCCAGCTCCATCACCACCATTACTACCGACGTCACGGCCTCCATCGCCACCACCGCCTCGACTACCACCGCCTCCACTACCACCGCCGCCTCTACCGACGCAAAACCATCGCCTCTCCCGCCGCCACCACCACAGCCGCCACCATAGCCGCCACAGCCACCACCGCCTCTTCCGCCACTACTTCTTCCATTGCTCTTCCATTGCTACCGCCGCCACCGCCACCGCCACCGCCACCGCCACCGCCACCGCCGCCGCCGCCGCCGCTGGGCCTCGCCCGACCGACGTTCTTGATCCCACTGATCTGCCTCGTTCCTGATTCCACTGCTCTGCCTCGTTCCTGATTCCACTGATCTGCCTCGTTCCTGATCCACTGATCTGCGACGTTCCTGATCCCACTAATCTGCGACGTTCCTGATCCCACTGACCTGCCTCTGACCCCCTCCGGCAGAGATGGTCCCCTCCGGTGCGATCCCTCCGTTCCGATCCCTCCGGCAGATAGGGAGCGTAACAGCCGCACTCGTCCCTCACAACTCTCACATCCACCTCTTCACAATTCTCATATCAACCTCTCCATTCTCCCTGACCGCTCTCCCTGACTGCGACCGCTCTCCACGATAGCTCTTCAGTCGCGAGACGCGAGGCGACAATGACGGGTCAAGATCGTCGGAAACGACGAAGAGAGCGGAGTCGTCGTTCGTTGGAGAGGTTGTTGGACGAGAAAACGTTGGGTTGGACCGATTGAGAGTACGTTCGTGGGAGGAATGGGGGTAGGGACGGGGGGCTCTGACTATCAATACCGCCACCAGGAGAATGTTGTTAACGCAAATGTTTTTCTTTGTTTATTCATTTTATCACCAACGGGTTTCACACTCAAGAACAGGTGACGTCACAAGATAAAATGCAGCGGCAGTTTTTCGATTTTTGTGAATTGTGTCGGGCGTAATTCAAGCAATTATGTTGGGTTCTTGGGAAGGTATTTGACATTCATTTTGAAATATTGACTGGCTTATTTATATTTTATTTGATGTAGGTGTCTTTGATATATAATATACTTTCTGCTTAAAATGTCATCCATAGTATCATCATGACTTCACATTAATTTAAACTGTGACTAATGGCTGAAATGGAGCACTTCCATTTGCGCACCGCTTTAAACTGATCTCTAATGTGAAATGTAATGTTGAGGACAACCTTAACGACGATTTACTGAAAGTGAATACTTTGTTCTAACTCTTCTACGCGCAAAGTTGTCCATGTGTACCATAGAAACATTTAATGGTTTATACTCAGCCCTGTACGCTTTAACACGCGCAGTGGAGGGTGGGGGCACTTTTGTGCCCCCCCCCCCCACCACATGTTTTTAGTAAACATTTATAAAACAAAGCGGAACAGGGCGGTGTTTGTTGAGTGACATTAACGCCAACTCAATAGTGGATCGTTTGACATAAACAAAATCAAAATCAGTCGATACATTTTTGAGTTATATGGATTTTTAGTCCAAGATGGCGGCCAGAAACGCGGTCGTGAAATCGATATCTTCGGAACCAACAGTCGGATCGGGATGATTCAAACGCCATTCGGTAGACAATGACAATTTTCATCCCCGGAAACAACTTTGCACACATTGCTGGTGACCTGTGACGTCACAGAGGTCAAATTCCAAAAATGGTGACATTTGGCCAGATTTGACCTTCGTGACCTCGTTTGACCTTCAAGATATTGACCGAAGGTCAAGAAAATTTCCAACATGTAGATAATTATAGCACCTACCTACTCTGTAAGTTTCATCATTCTAGATCTCATACTTTCGGAGATCTTAGGGGGAGGGCACTAAAGTGCCCCCCTCCCCCCTCTCCACTGCGTGTTAGTGGCATACACCCCTCTCCACTGCGTGTTAGTGGCATACCCCTCTCCACTGCGCGTGTTAAAGACCCGATCACTCTTGCGAATTTTGATCTCCGAAACACTGTCATGCATAATGAGCTACAGCCGTTTCATCAAATGGAAGGCGCGATTTCGAGCCGTCTCACTGAAGTGTTAACACACAGACGGACCCATTTGTAACACCGAGCCAGCAGGGCGAATTGAATGGCACTTTTCTCGAGAACCATACATTACAAACGACTGGGCATTTCAAGAAGGAATGGCCACAAGTTTTACAGGAAATGCTTCCAACTCTCATGTTGTGCAAATGTTGCCGCAATCGATTTTTTTCCGTTGACCCATTCATATATTTTTATGAATGAGTCAGCATTAATATATTCGGTCAAATAATAGTTGTTTAGAATTAGATCGCCACGGTTAAAGCGTGAACCTAAACAACAACAACAACACACTTCAAATGAAACAACAACATCACACTTCAAATGTGCACTCATCCACATCCCAACCCACTAATCCACTACACTACAAATACAAATCCACTACAAATACAAATCCACTACAAACCACATAGGATCACCGAAATACCACCAGATCACCGAAATACCACCAGATCACCGAAATACCACCAGATCGTTCCCTTCAATGACCGCTGAGGTCTAATGAAACGCCATCGATATCTCCGCGGCGGAAAATTGAGGATTGAGATGGTATCCACCGCCATCTGCCGTATCTCCAGAACACTGGACGCGGCCGTTTGCCGTCCCCCAGACTCACAGAGCAATGGCCACGACTCACGCCCCAGCTGACAGCGCAACAACCGCAATCCATGCCCCAGCTGACAGCGCAACAACCGCAATCCATGCCCCAGTTCACGGCGCCGTAACCGCAATCCATGCCCCAGTTCACGGCGCAATAACCGCAATCCATGCCCCAGTTCACGGCGCCGTAACCGCAATCCATGCCCCAGTTCACGGCACAATAACCGCAATCCATGCCCCAGTTCACGGCGCAATAACCGCAATTCATGCCCCAGTTCACGGCGCAATAACCGCAATCCATGCCCCAGCTGACAGCGCAACAACCGCAATCCATGCCCCAGTTCACGGCGCAATAACCGCAATCCATGCCCCAGTTCACGGCGCAATAACCGCAATTCATGCCCTAGTTCACGGCGCAATAACCGCAATCCATGCCCCAGTTCACGGCGCAATAACCGCAGTCCATGCACCAGTTCACGGCGCAATAACCGCAATCCATGCCCCAGTTCACGGCGCAATAACCGCAATCCATGCCCCAGCTGACAGCGCAATAACCGCAATCCATGCCCCAGTTCACGGCGCAATGACCAATGGCCACGACTCACGCCCTAACTCACGCCCTAACTCACGCCCCAAGTCACAGAGCGCAATAGCCCCAGCACATCCCTAACCCATGGCACAACTCACGTCATCACTTACGCCCCAACTCAGGCTACAACTCAGCAATCGGGGCAGCAGACCGGACGCCACGACTCAGCAGTTAAACCGAGCGTAGTTCGGTCAAGCACAGCTCAGCATTCAACAGTCCAAACGACCACGCGTGCATCGAGGAGCGCGTTTCGTCCAGACGCACTTCGTTTCCTTCACGCAGATTCACTGCAGAAGTCGCGAGTTTCGGTCCGCGCACTTCGTTTCCATTCACGCAGATTTACTAAGCTTCCGCTTGAAATGCCAAAGCGAGTTCTTCGGTCTGTTTTCACTAACCGTGACTCGGTCTAGGATCAAATATAGGATCTAGGACCCAGCGAGTTTGTCTGGGGTCAAATCGATACTCAGTGGGTAGGTATGTATTTGAACCCAGGCCGGGTATTTGAACCCAGGCCACTGGCCAAACTTCGTCGCCCAGAAGGTCGCTCCGAAGCAATTCCCCGTAAAAAACGGGAGCTTGCATCGTCACTCCTAGCAACGGCCACCATTCACTTCAATTTTCGTCTACCGTGATCTTAGTTGATCACAAACGACGCCCACGGGTCGTTTCCATGGCAACGAAAGCACCATCGAGTTGGAGCGATGATGTGATTGTGATCTGATGGCTGATTGAATAGTGACCACAATAGAAACCTGACGTGACGGAGCGTCGACGCCGGTCCCAAAGGAGCATCCAACGACCTTACCGTTCCTGAATGACTCGGAAGGCTCGAGGCTATTAAATTATTTCGTCGGCGCTGCGTCTCTGGCGCAGCGATACTGTCCTGAGTTCATTCCCGTAAATCGCAGCATTTGAGATTCATGCGCACTTGAAATATTGATCCTATCATGTTTAAGAGACATTTCGGTCCGAGGATCGCCAAGCCCAAGTGCCATCGTCGGGTGGAGGCCATAAACTTCACATAACGAGACATTCGACTAGAGAATAACTAGGACGAATCGTCCGTGGAGGAATTAGGCGCTTGTCGCGTCGAGCCAGAACTTAGCGCGGCGTGTTTTCCAGAAACGACTCGGTCGCTTTATACAAGAGAGCTGGGCGTTTCGGGCAGCCTTAACGGCAACAGGGTGTGCCATCATTCAAAAGATGGTAATGACGACAGCGGAGATGTCCTGCGGAATGGTGTGCATTTGATATACAGACCATTCCAACGAGAATCATCCGATTGGCCATGGATTAAAGAGATCTGGATGGTCGTTCCATGCTAGTGGGGTTGTGAATGAAAGAAGAAACGCGAGATTTTCGTTTGTTTAATGGGTTTACGTAACAGCTTAGCGTTTACCAATGCAATGATCAATGTTTCACAAGTCAACTCTTATGCCTTATGGTCCAGTCAACTTTCCGTAAGATTATATTTTCCTATATATATGATTACGTAATAGCTCTTTATTTACCAATCCAATAATCACTGTTTCACCAGCTAACAATATGACTCAGTGAGGAGGGACCTTTGGAGGAGGATTTGAAACCGCTCCAAAATCCAGCACTGGCGGGCAAGCGGGCGCACCAATATACATACAAATACAGATACTGGGTCATGATGACGTCATTGGTCCCTATGATCGCTACTGTGAGATCATCATTCTAAGAACCCGGCGGCACCGACAGAGGATACACGCGAGTAGTGTCCCGAGGGGAGCTTTTTATCGTCAACCGCTGTGTTTGTGTTATCCGAGGGAGTTCCGGTTCTGGAGAGCAAGTATGACTGGTGACGCAGCGAAGCAGAAACCCGAGAGTTTCACGCCACAAACAGGAGAGTTCCAGACCCATTGGAGCCATGTTCAGTGGCGGATCCAGAAGGGGGGGGGGGGTAAGCGTGCTCCCCCTTGAGACTCGAAAGGACCAATAACCGACGGTCTATTGAGGGTTCAGTCTGGCGTGAAGAGGCCTATTCTGGACCTCAGGGGTCCATTTTAGCTTTAGAGGGTCTATTCCAGCATTTAGAGGGAATATTCTGACCTACAGAGGGCCAAATATCGCCTACCGAGTTATCATTCTGACCTCTTGAGAACCTATACTTGGGGGAAGGATCCACTACGGTCGAAAGGGCCCACACGAAAGGTCATTTGTGCTGCGTGGTAGCCCCCTTGACCAAAATCTTTGATCCGCCACTGGTGATGTTTTGATGAGGTGGTCAGCAAAAACGGAGGTAGCGTCCCACTGGTACCGAGAAGCGGAGCTAAGAGAAGACACCGAAGACGCCGACGGGAGCAAGAAGTCAGATGACGGAAATCTACGAAGAAGTGTTGTTTTCTCCATAACAAAAACGGACGTCACGCACAACTTGGAACTTAAAAACTTGTGAGTCTTTGAGCAAGCGTAAGAGAAGCTCTAATCCATTTTGGAGTGGGAAAAAATGTATAATAATATAGCACAATATATATATCTATATATATATATATATATATATATATATATATATATATATATATATATATATATATATATATATATATATATATATATATATATATATATATATATAGATAGATAGATAGATAGATAGATAGATAGATAGATAGATAGATAGATAGATAGATAGATAGATAGATAGATAGATAGATAGATAGATAGATAGATAGATAGATAGATAGATAGATAGATAGATAGATAGATAGATAGATAGATAGATAGATAGATAGATAGATAGATAGATAGATAGATAGATAGATAGATAGATAGATAGATAGATAGATAGATAGATAGATAGATAGATAGATAGATAGATAGATAGATAGATAGATAGATAGATAGATAGATAGATAGATAGATAGATAGATAGATAGATAGATAGATAGATAGATAGATAGATAGATAGATAGATAGATAGATAGATAGATAGATAGATAGATAGATAGATAGATAGATAGATAGATAGATAGATAGATAGATAGATAGATAGATAGATAGATAGATAGATAGATAGATAGATAGATAGATAGATAGATAGATAGATAGATAGATAGATAGATAGATAGATAGATAGATAGATAGATAGATAGATAGATAGATAGATAGATAGATAGATAGATAGATAGATAGATAGATAGATAGATAGATAGATAGATAGATAGATAGATAGATAGATAGATAGATAGATAGATAGATAGATAGATAGATAGATAGATAGATAGATAGATAGATAGATAGATAGATAGATAGATAGATAGATAGATAGATAGATAGATAGATAGATAGATAGATAGATAGATAGATAGATAGATAGATAGATAGATAGATAGATAGATAGATAGATAGATAGATAGATAGATAGATAGATAGATAGATAGATAGATAGATAGATAGATAGATAGATAGATAGATAGATAGATAGATAGATAGATAGATAGATAGATAGATAGATAGATAGATAGATAGATAGATAGATAGATAGATAGATAGATAGATAGATAGATAGATAGATAGATAGATAGATAGATAGATAGATAGATAGATAGATAGATAGATAGATAGATAGATAGATAGATAGATAGATAGATAGATAGATAGATAGATAGATAGATAGATAGATAGATAGATAGATAGATAGATAGATAGATAGATAGATAGATAGATAGATAGATAGATAGATAGATAGATAGATAGATAGATAGATAGATAGATAGATAGATAGATAGATAGATAGATAGATAGATAGATAGATAGATAGATAGATAGATAGATAGATAGATAGATAGATAGATAGATAGATAGATAGATAGATAGATAGATAGATAGATAGATAGATAGATAGATAGATAGATAGATAGATAGATAGATAGATAGATAGATAGATAGATAGATAGATAGATAGATAGATAGATAGATAGATAGATAGATAGATAGATAGATAGATAGATAGATAGATAGATAGATAGATAGATAGATAGATAGATAGATAGATAGATAGATAGATAGATAGATAGATAGATAGATAGATAGATAGATAGATAGATAGATAGATAGATAGATAGATAGATAGATAGATAGATAGATAGATAGATAGATAGATAGATAGATAGATAGATAGATAGATAGATAGATAGATAGATAGATAGATAGATAGATAGATAGATAGATAGATAGATAGATAGATAGATAGATAGATAGATAGATAGATAGATAGATAGATAGATAGATAGATAGATAGATAGATAGATAGATAGATAGGATAGATAGATAGATAGATAGATAGATAGATAGATAGATAGATATATATATAGATAGATAGATATATATATATATATATATATATATATATATATATATATATATATATATATATATATATATAT
>JAXIVJ010000652.1:0-198262 GCA_036785665.1 Chirona hameri
ATATATATATATATATATATATATATTATATATATATATATATATATATATATAATATATATATATATATATATATATATATATATATATATATATATATATATATTATATATATATATATATATATATATATATATTATATATATATATATATATATATATATATATATATATATATATATATATATATATATATATATATATATATATATACTATATATATATATATATATATATATATATATATATATATATATATATATATATATATATATATATATATATATATATATATATATATATATATATATATATATATATATATATATATATATATATATATATATATATATATATATATATATATATATATATATATATATATATATATATATATATATATATATATTATATATATATATATATATATATATATATATATATATATATATATATATATATATATATATATATATATATATATGTATATATATATATATATATATATATATATATATATATATATATATATATATATATATATATATATATATATCCTGGATGTTGAGAAGATGTTTTTTTTTGCCTCGTTGGTTTCCAGCTTTGACGGGGTCCGCCTCTGCCGAAAGCTGGAAACCGACCAGCACCCCCCCCCCCCCCATACCAAAAAGAAATCAGATCAACATCCAGGATATATATATAAAAATGACTCTGGAATGCAACAGAGGTAAATAACCGAAATTTGCCGCTTTGAATATTGTCAAGCTACCGCCAGTATCTATTGACTGCATTGACGTCTGCGCGTGCTGATGCGCAAACAGCAAGTAATGGAGATCGAAATGGCTCAGGTTAAGTCTATGATTGATGACGTGCTGAAAGTAAATTTGGATACATCCAGAGGCTCGAAACTGTCTTGTCTGCTAATTCAGCAGGTATCAGGGCCAGTTATCTGCGGGAACCCGATGTTACCTCGGGGCGGGAGACTTCTGACTCAGCGGAATCAAGCGCAGACATTTGGCAGCATCAAGATCAAGACATACATTTGGCAGCACAAAGGATTTCCCTGTTATAAAAAAAATAATAATATGACAGTCACCAACACAACTTTCCGCTTAAAACTAAAAGTTGAATATCTTCCAAGATAAACTTTTTCGGAAAAGAAGTTCACGAACATGTTCAGCTGACCTTGCCTGACATTTAGACATAAAATTGAATGTGATTCGACAACTTTCAAAAAGGTGGGACAGTCCCTTTAATAGGGTGGTATTTTTTTAATAGGGTGGTATTTTTAATAGGGTGGTATTGGCTTCATTAAAATCGTACAAACCTGGCTAACATTGGTGAAGAATGGCACGAGCATTCCCTCATCAAATGTGGAGTAGAGTTAGTTCTGACAGATTCTTGAATGCAACTATACAACACACCACAGCACACATACAACACACCACAGCACACATACAACACACCACAGCACACATCGTTCGCACGCCATGCAAACTAGGTGATGTACCTGTGCTGCTAGTGGGACTAGAAGCTGTCTCAAACGTCAACTGGGAAAGGATGCAATACAATCTATAGGAATGGGCGTTACGTGTGCGTATCACATGCTGTAGGAAGAATACTTTATTGAATCATGTATGATTTTCTGAAAATTTAAGCAGCAAAAATGCAGGAAATGAGACCTCTGAATGACTCACATGATATTTTATCGTTCTTGTATCCTTCTTGGCACCAAAATTACTATTTTGGTGTGAAACTTACTAAAGGTCTAAGCTCTCCAGTTATTTTAACACAAAATTTCCATTTCACTTGATTGATAACAGCCCGTAGATCACAAGCCTACAGCTCAAATATCATAAGCTCTTCAAGGATTCGAAATTAATAAAAAATATATATTCCAGTTATATTTGAAATGAACACTAACTACAACACTACACTACACACAAAAATGAGGCTTAAAATTGACACTTGTCGTTCATATATTAGCATATTGCCAAGCAAAGATATTTATCTACGCCAAACTTGGTAAAAATACAAATGCACGCCATTCATTGTTCATTGCAACACCCGTGTTGCCTTAACCCTCGCCATACGGGAACTTTTTTCACCTTCGCCCTACGGAGGGGAGTAGCCTGACAGGCACCCCCTGTTAACTTCCAAACCAAGCAACTTAGAGCTATGCAGTAAGAACCAGCATGTTGCCTATCATGAGAGAAATATAACAGTATGCGATTTTGAGGTTTCAGGTCAACGAGTGACCTTTCAGGTCAAGTGAATGACCTCGGATTTACTACGTCCAGAACAGAGATTTTGCTCTTAATAAACCTCAAAATTAGAAATTTATAAATGTAAATAAAAAGGCATGTTCCTAGACCACTTTTGGCTCAG
Source organism: Chirona hameri (assembly GCA_036785665.1). Classification (NCBI taxonomy): domain Eukaryota; kingdom Metazoa; phylum Arthropoda; class Thecostraca; order Balanomorpha; family Balanidae; genus Chirona; species Chirona hameri. The sequence continues at coordinate 2,389 of JAXIVJ010000652.1, forward strand.
AAATACAGAAAAGGTAATTATTTGTTCGTATCTTGTCAAAAAAGTCAACAAAAGTTATTTTAAAAAAAAATGACGTCATCAGTTTCTTACACTTAGGGAGCCATCACTCAGTCAAAAATGAAGATATTGCTTTGAAATGTGGTATGGGCATTGTCCATACTGAGTTCTCTCACATATATTCCGTTTTTTTAACATTTTTGAAAATATTGATTTTGTGGGGATTTTCCCCAAAAAAAAATCAGTTTATTTTTATTTTAGTGATCAAAAACCCAAAATTTTGCAAAGCCGAAATTGCCATTTTAAAGAGAATGCTATTTTGTATCTTTGGTGAATTGCGATTGCAATTTCCTTTAAAACTCTACCTTTTTACCTTTTTTCAAATATTTATCTTTTTTCCACCAACATGACGTCTTCAAAACATGATTACCTCTCAAACTACTTAACCAATTTCAATTAAATTTGTACAGCATACGTATAATTGTAGTAAAGTGACCTACCGAAAATGTCAGCAAGATACGCCGCTGGCGTAAAAAGCTATTCAAGAAAAACTTCAGGTGGGGCCTGTCAGGTCCCCCCCCCCCCCCCGTAGGGTGAGGGTTAATGCGCTATCAGTTCATACTATCGTCCTAAACCAATATTTCCTAAGCGCATCTCGATCTCGCGACGTCGACCTTTCTGGGGACGGCCTATTGTACCCGTCGTAAGGGACGGTCTATGTATTCAGCATTGTGCCCTACCCGTGGTGTTAATTAGGCAGTGGTAGGTTCTTACACATTGCATTTGGGAAAATTGCTAACATAATAACGGGTAATAAATAGCCTTCAGAAATTACATACTTGTTGCTGTATTGTCGCACAATTACTAGGTAGCATTAGTTGTTGTTTTTGTGAGTTGTTGAGTGACAAGGCGACGTAACAAATCGGACTATCCTTGAAAGCGATATCGACATTGTTTGTGCTGACGGAAACATATTCTATCTGTCGGCCCCGGTCAGCGTCATGCCCGGTTTTCTGCCAGCACGGCGCCGTGACAGCTGTTCCGGCACTGCGGCGCCGCTGACAGCCGTTTGAAGAGCCCGGAGAGGAGGCGTCGGCGGGCCGGGGTTGCATCAGCGGCTGGCACCGCAGCGGCCTCAGCTGCGCTGCTGGCCGCCAGCCCCGTGATTCAGCCGGCCGGAAGCTCAGCTGCGCTGCTGGCCGGCCAGCCCCGTGATTCAGCCGGCCGGAAGCTCAGAGCTGCGCTGCTGGCCGGCCAGCCTGGTATTTCAGCCGGCCGGAAGCTCAGCTGCGCTGCTGGCCGGCCAGCCCCGTGATTCAGCTGGCCGGAAGCTCAGAGCTGCGCTGCTGGCCGGCCAGCCTGGTATTTCAGCCGGCCGGAAGCTCAGCTGCGCTGCTGGCCGGCAGCCCCGTGATTCAGCCGGCCGGAAGCTCAGAGCTGCGCTGCTGGCCGGCCAGCCTGGTGTTTCAGCAGGCCGGAAGCTCAGCTGCGCTGCCGGCAGCCCCGTGAACGCTGCGTACGTCTGTCGTACGCAGCGTTCACGGGGCTGCCGGCAGCGCAGCTGAGCTTCCGGCCTGCTGAAACACCAGGCTGGCCGGCCAGCAGCGCAGCTCTGAGCTTCCGGCCGGCTGAATCACGGGGCTGCCGGCCAGCAGCGCAGCTGAGCTTCCGGCCGGCTGAAATACCAGGCTGGCCGGCCAGCAGCGCAGCTCTGAGCTTCCGGCCAGCTGAATCACGGGGCTGGCCGGCCAGCAGCGCAGCTGAGCTTCCGGCCGGCTGAAATACCAGGCTGGCCGGCCAGCAGCGCAGCTCTGAGCTTCCGGCCGGCTGAATCACGGGGCTGGCCGGCCAGCAGCGCAGCTGAGCTTCCGGCCGGCTGAATCACGGGGCTGGCGGCCAGCAGCGCAGCTGAGCTTCCGGCCAGCTGAATCACGGGGCTGGCGGCCAGCAGCGCAGCTGAGCTTCCGGCCTGCTGCATCGTCGGGCGGGGCTCGGCACTCGTCGGAAACGATCGGCCGGTGCCGCCGTGTCGGCTCGGTCACGGGTCGATTGTCTGGTATATAACATGCGCTGCAAACTGGCCAGCTAGCTCGAATTCCACGCTGGAAAACATGACGCTATGTATCACAAACGTCAATCTTTCCCGGCCTGTGGTACCTGTCGCACTATCATTGGCTCTGGCTGGACATGGAACTGCTAGTGCTGACAAAGATGAACAGGAGTTAAATGAACAAATAACCTTATTTATATGCTTCTGCCGCCGGGCCTATATATCTACCTATGGGTATGATACAAGTATGATCTGTTTCAGCTGCCGTCAAAGGTGTCTCGGCTCGTTTGCACCACGATCTCACCCATGCTTAACGAATTAATAATACTGTTTTGATGGCACAGTCTTTACAAATGCAAACAGTTGCAGATCGACACACGAATCACGGTTTTGAAACAAAAATGGGACTGCAATTCCAGCCTTTCCCCTGACGAGTAATAAGCGAGACACAACTCTCCAATTACATCTGTTTCCATCGTGGCGTGTTTCAGTTTTAACTAAAAATGTTTGCAGTATGTTTTAAAAGTTTATCTTGAATAGAAGACAGTGCACGCTGAAACCTATGCATACATCCGATTTCAGAAAGGACACAGTGATTGAACAATGGAGCAAATATCGCCTTTCAATCTCACGCCAAAACCATTTATAAGGTCACCAATGACAATGCTCTGAGTAGTAAATATTTTTACTTTAAAATTACTTTAAACCCAATAATAATCCAGAAACGCCCGACAGCAATCAGAGCCTTTAGATGAAAAAATCCCGGGTCTTTAGTCTGAAGAAGAGACCGTATCCAGATGTGCATATTACACACGTGCAGTCAACCCACGCAGCCGACACCGTCTTTTCCTCCATGTCACTGGCTGTCGACCTGGATATGAGAGGCATGCAGTCCCGCTAGTTCACCAGGTCGGGCTCAGGTGATCTCTACTCCGGAGATCACCTACGGAGGAAGAACCTGCAAAGGGAAAACATTTAGTATATCGAAGTATCCTTCCCTGAGGCAGTAAGCTTCCAAAGTACAGCACACTATACGAACATGTAACATATCATCTGTCCCAAAGTAGTGACTAAGGCTTACAGTGTCATTGATCTGTTTCACAAAACCAGACAAGAGTTACACATTTTCCACCTGTACGGCGTTGTTGACTACCCCGGAATATTATTGTGTGGTCACTCTAGGCCTTCTGAAGTGCAAGCAATGACATACTGGAGACTGGGAACTGGGGAGTACATATATACATACATCTTTGCCACCGATCGGACGTTATCCAGCCGTACCAACTTCGAATTGAACATTTCAGTGCAACGTACAGAGCTATGCAATGGGGTTATAATGTGCATATGCTAGGTATTTTTAGAAGTCTTTATCTTGTCATCAATATAAAAAAACTCGAAAATACTATCGTATTGCATTGTATTGTACAGGTATGTGTTTGAACGGATCTGTTAAACAAATATGCAAGGAGGCAGTAAGCTTCGATTTGTTGATTTATATGAAGATCACTTTATGAAGTATGATAAAACAAACGGAAGCGACACAAATTCAAACTGAAACAGCATACGAATTGAGAAATATGGTGTTATATCTACCTAACTTTCGCCATAAATTGTTTGGCTCCGTTATCAATTAATCGGTTTTTATTCATTAGTTTTGCGATATACGAGTTATACGTGTTGCTTGTATAACTCGAATATCGTGTATAACTCGTGCATACGTGGTTGACAGCGATGTGGAGAAGACAATAAAGGATTAGGTAACAGCCGACTAAATAATAGTGGATAATATAGAGGCGAAAATATCCAATGACCACTTATCGATATTATAGACACAAAACGTTAATCCCTCCTCGTCACGTCCGTGGATAACAGAAAGTCAATTATATGATTTCTGACGGCCCGCGGGCTGACGAGCATTTTCATCCGGTGTTTGTGTTCCTTTTATTACATCCTATTATTAAGTGCCATTTTCTTCTTTGTTTTACTCATTGTTCCTGTGTGGTACATCTCGAAGGTTTGCTTTTGAACCTCTCATTACCTTCATAGAGGTTTATATTACAACTTTAAACTGGAACGAAATAAGGGTCCTCAACTTTTAAGTGCCTAATTCCAATAAATTAATTGATTCTTTCAATCCATCCAAGCTGAATGATAGCATTATGGAAGATCTGTGCATTTGTTTGATTGTCTGACGTTCCTTTGGTGACGTATTAGCCAGTACTGAACAGAGCACGTATAAGCGGTGTGGTTTACCAGCACTCTTTGAATATATGTGCAGAAAGGTTAACGTCCGGACATATCAACAGAGCTATGTTTCGATAGAACCAAGTTCTCAGCGGAAATCCTATGCAAACAAATAGCTGTAATTATTTTGCTGCTCTTTGCAACGTAGGCTTTTAAGAAATATTTGATACATCTCGGACAAGGATTATCAAGAGCGTTCTGCCATATTGTAAAACACTGATTGTAATTTATTTATGAAACCGAAGACATTCAAAGATTTATGTGGGTGATGAAATCCGGTGAAAATTGGGGCGTTATTATTTAAGTCATTTTTTAATTGGATTTGCAATCCTATTCAATGTCTAACGGTGAACATAAATTGGTTTATCAAATGCCATTATTTGCACCAAAAGTAGCACAGGTGTCGATACATCAACAACAACACAATCAATGTTTCTCACCGGCGCTGTGGTGGTGGTGGCCTCAGTTGTTGTAGTCTCAGTAGTTGTAGCTTCAGTTGTTGTAGCCTCAGTTGTTGTAGCCTGGGTTGTGGTAGTTTCTGTTGTGGTGATTGTCGTGGCATCGGTGGTAGTCGGCACTGTTGTCATGGTTGTTGTTGTCGCCGCTGTAGTTGTAGTCCAGCGTTTGCAGAACCGAAACCTTCTCCAGCGGCGCCTGTTGCATAATCTAGTCAACCAAGGGCCACGTCTGCTCCGGCGAGGTTCACTGCTAACACTTTGGAACACCACGCAGAGAATAACCAACAGCAGCAGAATTCTGGAAAGCTTCATGTTGACGATGCCCAGGCTGGTAGAGAAGGAGAGATGAATGAACCGCGCAGAGTGGGAGAGAGCGGACAACTGCACCAGTGTACCAATCACGGTCAACTGGAGCGGTGCGGCCGGTGTCGCCGCTCGTTTGCAAGCTCTCAGTGCAGAGCAGGGCCGCTCTGTGACGTCATGGTTCTGCCCCCTATCACGTCATGTCATAGTTATGCCCTTTCTGTCCTGGTGACGTCATCAAACTGCGAGTCGCTCATTACATAGGTGAAAAAATGTTACGACGCGCCAACGCACGTCGGTGTCAGTTGATTGTGTACCACCGTACCGTGAGTTAGCAAAACGCTGCTGAAGATAACTACGCATCTCAAGCTAAAGATATGAAGGGAGCAAAAACATGACAGGATCTGTCATCTTCAATTTGGATCAGCATTAGAATATCAGCGTAAAACATCATGTATACACTGTCAAAAATAGTGCGTTTTGATTTAGTGGCAGCGTTCCCCAAGCCAAGATTTACAGCCGAAAAAACACGGCGACATCGCGGCTGCCCCATGACTAGCTTCATCCGCGTCGCTGTCATGTCGGTGAGTCAGGTGAGACAGTGACAATTATGGCGCTGTTTGTGCCAGTAACGACGCGATTCAAGTACGTTTACAGCAAGGACCTATAACCAGGTAAAGACACGAGCCATTTGACCTTGAACTCGACGGACCACCGGATGACGTCACTGGCGGGGCCCGGCTCCTTCGTCGGCGCCGCGCTCAAGCACATGGCTGTAACTCGTAAACGACAAAAAATACCACCCTATAGAGGCATATTTTCGTAATCAGCGCATCGAGCAGGCCCTGTATGCAAAATTTGGGGCCAATCGAGACGCCTCGGAATATCACACTGCCAGTGTGATATCTGATGCTGCTAATTTGACGAACGTCAACCATCGAAACCCGCACGCAACACGACACCAACAGACTGTTCAATTTCAACTATTGCGCTATTGCTAGCTGAAATCTGGCAATTCGATTGGTGCAGCGCTCTGCCGCCAGTGACGTTAAATCACGTTTTGTGAGCACCGACAAGGCGGCCTATACGGCGCTCAAGCGGTGTCACCCCCTGGTTTACAGGTGTTGACCAAGGCTGGATATTGATATTGATTTTACAAAAATTGACATTGACATGGGGAAAACTGTTAAATAAGAAGGCTGTCGGAAAGTGTCAGTGTAAGCCTAATGGTAAATTGAAGTGGGTGTAGCATAGTGACCAAATTCAGTGAGGGAAGGGGGGATGACAAAATTATGGCATGGTGCCAGATGTGATATGGAATGGGAGGTGTCCAGCTCAAAACATGGCAATTCTTACCTTATTTTCATGTTTTTAGACCCGGAGACCTCCTTCGTTCTATAATTTTTGATAAAACAAACAATTTTGTCATCCCTCCATTCCCCTAAATATCTGAGTTTTGCCACCAGTGCGTGTAGTGTGAAAAGAAACTGCCTCCGTCTAGGAAGCATGCCATTTGCGACACTGGGTGGCACCAACGACAATAATACCACGGCACCACCAGGTAGGTATCTGTGGTTGTGCAATTTATGTAAATTGTAATTAATTGCTGCCCTTTTGTGACATTTGCCAGCATCTTGGTTGTACTTGCCAGGTGCTCCTGTTTCATGTAAATGTACTTCCAAAGAAAGATAATAGCAGTCTTAGTAGGTACAGGGAACTGCAGTTGAGTTTGCTATGCACTCACCAAAAAAAAATCAACACCTGCGCAGGGTGTCAACACCCCTAGCCCGTGTGATGCCCACACAACCTAAAATACGTCGGCTGGAAGGTGTTTTGTTTAGCACTCAGGGAGGTGTTCCGGAACAACCGTGATCGCCGCTGCATGGGGTGTATAGGTTTAACGGAACACCCTTGATAACCGCTGCATGGGGTGTCGAGGTGTCGCAATAGTCATGCGTGGGGTGTCGATTGACACCTCAGCCGGGCGTATTGCAGGAGTTCGTTTACCATTGGGAAAGGCGTAACGTCACCGCTGCATGGGGTGTCTAGGTGTCGCAATACTCATGCGGGGGTGTCGATTGACGCCTCAGCCGGGCGTATTGCAGGAGTTCGTTCACCTCTGGGAGAGGTGTAACGGTCGCCGCTGCCTGGGGTGTCGTGACGCATACGCATGGCGGGCGCCGGCTCAGAGACGTGTCGCAACTGGCGAGACTCATGCCAATCTGAGCACTCTGACCTGACTCTGACCACTCGCGCCAACCTTCCCAATCTGATCAACTACAAATTAGTACATTTCCGTGCAAAACCATTGTATTAACAAAACCGTTAATTATTGTAAACAGATCCATGTATCCACATCAGCATCACAAATCAGCATCATCAAGCATACTCATAAATCATCATAGTTACTATGGATCAACAGTCAGCCACGTATAATCATATGTGTATAGAAGCTGTCAACTCCTGCCAACTCCTGTGGCAGGAGTTGACACCCGGGTCGTGTGTAGTGATTTTGTGAGTGTGGTACACACTATGGTCCGGCTTATCTTCTCCTCTAGTGTATGTTTGACTGCAAATTAAGAAACAACAATAAATGCACTCAAACCACATTACTGAGAGCTTCAAAATGACATATTGATGTATTGGCTCACCCCTGTTCTTATCTATTGGCTGATTTTAAGCAAAAATCCATTTTCCTCCGCAAAGAGCTAAAAATGTATTTTTGCTTAAAATCAGCCAATAGATATGGTAAGCCATTGCATCAATATATCATTTTGAAGCTCTCAGTAATTCAGTTTAAATGCATTTATTGTTGTTTCTTAATTCACAGGCAATCATATGCTAGAGGAGAAGATAAGCCAGATGTTAGTGTGTACCATCGCAACTGCGGGTCCCTGTACATCTCATTGGTCCAGACATGTCAAGATCCTAGGCATCCAGGTCCTATAAGGATGCAAGATCCTAGAAGATCATGCTAGCATTGCTCTTATTTGTCCAGAACCAAAAATAATAATGGCGTTTTCAATATTATTTGTGGAATATTTAAAGTTGCCTTGATTCCATTACATCAAATAGGCAAAACATCAATTGTCCAAAACTAATTTGCAGGACCCAGAAGAGCAGCAAGTGACATTGGCGCATCCAGAACGTTGGTCTGGGGGCAAATTCCAAAAATTATCACTCAATTTTGAAAACTCATCAGATTTCGCATGCTTATGCATTGATAGCTGATTTAAAACAAACTTCCCTTAGTAAAAGTTGCATAGATTGTCTTCTATATCATAAAATGTGTCAATTTTGTGCCGATTTCAGGCAGTTTGGGGGCCATGGCCGCCATGCCCCCACCCCCCCCCCCCCCCCCCCTGGATATGCTAGTGGCAAGTGATGTCATCATTGAATGTGGAAACATTATTTATTATTCTTGCATCCTTGTAACAATAGGTACAACAATATCAGTAGACGATGCAATGTCACATGGTTCTGGAGTACAATTAGTCAGACACCACCATCTTCTTGTGTAGCCATTGGCGGATCCAGAAAGGTGATTTGGGGGGAGAGCGGGGGACCACAAGTGGTTTGTGAGGGGGCAAATTCCAAAAATTGTCACAATTCAGAGAACTCATCGGATATCGTTTGCTTATGCATTGATAGATGATTTAAAACAAACTGTCCTTAGTAAAAGTTGCTTAGATTGTCTTCTATATCAGGAAATGTCTAAATTTTGTGCCGATTTCAGGCGTTTTTTTTTTGGGGGGGGGGGGGGGGGCATAGCCGCTACCCCCTCCCCCTGGATCCGCTAGTGTGTGTAGCACTCATTGTAACGATCACAAAATGTGTTATGTGTTATGTGTTGACAAAATCTGCTGTGTGTTGACATAATGTGCTGCGTGTTGACAAAATGTGTTGTATGTTTACAAAATGCGCTAGAGTCCCGATTTGTATAAATGTTAGTCACCGAGGCGTGATAAAAACCTTATTTTTAGAGTAATTGGCCATAAGAGCGCGAAAAATGGAAGTGAGTTAGCCTGGCTCTTTGTCGGTATCAGCCTCAAGGTATTTTTCACCTCCGCTCATTGACCTAACACTGGCTGGGCTCCATTAGGAAGAACTAATGTAATGCGGTTAAGTGTTTTCTTGGCCCCATGCAAGGGGAGGTTTTTAACAATGCCGCATTAATGCTATTTTCTCTTGTATAAATGTAGCGTTGGGGAATTACAGGGGGGTCATGGGGGTAGGGAGAGTGGGAGGGTAAGATAGAGAACAGGTAACTAAACCAGGTTCCGTTCCACTCTTGCGTGAGGAGGGAGAGATACGTTGAAGCGTGGAATACCAGTGGAGGGATACATTGTAGGGTGAGGGGAATGTAGAAGAAGGTAGAACAAGATATAGGGGTAAAGGAGGGTAGGGGAAAGAAGAAAGTTCCTCTCCATCCATGGGACTGTGGGGTGAATAGTCCCTCTTGTAGACGTCCTTCGTCCGCTCCATGGACGACCTGAAGTGAGACCTGACAGGCTCGTAGGTCCAGGTCCACTAGACGTGATGAGAGATGTCCGCTCCATGGACGACCTGGAGTGAGACCTGACAGGCTCGTAGGCCCAGGTCCACTAGAAGTGAGACCTGACAGGCTCGTAGGTCCAGGTCCACCAGAAGTGATGAGAGAGATGTAGAGACAGATGTAGAGATGTAGATGGTGACGTAGTTAGCGAAGCGTATCCCCTTCCACGTACAAAACATCTGATGGTGGTGTAGATGCTTTTACATTTTGAGAGGCTGATTAATCTCGTTCATCATATAGGCTGGTTGCACCACATGCCACTTCACTGCTCGAGGACGGGAGGCAGGGTCTCGCCCATGAGGGTGAGGACGATACAACGGGGAGGTATGTAGGATATGCGTCTGGGGGTGACCATTGCCAACCTTCGTGATTCAGATCTTTCTTGAAAATCTTAAATCGATTCGTAAGTTGGGTCATCCGTTCCATTATCCCTCCCCCTTTAACACCTGCTAAACTCCCAAAACCTAATCGCCCACTTGTCGTATGCCAGCGTTGCTAAATTTTACTTACCTTCGAGTAATGATTCGACCGGCTGTCCTGACTGAGTTTGCACTACTCCTACTGGGTCTTAACCTAAGAATTATCCTTCGTTATCCTTACAGCCACTCTCTCAGCTACAGACATTCCGCTTTCATACGCCCCATAGTGATTTGTGCACCCCCAAATTCCCTTACTCATGTGTCAGATGCCATCTGGATGAGTGACTCCCAGGTAGGATAAATATCCTCATCAATAAATCCTATTAGCACTCCGCTGAACGACAGCATTGCTGCGTGGGCCGCCCAGAATATATGTATTTAATGCAATCCGTTCGGTTCCTACTTTAGAAGGAGCTAGCTCATCCATAGGACTTATATGAAACACCGATAACGTTGTACTGCCCGTCTTACCCTCTCTGTCCGGGAGAGGTCCCTATACCTAATGTCCGGGCCCTCCAACCTGGGACTCCGCCGGACCTGGATCCTCCATCCGGGCCCACCAACCTGGGGCTCCGCCGGACCTATGACGTCCATCCGGGCCCACAAACCTGGGCCTCCACCGGACCAATTTTCTGAGTTAACATCGGCCGGCACCGATGGCGAGCTACGCGGATGTCCTTGCCTATAGCTCGACTGCGGGCACCCGAGGATCTCTTTAGGATATATCCCCGTCTAACCGTGAGTGACTTCTGAGACACGTCTGGCCTCCTCCTCCCTGTCATCCCTTCCTCCCTCGCCCTCCTTTCTCTGCGCCAACCTATCATCCTCTGGCATTTAGCAGCCGCAGTCTTAGACTTAGCTCCTGGCAACCTCCCTGTGATATGCGGCTAGCCGATATCACTCGGCCTGGGCATAATTTTCCAAGAGCACATTCGTTACATGTTTAGCCGCTGATTGATTTTCGATATGGGAATCGGGCACACAAGCCGTCATCCCTCTTTTTAAAGCTCCAATACTTTTTAATCTCTGTCCGGCCCTGACTGTAGTATTATAAGCCATAGTAAATTGATCTTACTTCTCTCAGCTGGAACCTGTAATTACTGCTATCAGCCGCGACACGTTACTGGATACTTAGAAACGACAGATACTCATTCAGACTCATTTATTTGATGGGGAGGGTTAGTGTCCTTCTAAGCTATCCTATTACGAAATCAATATAAACGACATTTTTTCCATCTACGACGGAGTACTGACAGCTTTACCAGTTCTCTATCAATGATATTCTTTATATGACCAGTCGGTAATCTCCTAACACGGGGGACGTAAATGCCACTCTACAGCTTGAATATAATCGACAGGCACCATCGTCAGAATAAATTCAAATAATTTAATGCTGTTTATAGTTCACTAATAATAAGGCTTGAGTTACCACGTGGACTGTCAATATACAGAACGTCTAACATTACCGTTGTACCATGACGCTAACATAGGGAAGGCATCGGCTGTAATGTCTTTGTAATCGCGAACTGTTGGCTTAAGAAGGTGTATTTTGAATAGACGGTTAGGCGACGCATCATACAACCAGTAAGGCGCCGTAGTCGTCGATGAACGAGCGAGCGCGAAGGAAATGTATGAGGAATTTCAACTCGATAGGGCAAGTAGTTTCTGAGATACAAAAAAGGTGCGCACGTGCGCACGTGCAGAGGTACCCCACCCCTGACATTTGGGGAAAGAAGCGGCTGAGAGGTCCCTAACCACACACTGAATTTGAACACAAACGACTCAGCCGTTCCTGAGATATAGAATAGGGGTGTGCACGTGCGCACGTGCATAGGCACCCCATCCTTGACTTGTGGGAAGGTGGCGGCTGAGGAGTCCCTAAGCACGCACAAAATTCGAATACAATCGGCTCAGCCGTTCCTGAAACAGAAAATAGGGGTGTGCACGTGAGCACGTGCAGAGGCCCCTGACTTGTGGGAAATTGGCGGCTGAAAGGTCCCTAACCACACACCAAATTTGAACACAATCGGCTCAGCCCTTCCTGAGATATAGAATAGGGGTGAGCACGTGCGCACATGCAGAGGCACCCCACCCCTGACTTGTGGGAAAGTGACGGCTGAAAGGTCCCTAACCACACACCAAATTTGAACACAATCGGCTCAGCCCTTCCTGAGATATATAATAGGGGTGAGCACGTGCGCACATGCAGAGGCACCCCACCCCTGACTTGTGGGAAAGTGACGGCTGAGTGGTCCCTAACTACACATCAAATTTGAACACAATCGGCTCAGCCGTTGCAGAGTTTTTGCTATAAAAACACTTTTCAACACCCTTCATACGGCACGTACCACGCGCAGTGGTAGTCACCCACATGAGTGAGCACCGGTCTCAGACTGGGAAGGTTTGATGGGGCTGCTAAGCAAAGAAGTCCGCTTGTCAATCGGACGTATGGTTGCAGAGATATGAGCTTCTCAAAAGCGTCGCCACGGGCCGGGCCGGGCCGGACCGCTCATATTCAGATTTTTCCCATATACCACGGAAGGACGAGCGAGCGCTTCGCGCTCTATCGTAATAAGAAAGTTAATTTAACTGTTATTACGAGCGAGCGCGAAGCGCTCGCTCGTCTTTCCGTGGTATATGGGAGAAATCTGAATATGAGCGGCCCGACCCGACCCGACCCGGCCCGTGGCGACGCTTTGACAAGCTAATATCTCTGCAACTGCACGTCCGATTGACAAGCGGGCTTCTTTGCTGAGCAGCCCCGTCCAACCTACCCTGTTTGAGACCAGTGCCGACCCGTGTGGGTGACTACCACTGCGCGTGGCGCGTTCCGCGTGAGGGTTGTTGGAAGGTGTTTCCTCGCAATAACTCCGCAACGGCTGAGTCGATTGTGTTCAAATTTGGTGTGTGGTTAGGGACCCCTCAGCCGCCACTTTTCCATAAATTGTTGGCGGGGTTCCTCTGCACTTGTGCACGTGCACACCCCTATTCTATATCTCAGAAACGGCTGAGCCGATTGTGTTCAGAATTGGTGCATGATTAGGGACTTCTCAGCCGCCACCTTCCCACAAGTCAAGAATGGGGTGCCTATGCACGTGCGCACGTGCACACCCCTATTCTATATCTCAGGAACGGCTGAGTCGTTTGTGTTCAAATTCAGTGTGTGGTTAGGGACCTCTCAGCCGCTTCTTTCCCCAAATGTCAGGGGTGGGGCACCTCTGCACGTGCGCACGTGCGCACCTTTTGTGTATCTCAGAAACTACTTGCCCTATCAAGTTGAAATTCCTCATACATTTCCTTCGCGCTCGCTCGTTCATCGCCAACTACGGCGCCATACTGGTACTTACCATCAACTGACTCGAAAGTATACGTCTGTTGCAGGTTTCTGCGCCCTTAGACCCTTTTACGGGCTGAACTAGTTATGGGTTTGATCGATCCTTCCAAATAAGGCAATATAGACAGGGATTTAACGTTAAACACCCCGGATCAGCGCACAAGTTTATCAGAGACAGAAACGACGTTGCAGTGACAGCTAATGTAAATCGCATTGCTCATACACCGTCGGTATTTGCAGATAGGGTATTAATCCGTTCAATTTTCTGACCTAGTAACATGAGAAGTGTCGGCATTAGCCTCCGCCAGATAATACGGAGGCGCCATCTTCGACGTTATTCCGTGATAAGAAGTACAGCTATGAATCTGCAAACGGGTCTGGTTCAGTCGAAATTCAACTGTCGTTGAACTGGTAGAACACATCCGTTCCATTTCTATCACGCGTTTCCAGTCAGGTGAACAAGTAGACGTAGACGTACCGTCTCTAAATGGATTACTTACTCAGGTGATAAACGCTTTCAATCGAAGGAGGTATCTACCGTCGTTAAACAATCGTCGGTAGGAAGCGATGCTGAACCAATAGCTAATAGTGCATAGCCGATTATACACACGTAATCTTGGACAGAAAATCCTTTGGTTATAACTTACAAGTCTCCGATATTCGTTGTCCAGTGCACATGAACCCATGAGCTACCCGTAGGTATACCACGGGCTACCGCCGCGAACTAGCGTCACATCACGATACGATCACAAGCACATCACAGCAGTCAGCCGGCATCCCTCACACGTCTGCACACTTCTCACATCGCATCGCGCGCTGCACCCTGCATTCCGGCTCAGTCGAACTTGGGCGCCGGGCAGTTGTCCTTGGGGATGTGTTTGGGGTTGTAGAGCAGTGTTCGTCACGGGCCCACGAACTCCCAGCCCAGCCCGGCCCAGGCCCATGAACACCAAGCCCAGGCCCGGACCAGGCCCGGTCAAATGTATAATATTGAGGCCCAGGCCCAGTCCGGCCCGTTCAGATTAAGTAGATAAATATTTTTACAAAATTTGCAATCACTATCCTAGCATATTTTCTTGTATACAATAAATGTGAAACAATGAACCAACTATGCAAACCAAAAACAAGCAAAAAGCCACAACTACAGCAACAGTGTGTTTCTGTGGAAGTGAACTGCTGGTTGAAATATGTTTTCAGATCTGACCTGAGCTTCAACATTCCCAGTCCAGGCCCGTCCAGAGCTCGATGATTTCCTTAAAGTTGAGGCCCAGCCCAGGCCCAGCCCAGGCCCAGCCCAGGCCCAGCCCAGGCCCAGGCCCAGCCCAGGCCCAGCCCAGGCCCAGCCCAGGCCCAGCCCAGGCCCAGCCCAGGCCCAGCCCGAAACAGGTCATAGGTCACGAGTCATGAGAAAAAGAAGTTTCAAATGTTACGAGTATGTGTCAAATTGTTCAAAAGTAGGGTACTGAAAGTTTCATCCCAATCGGTTGATAACTACGCGAGTTGTATTCCCGAAAAACCGAGGGGATGGCATCCCCTCCCAGCCCGGGCGAAGGATATACCCATTAGAGATGCAGAAAATTATAAATGTTTGGGCACGGCTCCGGTCACGGCGGCTGACCTAGTTCAGAGGTCACGGCGTGCTAGCAGCCAGTTCAATTCGAGTCCCAGCTTGGTCACGGCATGATCAATTTTCACAATTGCAACATATGAAATAGTTATGTAATTTGTATCCTAAAAATATACATTGCTAGAACACTTAGATTTGAGAACATTGCTAGAACAGCAACAGGACAAGACTGCCAATACCTTGAGGTAGGATGGATGTAGGAAAATCAATAACCATGAATGAAATGCATGGTTAGTGGTTACCTAATACCTACTGCCTAGTACCTACAAGATTCATAAATAAGCCACTGAAAAAATGTCAAAGTATCAAAGTAATCAACCATGCCATCAAGCATCAACAACGGCATTTTAAACACTAGGAAATGGACAAAACAAGTTGGTAAAGTAATATTCTAGCTGATGTTAATGACAAGCCATCACGCTGCACAGAAGCTATTTACCAAATTTGCCGGAACAACCTTTTGAAATACAGGTATAGGTTGTAGGCATATACAAACTGCAAATCCATCTCACTTGCAGACCATCAAAGCTAAGTCTAAGACGAGACAAGAATAGCAATACAACTTAAATAGTAATGTCACGCATGGCTTCTGGCATGTAAGTTACCAGTGAGACACAGCTATACCAACATAAATTCGTGTCATCTCACCTGATTGAAGCCAACCACATATTAGAATAACGAAATCGCTCACCCCCAAAATAGTAAGTATGTCACATAATCACATTAATGCCAACTTGAACTTGAACTCCGAGAATCAGTGGCACAGAATATGACCTGAGCAATGAGATTGTTGTTGCTGCTGGATTAGGGCGCGTAGGCCAAACGCGCCACGCGTATCGGCAGCTGTGGCGCGCCATCTTCAACTACTGCGCGCTTTTATTTTTGTTTCGACGTCAAAAGGTAAATTTTGTATTATTCGTCAGCTGTTTGCACCAGGGTAATAGAACAACGGGTAGAACGTGGGGTAGAACAGTAAGGAATGTAACGCCCACATGAATTAGACAAGATATAATTTGTCTGGTAGTTGTTTTGTCTATTATAAATTAAAGGTAGTGTTGGGTATCAATAACTTGCATTTCCATAGATTATAATTCCAGCAAATATACGAAGTAGTAGTCGAAGTAGTGTATATTTCAGTACCTGTAGTAGCATTTGGAAGCGGTCATATTGAATTAAATATACGAAGTAGTAGTCGAAGTAGTGTATATTTCAGTACCTGTAGTAGCATTTGGAAGCGGTCAGCGGTCGATCCGACATTGGTTAACACCCAATGCCATTTAACCCCTTTACGCCAGGAATATCGAAAAATGGTACAAAGAAACGTTGTATCCAAGGCTTGTAGCTATCTGGTCCAGACTCCAGAAGTCGGATTTAACATATGTTGCATAGGTTATGAGCCAGTTTCGTCTTAAAATCATCGATTTAACATTGGAACCCTATGGCGTAGTAAGTTTTTAACGCCCGGGTGCTGCCAACCAGGGGGGTTTAACCTTGCACAGCGCCATTTGTGACTCATCAGAGACGTGAAATATAATTGGTAAATGATTTGTGCCAGGAGAAATTATTACATAATAATAATCCTTAGCTTGGCTTGGGGTATTTGAAATTTGAATGTAAATGCATCTGAAACCAGCATATCGATGAACTTCAAAAATTGGGACCACTTGCTATGATTTCATGGGGCCCGTGATCCAGGGGGCCCGCACCCGGAGCTTTGACCCCCCCCCCCCCCCTAAAAAAATGAAAGCCTGATTGCACCACTGGACAGATGTATTGCATTCACATATCGTATTACTAATAACGTTTGTTTTCAATGCATTGCGTTGCGAAAAAGGATCTACTGCCTGCTAAAGCACCGCCGTTTTTACCGCGTGTGATGGCTATTCAGGAGCCCATTCAGTGGCGAATGAAGGCTAGAATGACATCCCCAGTACTGGCCATTCACTTCATGTTAACTGGCCCTGGTGGCGCTTTGGTAAACAAAGCAAATCGGAAAAGTAACGCACCCGGTATATCATTGGAATACTCCTGGAAATGCATGAAGGCTCTGAAGGCCCGTGCTCTGAGCATCTTACGGAATCCAACGGAATCCAACGGAATCCAACGGAATCCAACGGAATCCAACGGAGTACAACGGAGTACAACGGAGTACAACGGAGTACAACGGAGTACAACGGAGTACAACGGAGTACAACGGAGTACAACGGAGTACAACGGAGTACAACGGAATCCAACAGATTCCAACGTAATTCAATGGAATCCAACGGAATTCAACGGAATCCAACGGAATCAAGTTCAAGTTCAAGTTCATGTATTTCAAGGAGCGTCCACATAGTGGGTATTCTGCACCTAGTCATAGCTAGCATGGCCCATGATCCAACACATACAACACAGTGAAAGTGATACAATCAGCAGATACAGTCGATACAGTCAATCAGCGATTTAAAGCACACAGGAACGCGCGGCGCGAGCGGGCATGGACGGCAGCCGCTGGCAGTCGGTTCCATGCGGCGGCAGCTCGGTACGGAAACTGCCGCTGAGTGGCGGTCAGCCGGACGCGAGGCAGATGGAGTGAGCCAACGCCGTCCGAAACAGCTCGAGTCTGGCGTTGGGAAGACTCGGCACGCGTCGCAAATAGAGCACGCAGAGCGTGGGGCGACTCGCTGACATGCAGCGCTCTGTGCACATTCAGGCAGTCACGGTGGCGAACAGTTTCCGCGACTCTCTGCCATCCGAGTGCTTCAAGGGCGGGGGATATGTGGTCGCAGCGGCGAGTACCACTCACAAGCCTGGCAGCGAAGTTGATAATTATCTGCACTCTACCTAGGTGACACTCGGCCGCGCCACCCCAGACAGACAGGCAGTAGAGGATGTGCGGGAAGACATGAACTTGGACTAGGAGCTTCAGAACCTCAGGAGTGAAATGGTGCCGAGTTTTGAAGAGGGACACGAGGATTGCGTTGCAGCGCCGAACGATTAAGGAGATATGGGGTTCCCAGGTGAGGTGTTGGTCGAGGAGTACACCCAGTACCTTCACTGAAGATGATGGGTAGATATCTGTGCCAGAAGTAGTAATGTGGAAGTTGTTGGTCTTTTTGAGGGAGGGTTTGGTGCCAACCAGCATGAAGTCTGTCTTTGTGGGGTTCATTTTGAGGCTATTAGACTGGAACCAGTTTTGTAGGCACTGGATCGACTCCTCGACCCGGGCTTTCAAGTTAGAAAGACCGACGACATCAGGAGTGGCGGAGTCAAGGAGTTGGGTGTCGTCGGCGTAGGATAGAAGGCGGCCGTGGGGAAGGAAGTTGGGTAGGTCATTGATGAAAATGAGGAGGAGGATTGGACCGACTAGGGATCCCTGGGCCACCCCATGGGATAGGGGTAGAGTGATTGAGCCGCCGCTGACCGTCTGTCTCCTACCGCTCAGGTAGTCTCTAAACCATTCCGAGGACACACCGCACTGTTCGAGCTTACTGAGAAGGACGTCATGATCAATACTGTCGAAGGCTTTGCTGAGGTCGATCGTCGTAATCGACGCGACATGGCCGTTGTCGACAGCCCTTGTCAGCCATTCCACAACGTCGATCAGAGCGTCCTCTGTCGAGTGACATGGACGGTAAGCATACTGCATTGGCGTCAGTACATGGTGGTCAAGTAGGTAAGAGCTGAGCTGCGAGCAGACGACCTTCTCCGCGATTTTCGACAGTACAGAGAGTATAGAAATGGGCCGAAAGTTGTTGAGGTCAGACCGATCGCCCGATTTAAACACTGGAGTGACGCGCGCGATCTTCCAGGAAGAAGGGAAAGTACATGACGATATAGAAGAGTTGATCAGGTGTAGGAGATGACAGCCGATTACAGGGAAACACTTCTTTATAGCAAGGAGAGGCACACCGTCGACACCGACGGCCCTCGATGCACTCATCTTCCCGATTGCGGTTGAAAGTTCCGGCAGAGTGGCCGGGCACAGGGAGAGGGCTGAGGCAAAGACACGGTGCGGGCGCGGTCCAGCCGGAGTCGTGCCAGCACTGTCGCGCATGGCCGCTGCCTCCGCTGCAATACGAGGTCCGACGGAAGCGAAGTGGGCGTTTAGTTCGTCTGCCCGGTTGGCCAGGTCGTCATCGGGTGTGGCACGCCCTCTCGCTGGCTGCATTGCGAACTGCCTGAGGCGGTTCCAAAAATTACGCCGCTCGCTCAGCAGACCACTGCACAGGTACGAGCGACGTGCGAGGGTGATTAGTCCCTTCACTCTGTTTCGGCATTGCTGGTGCGTGCGGCGTGACTCCGGGGTGCGGCAGTGCTCCCAGGTCTCGCGGGCGCGGTCGCGCTCCTCCATGGCTGCGGAGACTTGCGCGTCGCCTCGCAGCCACGGGCAGCTCGGTCGGCGTGACGTCACAGTGGTGGTCGGGCAGTGGATGTCGACTGCGGTGTTCCATACTGTCATGAACGCGTCCACCTTGTCGTCGACGGTGCCAGCGGCGTGGAGCGGCTCCCAGTCCGCGAGCAGCAGGCTCAGGTTGAGCGCGTCCCAGTTGACGCGTTTCCACGGCCGCATGGTGGTGGTGATTGGTCGTCGGCGCTCTCTGGGGACGGGAGCGCAGAACAGCACAGGCTGGTGGTCCGCCACGGGCTCGGGGAGAACCTGGATTGAGTCCTGGAGGTCCGTCACGTTGGTGACGATCAAGTCAAGCAGTGTCGGTGTCGGATGGAGGTGGGTAGGCTTGTCGACTAGCTGTTTGAGACTCAGATCACTCAGGATGGTCTGGAAGCCGCGAACACCAGGACCGTCCGGGTTGAGAAGATTGACATTGAAGTCACCCAGTACGAACACCGGTTTTCCCGTGGCGACGGCAGTTTGTAGCTGGTCTCGAATTTTGTTCAGGCATCGGGATGTCGGTCCTCCCGGCGGTCGATAGATGGCGCCTATCACTACGGTGCGGCGGCCGGGGCCGCTCACCGAGATCCACAGGGACTCCACCGTAGGATCAGCACCACCTATGTCGAGTTTCACCGCACGGAGTGAGTCCGCGATTAGTATGGCGACTCCACCTCCGCGCGGCTGGGTGTGCTGGGCTGCTGTCGGCCGGGCGACACTGCGGTCGTGCCGCAGTATGCTGAATCCCGGGAATACCAGCACTCTGTCGAGCACGTCGGGTTTGAGCCAAGTTTCAGACACGCACAGAATGTCCATGTGGTGTTTTTGCAGGAGCTGGTTGACTTCGTCCAGTCGGGGTGTCAGCGATCGGGCATTGATGTGACCGATATTGTAGTCTTGTACAGTTTCCATCCGTGTCCTTATAGTTTAATGCACTGGAAATTGAATAACCTTTAAAGTGAATGGCGTAAAAGCAAAGATTAACCCGGCATTGACTGGGTTCTCAACCGAACGCCATTGACTGGGAGGGGGCGTTAAACGCCCCCCCCCCCCTGGTTATCTTCCCAACCAATGATCGCAGCGAGACGCGCAAGGCGGCATTCGAAAGCTCTCATTGAGATAAATCTAAATTATGCTCAAAAATTTCAAAGTGTGGTCAAATGTCAGGTCACGGTCAGGTAAAAAGTCCAAATCGACGTATTTTAGTTTATGGGCCATACTTTCCAGCAAAAGCCATCGATTACGACCATGATCACCCAAAGTGCTGCCAAAGGTATTATACACATCATGCATGGGCTAAAGTGAGATTTTTGGCAAAGGTCAAGGTCAATGTCAGGTCACAAAAAAATCACAATGCGCAAAATATCTACAAAAGTCATGCAACACATGTTTTATGGGTTATATGCCACGTAGACTTCGATAGTGATAGTCATTTTACCAACTGAATTCATTTACGTGAAGTTATTGCCAAGTTCAGGTCAAGTTCAGGTCACTGAAGGTCAAAATTTGAAATAAATAAATATAAACAAAGAAGGCATGTTTATGGATAAGTTTTGTCTCAGAAATACAGTGCTGGAATTTATTTGTCTGTATCTGGTCAAGCAAAGACAAAAAAAAACGCAATTTCAAAATATGACGTAATGAGTTACCCATACTTTAGATGTAATAAGTCAGTCAAAAATGGAGATATCAGTTTGAAATTTGGTATGATGGTTGCCTATGTATGGTTCTCTGATATCTTCCGGTTTTGTGAAAATTTTAGAAAATTTTGATTTTGTGATAATTTTGCCTAAAAAAGTGTTTTTTAGTTATATTTTTTGGTTAAAAACTAAACATTTACAAATCCGAGATAGCCAGTTTGTAGCCCTTGCAATTATCTATCTTTTGGCATTTTTAGATTGCATTTTGCTTTATATGTGGTGTGTAGTGACGTCACTAAATTCACTATAACTCGATAAACAAAAATCGACGAAATTTCTACATTTTTGCACACAAGCCGTACCTATGATTCATAAGAAGGTACCCGAAGTATCACGTTGATAGCGCTATTATTTGGTAGCTATTGCGAAAATGCATCAGAGGGTGCGTTAAACGCCCCCCCAGTCAATGGCGGGTTAACGAAGATTACAAGCATCACGATTCACGATACGCACCTTTCTATTGCATGAGAGCTTGGCGCCAAAAGCGAGGTGTTTGATGGTGTCAATCCCGTCTAGCTATGTCATTCATTTGTTCCAAAAGCTATTGCCAACATGTTTTTACATCAATTAAAGGATACAAAGGAAAGGAGAACATACAAAGGAGCCCCAGCTTTTTGCGACACCAATTTCCGCTAGTTTTGGCCCCGCAAGTTCACGTCAGGAACTCCTCGGTAATTTGGAATGACTGGATCACAATGATGCGCTGTCCTTTGGCGTGGAATGACGTTTACAATGTTATAATGGAAGTTACCACAGCCTGAACCTGAATTTCATAAATTGTATGGATAAGGACAGTATACAGAAAGATAAAAACACACGTGACAGCAATGCGTCAAACGCAAAGCATGCCTGCGATCCGTTCCACACGGCGGTGGTCCGCGGGCGGGAGGGGGATTTTCCGGTTGGCGGGTGTGTTCAGCAGATGTACCCGCGTACATTGCATATTTGCCATGTTCATTGCAGAACACGTAAATTCCAACCAGCTGCAAATGCGCAATTGGCGCGGACGCGATGGGTTGTCCGACACCCACTGTTATCAGTCCCATCTGTTCCGTCAGTCGTGTCAGTCGTGTCAGTCGTGTCAGTCGTGTCAGTCGTATCAGTCGTGTCAGTCGTGTCAGTCGTGTCAGTCGTGTCAGTCCCGTTCGAATCAAGAATCAAAATGTTGAGATCCGAGAACATCCTTAAAGTAAATGAGCTGCATGAATTACGCCTTCCATACCTCGCACACAAAGTTCATCTGGGAAAATAGCATAAGTGTAAAACAATGCGGTACAAATATATATATATATATATATATATATATATATATATATATATATATATATATATATATATATATATATATATATATATATATATATATATATATATTAATTCTATGCTAATTTTATACAAGAAAAAATAGCATTGATGCAGCATTGTTGCACACAAAAAAATAGCCTTGCATGCGTCCAAAAAAAACGTTGTTAACCGCATTACATTAGTTGTTCTTAAGGGAGCCCAGCCAGTGTTAGGTTAATGAGCGACTCGCAGTTTGATGGATGGCGTCACCAGGGCAGAAAGGGCATAACTATGACGTGACGTGATATCATGTGACGTGACGTGATAGAACTATGACGCCACAGAGCGGCCCTGCTCTGCACTGAGAGCTTTTTTCCACGGAGCGGCCTAAAGCCATATTCCGGGGGGGGGGGGGGGGAATTACTTCTGACAATTTGCCAGGAAAAGAATTACGTTAACCGGTTTATGTGAACCCGGAGCAAGCTAGGGAATAGGGTCTCTATTTTACGTTAGTGAATTGTTCAAAGTACATTTAATGTCTATCTTACGTTAAGTATTTCGTTCCAAGTCAAAATTAAGTAAAACACGAGACATAAAGACATAAAGACATAAAGACATAACAGAAAAGTGCAACAAAGAGCCTCTTGGGCCCATCCATGTCTGGTTGGCTCTGTTACAAACTGATGCATGAAAAGCTCCTCTTCAAAGATTTGCCTATACAACCTACACTCATTTGTTTCCTCTGCTATACTTTCGTATCCTCTTAAGTTAAAATCTCCCATAATAAGACACTGAGCCAGAAAGTTCCTACGTATTTCCTCACAAATATCTTGGTCTGTTTCAGCTTGGGAGTTCCTTGGAAGATTCCCTGGTCTGTAAAATGCACCTATCCTCAACCTTCCTCTGTTTCCTGTACCAATTTTAATGTCAAGCCAGATTGATTCTACTTCTTTTACTTTACTAGAATCATCAACTCTAGTAGTGCAGTACAAGCTATTTACATATACAAACACTCCGCCTCCCTGCCGTGATTCTCTGCAGTATGAGAACATGTTATACCCTTGTAACTCGAAATCCTGTAGCCTATCCCTATTATACCCCTCACTAACCCATGTCTCGGTTACACAAATGATATCAGGCTTTTCAAGGGCAACATAACACTCAAACTCATCAAATTTAGACCTAATACTTTGGGCATTCAGCAACACACATGTGATCTTATACTTTGAGCTGACTCTACTAATTCTGAGGGAATTATGATCTACTGTCCTATTCTGACATGAACTTCTACCAATGCTTACTTCCTGATGCCCTAGTACTAGCGTCCCCGAACCCCCCCCCCCCCCCCCCCCCCCCCCCCCTCCTACCTAGTTTCCCTGAATGACACTTCTGTAGGCATCTCCCAAAGCCCTTGCCCCCTCATCCGATAAGTGAAGCCCATCCTTCATATAGTACCTACGCCACTCATAGAACTGATCCCATAAGTCTACATAACTAAGCCCCATAGCTGAACATAAGTTCTGAACTGAGCTGTTCACAGACAGAGCTCTCGAGTACCACTCCTCACTGGCTCCACAGCGAGGAGGATGCCAGTCACAATGACTGGTTTCCTGGACTCCTTCAACCTCTGCAGCAGGCTCCGGTACTCCGCTACTATTCTCACACTCTGCCTAGGTCCTATGTCGTTCACCCCCACCTGTAGTATAACTGTCTCCGGGCTACTCCTACCAAGTTCCGCCTCAATGACAGGGCCCATATCAGCTACTCTTGCCCCTGGTTTGACACACATGCATACATATTGTATTCCATACACACAGACACACATACACTTCAACATACACTTGTGAAACGGTGTCAGTGTTGATGGAGCCGGAGCGCCATCATTGCAACAACGGGAGACTGTTGCCAGTCTCCCTGGCTCCGGCGCCCCGGTGAGACCTGGTTGTGGGATGTATTTAGCTGGGAGAAAAGTCCTAAATAATAAATAAAAAACAGCGTCTAACGCAAAGGGGAAAACCTGCGCAGAGAGCCAAAATTGCGCTGGGCAAAAAAAAACCTGTTATATTTGATTAATTAATCGTGTTTGGTAAAGAAAATCAAAGAGGAGGCCAATCAATTCAGGATAATTATCACCTAACAGCGTTTGAAGATTTAATGTGATTCGATTTTGTTGCGTGTAATCAATGATTTTCTGACGTTTGCTATTGTGCACAGGGCAAGTAATAAGTAAACGTTTAATTGTATAACGCGGATAAAAGTGTTGGCAATTTGGGGGCGGAAGATTGTCGAGAATATAATAATGCGTATTTTTTTGTATGACGGAGGCGGAGGCGTGCTAATACTATTTCTTTCTCTCTGCAACTTTGGTGACTAGATATGAAATGTTTGTTATTAAATGTTTATGGAAGGTTTGATCGGATGAAGGTGAAAATGCGGAGCAGCGTCCCACTCGCGCTGGCGTGATATGTTAAATTGTTGATTTATGTAATTTAAAACGTATGATAAAGGGCTTGGAAGATGATTTCTGGAGGTGATTGTAAACCTAATTTTGCGAGTCTGCTTCCTCGTTTCCCAGGATACCGGCGTGTCCGGGATCCAGAGGAATTTTACTGTGCTGTGCTTGCTATGCAAATACTTAACTAGCTGTCGAATTTTGAAGACTATCGGGTTTCAGTAATCACGAATCGAGGAAATGGCAAAGAGCGAGGCGAACGAATCTGTGCAAATGATTACTTCTGTAAGTTTTTCCGTTCTAATATATATTAATGCTAATAAAATTGCTGATAATTCTGCTGTAAATATGCTATTTATGTCTGGGAGTCGGAAGTTATTATTAGCTATATTTGTGTGATATGCTCCGCCGGTTCGGCCGTCGTCCTGGGAGCCGTCAGTGTATATGTATGTGTAGGTGTTGTGTTGTGCTTTGTGTTCGTGGAAGAGTGTGTGTCTCTGCCGCCGTGACTGTGTTTGTGTTGTGTACGATGAGGCGGTGTGTGTCTGGTGTTGTGTCGAGCCAGTGAGGTGTGAGTGGTGGTGTTGGCATTGTGTTGATGTGTGGGATGTTGGTATTGTGTTGATGTGTGGGATGTTGGATAGTGTGAGTGTGTGATTATGTGACTGATAAGTGGATGTCGTTTTTGTAGTAGTTTTTGTCGTCTTGTGGGTGCGGGGTGATTTAAGATCTGGAATATTGTGTGTGTGGGGTGAGAACTTGCTCTGACGTAGAATCTGAGTAACGTGTGTTTGCGTCGGCGGCAGAGTGTGGGGATGTTTGTGTCGATTTGTAAGTTTGTGGTGTTGGTGGTGCGACAGGCCCCAGTCACGATCCGCAAGGCAGCGTTCTGGACAGTTTGCTTTTTTTTATTTGTTTGGAAAATATATCATCAAATAAGAAAGCATAATAGTCCAGGATTGGGCGTATCAGGGAAGTATATAACTGGAGGAGAGTGGAGCGGTCTGCGCCCCACTCTCGACCAGTTAAAGACCTCATAATATTAATTCGTCGCGTACATCTCTGTACTAAATCATTACAATGTGGGATGAACGAAAGACGAGTGTCGAGCGTTACTCCCAGATATTTGAATGATTTGACAAAGGGGATAATTTGATTGTTCTATTTAAATGGAATGTAGGGTTCCACATATGCAGGTTTTTTCGAGAAAATTAGGGATGCCGATGTACTTGGAGAAGGAGAAATTTCCAGACCCCATTGGTCGCACCATACCTTTATATCAATGAGAACTAGTTGTACAATTTTGCTGGCTTGATCGACACTGGATTGGGAGAACCACAACGCCGGGTCATCAGCGTACATTGCAAATTTGAGACCTTTGTCGATCTTGTTAATATTACTGAAAATGTAATTAATCATGATTAAAAATAGAGTTGGGGAGCGGACCGATCCCTGTGGGACACCGTGGTCCTGATTTTGATTTGGAGAATATGTGTTGCCGCACCTTACATTAAAAGTTATATTGTCTAAAAAGTTTATCATAAATTTGGCGAGTCTACCTCGGACTAAAAGTGCGGTCTTCTTGACTGTCAAACGCAGCTCTCAAGTCAGGAAGAGGGCGACTGTGACCTCTCTTCCTCGAAAGCCGCGCTTGACAGTCAATAAGACCAACGAAATTGTCCGCAGTGGATCGACCAGGTCGAAAACCACTTTGGAATGGTGAAAGTAAATTATTTGATTCGATGTATGTCCTGATAGGTCCATTAACCATGCGTTCGAATAGTTTACATGCGCAACTAGTTAGAGAAATAGGGCGATAGCTAGCGGGAGAAGATTTAGGTTTGCGAGGTTTAAGTATAGGAATTAGCGTACTACTATGCCAAGATTCAGGGAAAGTGCCTTCAAACCACATGGTGTTGAAGGCTGTTAATAAGTTAGTGAGACCAGTCTCGGTTAAGTTTTTAAAGGAGAAGTCAATTTGATCTGGCCCTACATAATAAGTTTTACCACATTTACTAATAGCGTATGTTAGTTCTAAGTTGGTGAAGAGAGAGTTATAGATTTCTACGTTGTTAGAGTCAAAGCTAAGAGATTGAAATTGATCGTTAAGCTGGTTAATGAAGGTTGGTGTACATTGTTGTGTCGATGATATGTTAGCGTAGTGTTGAGCAAATTGTGTTGCCACCTCTAGGGGGATCGTGTAAGATATGTTGTGGATGTGTAAGTGTGGGATTTTGTATGACGATGGTCTTTTATTTGAAAATGATCTAATTAATGTCCAATTTTTTGGAAGGGAGGTAAATCGATTAAAGATAGATAAGAATTCCTGCCAAGATTCTTTTTTTGCTTTGTTAATGATTGTTTTTGAAATTTCCTAAATTATTTTTTGTTTTTAATTTCCTTGAAATTTCCTAAATGCTCTTTTCCGAAGGGCCACAGCTCTCTGGCATTCTGTGTTCCACCACGGGGCAGTACGCTGCCCCGGGTGGTGGTGGTGGTGTGCGTGTGCGTGTGCGTGTGCGTGTGCGTGTGCGTGTGCGTGTGCGTGTGCGTGTGCGTGTGCGTGTGCGTGTGCGTGTGCGGGTGCGTGTGCGTGTGCGGGTGCGGGTGCGGGTGCGGGTGCGGGTGCGGGTGCGGGTGCGGGTGCGGGTGCGGGTGCGGGTGCGGGTGCGGGTGCGGGTGCGGGTGCGGGTGCGGGTGCGGGTGCGGGTGCGGGTGCGGGTGCGGGTGCGGGTGCGGGTGCGGGTGCGGGTGCGGGTGCGGGTGCGGGTGCGGGTGCGGGTGCGGGTGCGGGTGCGGGTGCGGGTGCGGGTGCGGGTGCGGGTGCGGGTGCGGGTGCGGGTGCGGGTGCGGGTGCGGGTGCGGGTGCGGGTGCGGGTGCGGGTGCGGGTGCGGGTGCGGGTGCGGGTGCGGGTGCGGGTGCGGGTGCGGGTGCGGGTGCGGGTGCGGGTGCGGGTGCGGGTGCGGGTGCGGGTGCGGGTGCGGGTGCGGGTGCGGGTGCGGGTGCGGGTGCGAGTGCGGGTGTTGAGCCCAAGATGGGCCCTCTCCGGACTTAAGATGGGCCCTTCCCGGGCCTAAGAGCAGAGATGGACCTTTTCCGGACCTGAGATGCAGGTACTTTCAAAACCTAAAATGAGCCCTTTTCAGACCTGAGACGGGCCCTTTCTAAATTCACGATGGGTCCTTTCAAAACCTAAGACCGGCCCATTCTGAGCATAAGATGGGCCCTTTCCAGAACTGAGATGGCCCTTTCTGAGCATAAGATGGGCCACTCTCCGGATCTGAGATGGGCCCTTCCCGGGTCTAAGAGCAGAGATGGGCCTTTCCGGACCTGAGATGCAGGCTGCTCACTTTCAAAACCTAAAATGGGCCCTTTTCAGACCTGATACGGGCCCTTTCTGAATTCACAATGGGCCCTTTTAAAACCTGAGACCCGCCCATTCTGAGCCTAAAATGGGCCCTTTTCGGACCTGAGACGGGCCCTTTCTGAATTCACGATGGACCCTTTCAAAACCTTAGACCAGCCCATTCTGAGCCTAAGATGGGCCCTTTCCAGACCTGAGATGGGCCCTTTGTGAGTTCACGATGGGCCCTTTCAAAACCTGAGATGGGCCAATTCAGAGCCTAAAATGGGCCCATTCTGAGCCTAAGATGAGCCCATTCAGAGCCTAAAATGGGCTCTTTCCAGACCTGAGATGGGCCCTTTCTGAGCCTAAGATAGGCCCTTCCCAAACCTGAGATGGGCCTTTTCCGAGTTCACGATGGGCCCTTTAAAAATCTGAGATGGGCCCATTCTGAGCCTAAGATGGGCCCTTTCCAGGCATGAGATGGGCCCTTTCTGAGCCCAAGATGGGCCCTCTCCGGACTTAAGGTGGGCCCTTCTCGGGCCTGAGAGCTGAGATGGGCCTTTTCTGAACCTGAGATGCTCGCTTTCTGGGGCTAAATTTGGTTTTATCAGGCCTGAAATGGGCCCTTTGAGTCCTCGATGCGCCCCATGCAGACCCAAGATGGGCCCCTCTGAGCCGCGATGGGAGAGGGGGGGGGGCTTTAGCCCACATAGCCCTTCCCCCCTGGCTGCGCCCCTGACCACAACCCAGGCTACAATAACTGAGGCTACAACTAATCAGGCTACAACAACTGAGGCTACAACTACTGAGGCTACCACGACTGAGGCTACAACAACTGAGGCTACCACGACTGAGGCCACCACCACCACAGCGCCGGTGAGAAACATTGATTGTGTTGTTGTTGATGTATCGACACCTGTGCTACTTTTGGTGCAAATAATGGCATTTGATAAGCCAATTTATGTTCACCGTTGGACATTGAATATAATTGCAGATCAAATTTCGAAAATGACTTAAATAATAACACCCCAATTTCCACCGGATTTCAACACCCACATAAATCTTTGAATGTCTTTGGTTTCATGAATACATGACAATGAGTGTTTTAAAATATGGCAGACCGCTCTTGATAATCCTTGACCGAGATGTATCAAATATGTCTTAAAATCCTACGTTGCAAAGAGCAGCAAAATAATTACAGCTATTTGTTTTCATATGATTTCCGCTGAAAACCTCGTTCCGTCGAAACATCTCTGTTGATATGTCCGGACATTAACCTTTCTGCACATATATTCAAAGAGCGCTTACGTGCTCTGCTCAGTACTGGCTAATACGTCACCAAAGGAACGTCAGACAATCAAACAAATGCACAGATCTTCCATAATGCTATCATTTAGCTTGGATGGATTGAAAGAATCAATTAATTTCTTGGAATTAGGCACTTAAAAGTTGAAGGCCCTTGTTTCGTTCCAGTTCAAAGTTGTAATATATACCTCCATGAAGGTAATGAGAGGTTCAAAAGCAAACCTTCGAGATGTACCACACAGGGAAAATGAGTAAAACAAAGAAGAAAATGACACTTAACCCGCGACTTACTCCCCCCCCCCCGTTATTTTGAAATAACTCCTAAACAAACACCAGTATTGTCACCAATCTTGCAGTACCTTCTCTCACATCAATTCTACACATGTTGGCAAAAGTAAAAATATGAGGTTATGATAGGTCAACCGGGAATGACGTCAGAGTGACGTCATGTTCTTCGGTTTTTGTTGCAAAATAATGGCTTGCGGAAAACGCTTTCAAGGGTACAATGTTTGAGATAAACTCCATTGTCTTAAAGCAAATTACTGAAAATAGACCGGGCTATTAAACTGCTATCTCGGATTTTTTAGTTTGTTTTATTCAAAAATTTAGAAATCCAAATACATTTTGTTTGTTACAAATTAAAAAAAACTATCCAAAAACCGGATTATACGTGATCGAGACGTGTTCGGTGAATATGTGAACCACATTTGAAGTCGATGTCTTCAA
Organism: Chirona hameri; assembly: GCA_036785665.1. Lineage (NCBI taxonomy): Eukaryota > Metazoa > Arthropoda > Thecostraca > Balanomorpha > Balanidae > Chirona > Chirona hameri. The sequence goes on from JAXIVJ010000652.1 coordinate 32,562, forward strand.
AAATGACTGACTTATGACCATTAAATGACAAAAATCGACCACCTCTCACAGCATTACTATGCATAAAAAATGCATTTCCGTTTTTGCTTTTTACTTCTATTTATATAGAACATACAATGTTCTAAGGTCATTTTTCGCGTTCTAGACGAAAAACAAACCCATAAACATGTGTTACAACGCCTAATGACCGTAATCTGCAGTTTGACCTCGTGACCTCGGATGACCTTGACCTGACCCAAGGTCATAAACAGCTTAGAAAGGTACTTAGATGTGTCAGACACACGAATCATACCAATTTATCGACTGCTTATGCGTTTAATATCGCAATTTTGCGCGACAATTCCATCCATCGAGACCTTTTGACACGGTCAAACATTTTGTACTTGACCTGACCTGTGACGTCGTCGGTGACCCCGAGGTCAACAATATTATGTTTCCTTCGATATATTTCCCAGGGATATCGAATGCCGTTTGAATTTTTACAATCGGTCCAGTAGATCCGGAGGTCCGAGGGGGGAGGGGGGCAAAAAATAGCCCCCGCCCGCCCAGTAAGTCGCGTTATGAAATTTAACCCAGTAACTCGCGGGTTAATGATGGATGTAATAAAAAGCAACACAACAATCGGATCAAAAAGCTTGTCAGTGTCGCGGCCCGTCAGAAATCATATAATTGACTTTCTGTTATCCACGGACGTGACGAGGAGGGATTAACGTTTTGTGTCTATAATATCGATAAGTGGTCATTGGATATTTTCGCCTCTATATTATCCACTATTATTTAGTCGGCTGTTACCTAATCCTTTATTGTCTTCTCCACATCGCTGTCAACCACGTATGTACGAGTTATACACGATATTCGAGTTATGCAAGCAGCACGTATAACTCGTATATCGCAAAACTAATGAATAAAAACCGATTGATTGATAACGGAACCTAACAATTTATGGCGAAAGTTAGGTAGATATAACATCATATTTCTCAATTCGTATGCCGTTTCAGTTTGAATTTTTGCAGCTACAGTTTGTTTTATCATACTTCATAAAGTGATCTTCATATAAATCAACAAATCTAAGCTTACTGCCTCCTTGCATATTTGTTTAACAGATCCGTTCAAACACATACCTGTACAATACAATGCAATACGATAGTATTTTCGAGTTTTGTATATTGATGACAAGATAAAGACTTCTAAAAATACCTAGCATAGGCACATTATAACCCCATTGCATAGCTATGTACGTTGCACTGCAATGTTCAATTGGAAGTTGGTACGGCTGGATAACGTCCGGTCGGTGGCAAAGATGTGTGTATATATGTACTCCCCAGTTCCCAGGCTCCAGTATGTCATTGCTTGCACTTCAAAAGGCCTAGAGTGACCACACAATAATATTCCGGGGTAGTCAACAACGCCGTACAGGTAGAAAATGTGTAACTCTTGTCTGGTTTTGTGAAACAGATCAATGACACTGCCTTAGTCACGGCTTTGGGACAGATGATATGTTACATGTTAAGTAAGACTTTAGGGTCATACTTTGTTCGTTACTTTTACTCAGGTATAACAGTTAGTTTTTATATTTTTCGAAGTTTTCAAGAGTATTAAGGTGTAAAAATAAATATTTCAGGGCTCATTGTGGCCCTGGCGCCTCACTGAAGAAGGCGCCACAATGAGCGCTGAAATATTTGTGTTTACACTTAATAAAGGGAACTGTTCACCTTTAACATGGAGTTTTGGACTGAGATAGCAGATTTGTAGAACAGATCTAAAAATGGGTTGTGGTGAAAGAATTACCTCCCCATGTTAAGTAATTTAGACACAGGACTAGTGAGCCCGGTTTCATATCCGCTGTTCCGGGCCACGATCGGGACATCTCGCTCGCCGCTCACCGCCGCCGACTCGCCGCCGGAGGCAGGCACACTCTCTGGCACGTAGTCTCTGGTCACGACGCCTCGTTAATATCCGCTCAGCCGCCCGGGCGGCGCGGCAGCCCCTTGTCAGAGACTGTACTTGGCGTCAGGCGGAGCGGGCGGAGCCAGAACGCCAGCTGCTATCGTACGATTTCTCGTGAAATAGAAAGAGAAACTTACTTCTTTCTCCACATATATCCATCAGTTGTCCAAACCAAAATCATATTCGTAGTTTTGAGCTCAAGATGCACCTAATGGTTGAACTTCAAGACAACTTTCAAGGTGACCCTTTAATACTCTTGAAAACTTCTAAAAATATAAAACTAAATGTTACATATGTTCGTAGAGTGTGCTGCACTTTGGAAGCTTACTGCCTCAGGGAAGGATACTTCGATATACTAAATGTTCTCCCTCTGCAGGTTCTTCCTCCGTAGGTGATCTCCGGAGTAGAGATCACCTGAGCCCGACCTGGTGAACTAGCGGGACTGCATGCCTCTCATATCCAGGTCGTCAGCCAGTGACACGGAGGAAAAGACGGTGTCGGCTGCCTGCAGGTTGACTGCACGTGTGTACTGTGTAATCTCCACAACTTTAAAACATAAAACATATACTCCAAACATTTTTGGTTGAATACGGTCTATTCTTCAGACTAAACACCCGATATTTTGTAATATAAAGGCTATGATTGCGCTCGGGTGTTTCTGGATTATTATTGGGTTTAAAGTAATTTAAAAGTAAAAATATTTACTACTCAGAGCATTGTCATTGGTGACCTTATAAATGGTTTTGGTGTGAGATTGAAAGGCAATATTTGCTCCATTGTTCAATCACTGTATCCTTTCTGAAATCGGATGCATGCATAGGTTTCAGCGTGCACTGTCTTCTATTCAAGATAAACTTTAAAACATACTGCAAACCTTTTTGGTTGAAAACTGTGAAACACGTCACGATGGAAACAGATGTAATTGGAGAGTTGTGTCTCGCTTATTACTCGTCAGGGGAAAGGCTGGAATTGCAGTCCCATTTTTGTTTCAAAACCGTGATTTGTGTTTCGATCTGCAACTGTTTGCATTGTTAAAGACTGTGCCATCAAAACAGTATTATGAATTTGTTAAAGAGAAATAATGACCTTTTCCCACAAAAATGGAGTTAGCACTTTAAATCGACAGACAAGGCCAAAATATGTTGTAAATTCATCGCATTTTGCATATAAAATATTCTTCCGAGAGATATTTCAAGTTAATCTTGATAAGCGTTCCACACTTTTAACGACCGGTTATTGCCAGGTACTTTTCGGTTTCCATCAAACTCGGGGCTTTTCCCGCACTGAAAACCGCAGGAGATCATGCATGGTTCTTCGAGAGGTCTCCGAACCCACTTGCCATTCTCTGCAGAGAGCCACACGTTTCGAAACCATGCCGGGTTCTCCATGGTCTCAGAACACGTCAACATTCTCAGCGGAGAAGGTACAGGTGAAACCATGCATGCTTCTCAGAAACCATGGGCGGTTCTCGAATAAATATCGCAGCACGGCGGTACCGGCAGATCGTTGCCGACGAGCGCCGAGCCTCGCCCCGTGATTCAGCCGGCCGGAAGCTCAGCTGCGCTGCTGGCCGCCAGCCCCGTGATTTAGCTGGCCGGAAGCTCAGCTGCGCTGCTGGCCGCCAGCCCCGTGATTCAGCTGGCCGGAAGCTCAGCTGCGCTGCTGGCCGCCAGCCCCGTGATTCAGCCGGCCGGAAGCTCAGCTGCGCTGCTGGCCGCCAGCCCCGTGATTCAGCCGGCCGGAAGCTCAGCTGCGCTGCTGGCCGCCAGCCCCGTGATTCAGCTGGCCGGAAGCTCAGCTGCGCTGCTGGCCGCCAGCCCCGTGATTCAGCCGGCCGGAAGCTCAGCTGCGCTGCTGGCCGCCAGCCCCGTGATTCAGCCGGCCGGAAGCTCAGCTGCGCTGCTGGCCGCCCCGCCCCGTGATTCAGCTGGCCGGAAGCTCAGCTGCGCTGCTGGCCGCCAGCCCCGTGATTCAGCCGGCCGGAAGCTCAGAGCTGCGCTGCTGGCCGGCCAGCCTGGTGTTTCAGCAGGCCGGAAGCTCAGCTGCGCTGCCGGCAGCCCCGTGAACGCTGCGTACGTCTGTCGTTCCTCCGCGGCCGCTGCGGTGCCAGCCGCTGATGCAACCCCGGCCCGCCGACGCCTCCTCTCTGGGCTCTTCAAACGGTTGTCAACGGCGCCGCAGTGCCCGAACAGCTGTCACGGCGCCGTGCTGGCAGAAAACCGGTCATGACGCTGACCGGGGCCGACAGATAGAACATGTTTCCGTCAGCACAAACAATGTCGATATCGCTTTCAAGGATAGTCCGATTTGTTACGTCGCCTTGTCACTCAACAACTCACAAAAACAACAACTAATGCTACCTAGTAATTGTGCGACAATACAGCAACAAGTATGTAATTTCTGAAGGATATTTATTACCCGTTATTATGTTAGCAATTTTCCCAAATGCAATGTGTAAGATAGGGGCGGATCCAGGGGGTCACGGGGGTCATGACCCCCCTCCCCCCCCCCCCCCCACCCCACACACACACACACCTTGGGCCGTGGGGGCACCACCGCACCGGGGCACCAGGGGCACCACCAAAATAAAGCAAAACAATCCACGCAGCTACGCGGCGCAAATCATTTCGTGTTCTTTGAACCAAGGGCACCACCGCACCGGTGTACCAGGGGCACAACCGCACCGGTGTACCAGGGGCACCACCGTGCCGGTAGGCGGCACTGTGGGGCGAGGGGAGACACCGTGACACCGTGTCTCCTTGAATCCAGGAGGGAAAACAATGGTGCCGCCATGAAATCGCAAGCATTGGTCGCTGGGAGATAAAAAATCGAGAAATGATGCTAAATTAAAATTGCTAAATTATGCCCAAAAATTATCTTCATGCCTCCCGTCCCTTGGGCTATGAAGGGGCGCCACCTTTATACCAGAGGCAACAACGTATCGGACCCAGGAATCAGCCCAAGGGGGCCTGAAGGCCCCCTTGGGCTGATACATATAGATTATAGAACCTTTCGATTTTTTTAGGGCCTAGTTATCCAGACAAAAACAAATAAAGCAAAAAATTCCGCGCCGCTACGCGGCGCAAATCAATCAGTGTTTTTTTGTCAGTACAAAGAGGTCTAATATAGACCGTACACATTGGCGGCCGCAGGGGGAGGATATCGGGGCTATGTGCCCATATTTGGCCTTAACCCGCGACTTACTGGGGGGCTATTTCCCCCCTCCCGTTATTTTGCAATAACTCCTAAACGAACACCTGTATCGTCACCAAACTTGCAGTACCTTCTCTCACATCACTTCTACACATGTTGGCAAAAGGAAAAATATGATGCTATGATAGGTCAACCGGGAATGACGTCAGAGTGACGTCATGTTCTTCGGTTTTTGTTGCAAAATAATGGTTTTCGGAAAACGCTGTCAATGGTACGATGTTTGAGATAAAATAAATTGTCTTAAATCCAATTACTATCAATAGACAGAGCTATCAAAATAATATCTCGGATTTGTGAGTTTTTGTAAAATGGGAAATTTGAGAAATCCAAATACATTCAAAACAAAATATTTTGAAAAAAAATCAGAGTTATCCCAAACCCGGAATATAAGTGATCGAGACGTAATCGGTGAATATGTCTACCAAATTTCAAGTCGATAACTTAAAAAATGACTGACTTATGACTTTTAGATGACAAAAATCCGACCACCTCTCACAGCATTACTATGCATTGTATTGTATTGTATTGTATTAAACAATTAAAACACTCCATTTTAAAATGGCTATTCCGAGTGCCGGGTCCGGGTTAAGAAGAGAGACATGTTAAAAGTCACTCGGTATACAACACACAATAAGATCAGATGAATATAAAAGTGCACACAGGCTATAGAAAATAAAACACACACGCACACACACACACACACACACACACGCAGTCACACACTCATTTTGCTCGCTTCACACAACTAAAAGTTCGGGCACTGCACGCTTAAAAGCCCCCAGGGATAAATCGCGAATCTCCAGCGGGAGGCGATTGTATACCTGCGCCGTACAAAAAAGAAGGCGCCGCCTGCCTGCTTCGGTTCTCGCGCGCGGGATCTGCGTCCTGCCGGGTGGTTCGAGAGCGAAGAGCAGAGTTGACCTGAAGCTGAGAGGAAAGAGCCACTGGCTCCCCGGTGCAGCGAATTTTGTGCAGAAAATTTAATGAGTGAAGTTCGTACAACTGGCGGGCGGTAGGCCAGCCCAGTTCGTCTCGCACGTCCGATATGTGGTCGAATTTGCGTCGGCCAGAGACAACGCGCAGCGCAAAATTGAGGATCTTTTGTAGGCGCTGTATATTTTTTTTCGAAATTCAAAATTTTGAGAAATCCAAATACATTTTTTTTTTAAACAAAATTTTCAAGAACAAATCAGAATTATCCAAAAACCGGAGTATATGTGATTGAGACGTATGCGGTGAATATGTGTACCAAATTTAAAGTCGATATCTTTAAAAATGACTGAGTTATGACCTTTAAATGTCAAAAATCGACCACTTCTCACAGCATTACTATGCATAAAAACATTTCCATTTTTGCTTTTTACTTCTATTTATATGGAACAAACAATGTTCTAAAGCCATTTTTCGCGTTCTAGACGAAAAACAACCCCATAAACATGTGTTACAACGCCTAATTACCGTAATCTGCAGTTTGACCTCGTGACTTCGGATAACCTTGACATGACCGAAGGTCATAAACAGCTTAGAAAGGTACTTAGACGTGTCAGACACACGAATCATACCGATTTATCGACAGCTTATGCGTTTAATATCGCAATTTTGTGCGACAATTCCATCCATCGAGACCTTTTGACACGGTCAAACATTTTGTACTTGACCTGACCTGTGACGTCATCAATGACCCTGAGGTCAACAATATTATGTTTCTCTCGATAAAGTTTCCAGGGCTATTGAATTCCGTTTGAATTTTTACATTCGGTCCAGTAGTTCCGGAGATCCGAGGGGGGGGGGGATAGCCCCCCCCCCCCCCCCCCTCCCAGTAAGTCGCGTTATGAAATATACCCCAGTAACTCGCGGGTTAATGGGGGGGGGGGCAACATGTCTTTTGACCCCACCTTTTGCTCCAGACATATTTTCTCGTTTTGACCCTGCATCCTGGTTCTAATAGCAAAAATTCGTTCTCCAACCCGCTCAAAACTTCAAATTTTGGCGCCCCTTAGCGGCGCAATAATAGTGTATCGCATGCATAAGATGTACTGTTCGTAAAAAAAGGCTACCCTGGTCACGAACCTCGACTTCCCCCTTGATCAATTCTTCATCAGCCGTTTGGGGGCCCCCTTGACTGTACAAATTATATATTTTAGCACCATCCGCGGCACTTTAAATGATAGAAAGGGTACGACTGATATTGCAAATACCTATACTTAAATATAGGTATTATTATATCATGTCAACTGCAGTGGTGCTCCTACCTATGCCCATATCTGGAAACTCAACGGATTTGGTCCACTATATTTTGAGGGTGCCCCTATTTCAGCATTTTGTATTGATAACGTTGGCTATATAGCCAACGTTATCAATAAAAAATGCTGAAATAGGGGCACCCTCAAAATATAGTGGGCCAAATCCGTTGAGTTTCCAGATATGGATATAGGTAGGGGCACCACTGCAATTCATGACCCCCCCCCCCCCCCCCCCCCCCCCCCCCTCCCCTTTGAAGATTTTCTGGATCTGCCCCTGGTGTAAGAACCTACCACTGCCTAATTAACACCACGGGTAGGGCACAATGCTAAATAGACCGTCCCTTACGACGGGTACAATAGGCCGTCCCCAGAAAGGTCGACGTCTTGGGATCGAGATGCGCTGAGCAAATATTGGTTTAGGACGATATTATGAGCTGATACCGCATTAAGGCAACACAGGTGATACCATGAACAATGAATGGCGTGCATTTGTTTTTCAAGTTTGGCGTAGATAAATATCTTTGTTTGGCAATGTGCTAACATTTGAACGACAAGCGTCAATTTTAAGCTCCATTTTGTTTTGTAGTGTTGTAGCTGCTTTAGTGTTCGTTTCAAATATAACTGGAATATTTCTGGATTTTTTCATATTAATTTCGAACCCTTGAGGAGCTTATGAGATCTGAACTGCAGGCTTGTGATCTATAGGCAATCAAGTGAAATGGAAATTGTGTGTTCAAATAACTGGATAGTTTACTTAGTCTCACAAAAAAAAAACGTAATTTTGGTGTCAAGAAAAATACAAGAACGATAAAATATCCTGTGAGTCATTCAGAGGTCTCATTTCCTGTATTTTTGCTGCTTAAATTTTCAGAAAATCACACATGATTCAATAAAGTATTCTTCCTCCAATATGTGATGCGCACACGTAACACCCATCCCTATAGATTGTATTTCATCCTTTCCCAGTTGACGTTTGAGACAGCTTCTAGTCCCATTAGCATCACAGGTACATCACGTAGTTTGCATGGCATGCGAACGATATGTGCCGTGGTGTGTTGTTATTCCCTGTTAGATTCGCCTTCCAGAATATGTCAGAGCTAACTTCACTCCACATTTGATGAGGGAGTGCTCGTGCCATTCTTCACCAATGTTAGCCAGGTGTGTACGATTGTAATGAAGCATGCTTGAGTAGCCTAGCTATAACTACTATTTGCTCCATAATATCCCCTATCTTATCAGAGGCTACATAAAGCACGCTGGGGTGCACCTGGTGAAATTGGCCCTGTATTCGAGCAGAGCTGTTACCGCGCACTATGCAGTGATTGGTTTTGTTTCACCGGACGCGTCTCAGCTGACCTATGAAGCCGGCTCGTTCGACTCTCAGAGCGCGTGGATTGCGAGCTGGCCAGATTTATAAAGACTGACCAGCTGACGCAACCCCCAGTTGGCGGCGGTCCCATCGAAATGCTCTTACGGTGCAGGGAGTCACGGATGGCATCTTAAAGGGAAATATTGACCTTTTGATTTATTTTTCTGCGTTATCTTGTGTCACGTGTAAGGAATTAAATCAGGGTTTGGTGTTTGTTTATTTTCCCTAATAAACAAACACAAACAAACAGTTCGTGAACAGATGTGTTCATGAACAAATGACGTCATCAGCTGAAAATAAATATACAAGCAACGAACAGTTCACGAACGTTCACGAACTGTTCATGAACAGCTCATATGAATAACTAACATATTGCGTGGCAAGGAAACCTCATTTAGAAGCGGTGCGCACATTTTTGTTGTGTTTTATTATGAAAACCCTGTTTAAAGTTCATTTTCAGACATTGTAGACTAGACAAGCACATCATTGTCGCAAATGTAGACTGACTCACGGTTGTCGACAGTGACTCCACCACATACGAAGAACTGTGGGACGTCAGCGTCTTAACCCTCGCCCGGGTAGGGCAAAATCACTACGTGTTCGGGTAGGGGTTGTTGTTGTTGTACGACCCTCCCCCCCTTAGCGTTGAAAAAAGCTGGTACGACCCCCCCCCCCTCCCCTTAGCGTTTCGCCCCTAATTGAGCTAGAGCTTCGATTCAAAGACGAGTGTGTTGCTTTGACGAAAGTCATGTCAATGACCAAAAGGTCATCAAAATTGTAAATGCATATAAATTGAATTTTATCGAGCTAGAATCGTAAATGAGCATACCATAATGCTTAATGGGTTCCAAATTCGTCATTATCGTCACAAAATGTCCTAAAAATTTTCAAATTCCAAAAAGGTCATGTCAGGTCACCTGAGGTCAGTGACCTCGGTTGACCTGTGGAAGCGCATGACCCCAGTGGAACATATAATTATGTAAAATGGATCCCAAATTTGAAATCAGCGTCACAAAATGTCCTAGAAACCACCAGAAGCCCAAAAAGTAATATGAGGTCATCGGAGGTCAATGACCTCAGTTCCAACGTCGGGGTACCATCGGCCTCACGTCTTTTTATCAACTTGTTAATTTGAAGGTGGAGCAAACGCATTTTTCAATGGTTCTTTTCTACGTCGCATAATCTTTTCAAGCACTTATGTTCATCTAAGATAGAGCGACTGCACTGTTCCAAACAATGGCGCACTCAGGACAGCATATGGGGGAGGAATTGGCTACACCTAACACAATTGGCCCGCAAAAACTAGAGCCTGGAGGGCGGCATGGGGATGGGGCGGCAGGGGCAAAATCCCCCCCCCCCCCCCCCTCCCACGCTCGACGGGGGAGGCAATAGAAATTAGCCCCCCCCCAAACAAACAAAAAATCCGCTTGAACTGGCGATGCAAAATTGGTATTGACTGCGAAAAAACTTCTTGGGAAAAAAATCATTATGTTTTGCCTCTTTCGTGTTTCTTCTATTTTGTAGCATTTTGGTAGCATGAGGGAAGTGCATATTTGGAAATGTCGAATACAAAATGCGGACACATCATACTTAAGTAGCCATAAGTCAGCCAAAACTAAAGACATTGCTTTGAAATTTGGTTTGGGTATTGTCTATACTTCGTTCTCCAATATATATTCCGGTTTTATAATATGTTTGGAAATGTTGATTTTGCGGATATTTTTTTCTCCATTTCTTTTGTCTTCATAAAATCATATAAAATATCAAATAATATTATAAAGCCGGAATACATATTGGGGAACCAAGTATAGACGATGCCCAAACGAAATTTCAAAACAATATCTTGAGTGTTGACTGACTTATGACTCCCTAAGTATGATGGGTCTGGACTTTGTATTCGACATTTCCAAATATGCGTCTGGCGCTATTTTCCATCTGGAGCGATTCCTACAACCAACGTAAGTTCAAAAACGTCGCGTTTTGGCGCCAAAGCGGTTAGCGCTGAATAGCGTGCGAGGAACGCATTTCAACAGTATTTGAGGAATTGTGACTGGGACTTAGGTATCGTTGTTTTCCTTTTCCCTGTAAACATGTAGCCAAATAAAATCCATACTTTGTTAATGTGTAGGTATAGTTAATATTTGTCATTGTCAAGGTCATTTTAAATTACTATAGCCTGGGATGGCTACTTTGGCCTCAGGTCATATACAGATTCAAGTAATTTCAGGTACCAATTTGAAATCTGACACCCATTTTGCACCATTGCTTAGGACCTATCTCGGTGCATTTTATGGGTGCTATTAGTAGAGGTCTAAAAAATGTAGCCTTTCCAGCTAGTCAAGATCAGACTCAGCATGAACTCAGCTACAAAAATGTTTGAAAGCGACAGAAGAGGTAAAATTGGGTTTGTCTGGTTTTTACCACTGGCGTATACAGGGGACATTAGGGGCATTAATTGATGTGGGAGGATTTTATAATTACTAGCGGGGATACCCGTCGTTGCCCGGGAAATTAAGTACCTGGCGGTGTCTCCTCGGGCGAGTGCTCTAAATTAATATCCCCCCCCCCCCCACTATGTCAAGGCTACGGTTATGAATGACTTGTCGCACAACCAAATAATACTGACACAATATAGATGTGGGCTAGGATCATTGTTTTGGTTCCACCACCAAGGGTTTTCAAGTTTAACACAACCAAATAATGCTGACACAAATATTAATTTCGGCTAGGATCATCGTTTTGGGTCCACCACCAAGGGTTTTTGAGTTTAACACAACCGAATAATACTGACACAAATATAAATTTGGACTAGAATCGCCAGGATTAATCATATTCAACCAAGGTAGGTACCTACCTAAGTAAGGACGATTGGACTTTTCGCACAACCGAATAATACTGACACACTAAAGCACCTTACCCGGACACGTCCCAAGATTGGACTTCTCGCACAACCAAATAATACTGACACACTAAAGCACCACTTGAAAAAATACATGCTACCAGCCACACTAATATAAATTTGGGCTAGAATCATCGTTTTGGGTTCACCACCAAGGGTTTTCGAGTTTAACACAACCAAATAATACTGTCACACTAAAGCATCGCTTGAAAAAAATACATGCTACCAGCCACACTAATATAAATTTGGGCTAGGATCGCCAGGATTTATAATATTCAACTAAGGTAGGTCCCTACCTAACTACACTGATTCGGCACTGAACACACAACCCCAGCGTGTTGTTTCCGTATGCCTGCAGAATGAATGTCACAAAATCGCAACGTATGCAGAAATTCGGGCCACTAAATACGAATATCATTGCATTCTTAACCCGCGAGTTACTGGGGTATATTCCATAGCGCGACTTACTGGGGAGGGGCTATTTTTTGCCCTCTCCCCTCAGATCTCCGGAACTACTTGACCGATTGTAAAAATTAAAACGGCATTTGATAGCACTGGGAAATTTATCGAGGGAAACCTAACATTGTTGACCTCGGGGTCAACAATGACGTCACAGATCAGGTTAAGTACAAAATGTTTGACCGTGTCAAAAGGTCTCGATGGATGGAATTGTCGCGCAAAATTGCGATATTAAACGCATAAGCAGTCGATAAATCGGTATGATTCGTGTATCTGACATTTCTAAGTACCATTCTAAGCTGTTTATGACCTTGGGTCAGGTCAAGGTCATCCGAGGTCACGAGGTCAAACTGCAGAATACGGTCATTAGGTGTTATAACACATGTGTATGGGTTTGTGTTTCGTCTAGAACGCGAAAAAGGACCTTAGAACATTGTTTGTTCCATATAAATAGAAGTAAAAAGCAAAAACGGAAATGTATTTTGTATGCATTTCCGTACCCCTGAGGCGCACGTGGTGCAGTACGCTGGCGTACCCACATTCTACTCTCTGGCAAAAAAAGACTCCCTCCCTCAGCTTATTGCTACCATGGAACAGGTTTTAAACTCTTTGGATGCCTGGTTCCACTCCCACGGTTTGAAGGTCAACAGCGGCAAAACTGAACTTATCGTATTTGGCTCCCGTCAGAATTGTCATGGCTTAGTCCCGATCTCCATTCGATTTCGCGAGGATACGATCCGTGAGTGCCCTACGGTGAGGAACCTTGGCGTGGTGTTCGACAAGCACCTCACCTGGGACTCTCACGTGTCTGCTCTCGTCAAAAAATGCAACGGTATCCTCATCAGCCTGTCTCACGTGCGTCATCAGATCCCGCCAGACCTTCTGCCTACTCTGGTCAATGCCTTGGTCCTCTCGCACGTCCGATACTGTCTTGCTGTCTTTGGAAACGGGTCAGAAAAAATATACAGCGCCTACAAAAGATCCTCAATTTTGCGCTGCGCGTTGTCTCTGGCCGACGCAAATTCGACCACATATCGGACGTGCGAGACGAACTGGGCTGGCCTACCGCCCGCCAGTTGTACGAACTTCACTCATTAAATTTTCTGCACAAAATTCGCTGCACCGGGGAGCCAGTGGCTCTTTCCTCTCAGCTTCAGGTCAACTCTGCTCTTCGCTCTCGAACCACCCGGCAGGACGCAGATCCCGCGCGCGAGAACCGAAGCAGGCAGGCGGCGCCTTCTTTTTTGTACGGCGCAGGTATACAATCGCCTCCCGCTGGAGATTCGCGATTTATCCCTGGGGGCTTTTAAGCGTGCAGTGCCCGAACTTTTAGTTGTGTGAAGCGAGCAAAATGAGTGTGTGACTGTGTGTGTGTGTGTGTGTGTGCGTGTGTGTTTTATTTTCTATAGCCTGTGTGCACTTTTATATTCATCTGATCTTATTGTGTGTTGTATACCGAGTGACTTTTAACATGTCTCTCTTCTTAACCCGGATCCGGCACTCGGAATAGCCATTTTAAAATGGAGTGTTTTAATTGTTTAATACAATACAATACAATACAATGCATAGTAATGCTGTGAGAGGTGGTCGGATTTTTGTCATCTAAAAGTCATAAGTCAGTCATTTTTGAAGTTATCGACTTGAAATTTGGTAGACATATTCACCGATTACGTCTCGATCACTTATATTCCGGGTTTGGGATAACTCTGATTTTTTTCTCTCAAAATATTTTGTTTTTAATGTATTTGGATTTCTCAAATTTCCCATTTTACAAAAACTCACAAATCCGAGATATTATTTTGATAGCTCTGTCTATTGATAGTAATTGGATTTAAGACAATTTATTTTATCTCAAGCATTGTACTTATGACAGCGTTTTCCGCAAGCCATCATTTTTCAACAAAAAACGAAGAACATGACGTCACTTTGGCGTTATTCTCGGTTGACCTATCATAACCTCATCTTTTTTCTTTGGACAACATGTATAGAATTAATGTGAGAGAAGGTCATGAAAGATTGGTGATGATAATGGTGTTAGTTTAGGAGTTATTGCAAAATAACGAGAGGGGAGAATAGCCCCCTCCCCCTCACCCAGTAAGTCGCGGGTTAACAAATTCCACGCTTTCACAATTTACTATAGAGGTCCAATCTGCATAACAGTGGTACATAAACATGCCTACCTTCATTCTGATTCAGAGAATGTATGGGTTTTGGGTCCACCACCAAGGGTTTTCGAGTCCATCTCATACTAACGTTTTTAATTTACCCTTAATATAGGAGATCTGTCCACAAACATACGGGGACGCACACTGATAGTTCTAGGAACTGAAGCCGGTTTTTCCAGTTCAAGCACTTATATCAATCCAGTTATGAACAATAATGTTCAAATGGAAAGCTATTGCATTGCAATAATATCTTTATATATTTGTATGAACTTAAATAAATATAGGATGCATTGGATAAAATCAAGGATCCAGACAGAGGCAGTGTCTGATGAGTCACAAGTACATCATCAACGTGTCTCCTTTAGGATGGTTTAATGAAAGACACGTATAGCTATTTTCGCTAAGCACACACGCAAACACGCTAATCTGTCTCCGAGTGAATGGCCACTTTCCCCAGCCACTAATTCTGAGGCCGTCTAGTCTGCTTCCAGGGCCTCGTTTCATAAAGCGGCGTAACCTACGAACCTACGTAATTGACGCCGATTTTGGCGTAACCTACGCCGATTCCGTTTCATAAAGAAATTAACGGCGTAAGCTACGCCATTGAAACTACGCCACTTCATTTATGTCAAAGCACCGAATTGTTCGTAAGTTACGGCATTTGCGTTTCATAAAAGGGCGTAGCTTATGCCAAATAATATTTCAGGGCCTTGATTTTCTGTCAAAAACTACGCAAGGATTTGTGGCGTTGTTTTAGTGCTCCGATGGCCTTGAAAGTTGTTTTGATTGCCTTGCTTTCATATTTTGTGAGCCTGGCGACGATATTAGAAGCTGGTGTGATGATTTTACATTGAAACTTACATCAAGAGCATAGCAAGATATTTATGTGAAGCACTAAACTGAAGTATTAGTTGAATCTCTGAAGAATGTGAGTGTCTCAAATACCATGCGGACCATCTCATGACATACATGTGTTTGTAAGAATTGATTTATAATTCACTGTAGTCTCACATCATTTGTGCAATGTTGTAATAGATGGCAAGCATTGTTTTCAATGAATTAATATGATTTACAAGACTTCTCTGACCAGTAGTAGTGAACAAGGTGATAACGTAATGCCGACTGGCAGTTGGGTATCATACTTATGGTGGTTTTTGCCTGGTTATTTGCATAGGCGTAGGAACAGGGGCAGGGGGACAGCTGCCCCCCCCCCCCCCCCCACATTTAGGATTTTAACATTATGCCTATGGGCATTGCATGGAAAGAATCGACTTCGGAATGCCTCCGCCCCCCCCCCCCCCCCCCAACATGAACATAGTTCCTACGCCCCTGGTTATTTGTTTTGTGGTTTCTTTTTTACATTATCCACACTAATAATTTTAACGTAACATGTAACAGTTAATGACCGTGATACAGGGAGACACAAGCATGGCTCACAAGTAATTAAGTCATAAACATACAAGTTCACCAGTTCACAGTTGTTTTATTTTCATGAGTTCATGTTTTTGAGGTAAGCTGTGAATTGGCCGGTTTAACATGTACACTGACAAATTGTTCACATTTCATGCCTTGTGTGAGTTGTCAAAACCCACAACAGTAAAACTCACATTTATTTAGTATTACTCATGCAATACCAAGGCGAAACTTGCACAATGATGCGTTTTGCCTGAGTATTTATGTGAGTTGTCAACTCATGACAGTAACACTCAGGCCCTTACTAGCAAAACTAACCCTTATTGAGGTAATACTCATGTAATGCTAAGGTAAAACTCACACAAACTAAGGCGGAACTAACCCTTACCAACATGATTACTCAGGAAATGCTAACGCAAGCCTGGGGTTAGTATTATTTCTCTGGCATTACCAACTAATACTAATACTATTTATTATCTATATATCTATATCTAAACTAATCTAACTATATCTATTTATGATCACGCCATTCTGTACACCAACCAACAATATCTGTTGTAATGCCCAATGTGCGACGGTCATTAGTATTGCATTAGTTTTTTTAGTTATTGCATTACTTACCAATAAATCAATAAGCTAAATGACTTGAAGTCTATTTATGATCATGCCATTCTGTACACCAACCAACAATATCTGCTGTAATGCCCAATGTGCGACGGTCGTTAGTATTGCATTAGTTTGTTTAGTTATTGCATTACTTACCAATAAATCAATAAGCTAAATGACTTGAAGTCTATTTATGATCACTCCATTCTGTACACCAACCAACAAAATCTGCTGTAATGCCCAATGTGCGACGGTCGTTAGTATTGCATTAGTAACTAATGCAATACTAACGACCGTCGCACATTGGGCATTACAGCAGATATTGTTGGTTGGTGTACAGAATGGAGTGATCATAAATAGACTTCAAGTCATTTAGCTTATTGATTTATTGGTAAGTAGCCAATGATCACGCCATTCTGAAACAAGAAATACAAAGTAATGAAATCACAAGAACACTCAGACACAGTCAGTATGCAACCAAGTCTGGATTACTCTAACCATGGCAAGACATAAATGTGTGTTGACACCACAAGTTTCCCCACTGAAACACACCTTCCCAAATTTTGGTCGTCATGCACCTATAGGTGCACGATGTCCAAAATTCCTAAACCTATCCATTACTTTTGTAGACTGTGGTTGTCAAAGTTGAAAATTCAGACATCTCATTTCAGTCGGCTAGTTCCTCAACATTTGATCCCAATCATTAGTTATTCACAGATTTAGCCAATAATAATAGATTTAGCCAGAATCATCTTTATATTGTCATGTCAAAAATCACATAACACAAAACTTATTAAGCCTATTGTATAGGTATGCTAAATGCTTGCCATTTATTATAGCATATTCAACTGCCTCTTGCAAATGCTAATGTGACCAGTGTACAGTGACTTCTTCTGGAACAAACATTATCAGTTGTCTGCAGCTGGTGAGTGAAATTGGTAGGAAAATGTCTGTTCATGCCAAGCTGCAGTTAAGAGCGGATGAAAGCTGAACAAATCTGGATATTGGGAGCAACACTGTGATGGAAGGCCAATGTAAGATACAGTTGAAGCTATGAGCGAGACCTTGAAGACAAGTGCCGCCATGGACCTGCGTGTTGAATGAGATCATCATTGAGTTTTCGCCGAAGTAAAGCAAATTATGGAATTTTCAAGGCACTTGTTCTGACATCTGTGCTGGCTGCTGATCAATAAAGGCGTCAGTGTCTGAGCTTGTGTGTTTTGGTGGCGCGAGCGTGTGTGTTTTGGTTTTGGTTGTCTATTTGTTGTCAGTTAACTACCTGTTAGATCAGCAGGTGCTGCCATCTGTCATCATGACGTGTCATCATCTTAGCTTCTCATCTGTGTTATGTGCTGCCATATATACACCACACTTATCACAATTAGAACAGTAAATACGCATGATTCATGCCATAGCCCATATGAGTCCGTAATCAAGGGGCGCAGCCAGGGGAAGGGGTAAAGCCCCCCCCCCCCCGTCGCGGCTCAGAGGGGCCCATCTCGGGTCGGAAAGGGGCCCATCGTGGACTCAGAAAGGGCCCATTTCAAGCTTGATTAAACCAATTTTAGCCTCAGAAAGCGAGCATCTCAGGTCCAGAAAAGGCCCATATCAGCTCTCAGGCCCGGGAAGGGCCCAACTTAAGTCCGGAGAGGGCCCATCTTGGGCTCAGAACGGACCCATCTCATGCCTGGAAAGGGTCCATATTAGGCTCTGAATGGGCCCATCTCAGATTTTGAAAGGGCCCATCGTGAACTCGGACAAGGCCCATCTCAGGTTTGGAAAGGGCCCATCTTAGGCTCCGAAAGGGCCCATCTCAGGTCTGGAAAGAGCCCACTGTAGGCTCTGAATGGGCTCATCTTAGGCTCAGAATGGGCAAAGAATATACTTCCAAAAATCAACTTTGCCCCCCATAACTATGAAGAGCTTCCGCCGCCCCTGATGTTGTCACTCCTTCTGCCCCTTCCCTTGCTAGACCCCACAGCATCACTAGCGGATCCAGGGGGGGGGGGCAAAGTGGCAATGTGTCGTCACTGCCCACAGACCAAATAAAATTACTAGGGACAAATCCAAGTACACATGTACCTTAACATAGGACTATATTAGGGATGGATGAAAATTACAAATTTTGAATTACAATATAAAAAAACATTGAAAATAAATATATTTTTTAAAAACAAAATTCCATTTTTTTTAATGAAAATTACAAACAAATTCATGTTTTTTATGTTTTTTTAGGGGGGCCCATCAGCCAATGCTAAGGGGGAATTCATATTTCATACATTGCATCATGCAGTGGCGTACCGAGTATCAGGTCATGCAGGTCATGACCTGGTCCTTTGGACCCGAGGCGCTCATGCAAAGCTGGCGCCCCTCCGATCAGTCACGACGCCCCTCTGGCCAGTGACGGCGCCACTCCGGCCAGAGACTCTCCTTCCGCACGGTGCGGAAGGAGAGGAGAGAGCAAAATTTCGCCAATATTGGTGGCGCCCCTGTTGATCGGGTGGCTCCCCGCAAGGTAATGACCTGGTCTTTTCTGAATTTCTGCGCACGCCACTGGCATCATATCTAATAACTAACAGTCCTAACAGTCCTACTAACAGTAACAGCAGCAGGCACGAAGCCAGGATTTTTATCAGGGGGGGGCACGTCTATGGTAGCAACAATTTTTTTCCTCAGCCATATGTTATTACAAATTTTGACTGACTGGGGGGGGAGGAGGATCGTGAGAGAATCTCATTTTATCTAGTGAGAATTTGTTTTGCTCAGGGGGGGGGGGGCTACGTCCCTAAACAGCAATCAGCATGTATTTGCCCTCTAACCGGACACGATTAGCCGGTTTAACACAAGCGTTAGGCGGTCGAATTCGCCGGATCAAATACACAAACACTATCGACAAATAATGCTTTAGCCAAATGAAGATTCGGGCAATAGTCTCGACGGTGGCAGGTTACCTGTATAAACAAAGTAAGTCTGTCTCGCATCGTCTTGCGTTGCGTGCTGGCAATATGCCCGATACATTTTTTAGACGAGGATTTCTGTTGGTGGTTCTATCGGCAATATCGCCTGACTGTTCACATGCAATAGAAAGCATATTATTCATTTGAATTACTAGTAATGTATTAATTAAATCAGAACAAAAAACGAGAATCACGAGAGCTTTTCCTAAACCCAAATACGCGCGGGCTTTAAATTCTCACACCGGACACGTGGGCTCGATAGTCGCAGCTCTAATGGCTTTCGCCTGGGTCCAGAAAATATTTGTATATTGATTTACTCAGAAACGATATTTTAGCTTCTTTTTTCTTTTTCTTTTTTTAATATTTGTATCATTCCAATTTCAATAATTGCATTAAAAACAAGTGTTTATTATAATGCTTTCAATACACTTCAATTTTTCCAACACCTTGATTGTTTACGCTAGCAACGCAAACTGCGCCAACGTAAACAACTCCGTCGGCACCTTGGTGAAACGGACTCATTACGGTGTCCGTTTCACCAAGGTGCCGACGGAGTTGTTTACGCTTTTGATGGCGTAACTCACGCATTTCGTAAGTTACGCCAAAAGCTTTATGAAACGAGGCCCTGTTAGGTAGGTAGCCCGCAATACAATACACTGATCTGATTGGTCCCTGGGAGGTAGGTGACCCGCAATACACTGATCTGATTGGTCCCTGGGAGGTAGGTGACGCGCAATACACAGATGGGATTGGTCCCTGGGAGGTAGGTGACCCGCAATACACTGATCTGATTGGTCCCTGGGAGGTAGGTGACACGCAGTACACAGGCCTGACGGCTTGTTGTTTATGTATGTATGTATCTACTTTGTGAAATACATATATGAATTGTTCAGCCATGAATAATCAACACAAAAATATTAGGAGTACAGCCTAAGGCCCTAACATTTATTTCCGTGCGCTACTTGCTGACTTTGTCAACTCCGATTCGTGCTAAACCATGGTGCTAGGTTGTCGGGTATAGCTCTTGCAACTATACCGTTCAATTCAGACATTTTTATTTGGTGGTTCTTTTGTGGGCATTTTGGATATTTTTATGAACATTTTCTTACGATGTTTGTATTGCAAGTGTGTATGGTAGAGGGTAAATTGCATGACATATTTAGTAGAGCGTGATACCCATGTCTAATAACTTATTGATATAGAGAAGGTGTCATGTTCAGAAGGCCATGTCCATCAGCTTGAGCGGACACAGTGACGTCATATTCAAGGTCATTGGACACGAGCTCACTCACTGGCGGACCCAGAGTTCGAAAATGGGGGGGGGGGGTTAAAATTTGCAATTTCGCTCCGCTTCATCAGCGAAAAATTGTTGACCGGGGGGGGGGGGGGTGGAGTCGGGTCGTCAGCATAAAAAGTCGTTGAGCGGGGGGTGAGATTTTCCCTAATTATCACTTCTTACAGCCAATGCAGGAACACGCAGGGCAGGAAACATCCTTGTATTGAATGCCCACCATGTGGGGGAATCCTGTGGGGAGGGGGGATTTGCCCTATAAGCTTCATGCTTCATTATAAGCTTCATGCTAGTAAATATGAATACATTTTGGGTGGATATTGGACGGATTTGATTGAGCTTTACATCTGTATATTTTTTAACGATGTTTTGTATTTATTTTATCGACACAGTGCATACTCCGGGCCGATCATTTCACTACATATCTATGTTTGTCCCATGTCCGTGCGACTCGTGGTTACCGAGATACTGGTCCGGGATGGCAACCCCCAACAGCCCCGCTGTGTTAATCCGCGTTCGGTTCGGCGATCCAACATGGCGGCCAGGCGCGACAGCCCGCGCCATACCCGGTTGCGCGGGCCGCCACGCTGTGTGTGAGGCAGTAGTACGAGTCGGCCTGCCGTGTCGACAGTGGCACCGGGGAGTCTTCGTCGCACGCTAATGAGAAGGTTTCCAGTTGCTCATGTCAGCATGCTTCGAAATTTCACCAGAGGCCTCTTGCACCAAAACTAACCACCTGGCGAAAACACAATTCTACCCCGATTGTGGGGTGGTTCAGTGTGCAGGTGCAATTTTCAGGGTGGTTATTTTTTTAGCCAGTTGATGCAAGAGAATCTGGTTATTTTTCGTTTTCGTCAGGTGGTTATTTTTGGTGCAAGAGGCATCAGATGCCAAATTGAGCGATGCTCAGAGAACTAATGAAAAAATACACTATCCTATTCTGTATTTTACTTGTTCACAAATATTCTGCGTATTCGTTAAATACAAATATAGGTACCTCTAATCAGCCACTATTGGTGAACCACTGCCTTACTCAAATATCAATGTTCTTATTGTGCCCAATGAGTATTGAATTAAGATCCTTGCTTTCCTGACACTTAATGCCATCATATTTCAATTTGTATATTGCCCAGGTTTCCGCTAGCGGATGTGACAAAACGTCATGTAGCTTGCTTAGTTGTGGAGCATTTGGGTTTGAATCCAAGCGGAGCAATTTTGTTGCAGGCCATTTCTCTAGTTTGTTTTGATTGTAATCAACCCATTCCCGATACGAAAACGGTGTTCTCTGAATAGAATGTTTTTTATATGAACAAAAATGACATATTAGGATTGCATTACAGCTATTAATATATCAATTATAAATGTGAAATGTCCCAACTTCAGACATCTCCATCAGAAAATATATTGGCAAATAACAGTCAAAGTCTCAGTATCACGTATGCGATGACTAATTATGTTTGTCCAGCCTCCTCCCTCGGCTCGATCGGAGGCCCGATGACATGTCACACGTTTCGCATACCGCAACACGTCTCAGATGGCAGGCGGCGTCACAGCAGTAGCCAGGCCAGTGTAGCTCAGACAGGGCGTATCCCCCGGGCCACCGCGGATGTACTGCGGCACAGTATTCAGCAGCCCGCCGCCGTCCACTAACTTATTGGATTGATCAGGGTGCTGTCACCGACCGAGTCACCGACCGTGTCACCGACCGTGTCACCCACCGACCGTGTCACCGACTGTGTCACCGACCGTGTCGGCATCGACCGAGCCATCGACCGTGCTAACCGTGCTACCGACCGCGGCTGTTGCAAGCCGGTCAGCAGTACCAGCTCAGGCTTCGGCGCCGTTCAAAGGTTGGAAGTGCTAAATGGGACATGCCACTACAGTCTTCCTCGGTCGCAGAGTTCACCCATTGTGCTGGCGAATTTCAATTCAGTTATGTGACCGCGAATGACACCAGAACACATGTTTGCACCAACCACCAGAAACAGGCGAGAGATAATGCGCTGTTGTGACAAAACCCGCATTTTCCCACAGTGTATCCGCTTTCCACCAAACATTGGCACGCGGCGTCCGTTTGTATCCGTTTGTAGGCGGGTGGTAGTCCGCCCCTGTAGCTCAGTCGGGAGAGCGGTGGACTTTTGACCTCACCCGGTGTGACAGGCCGGGTTCGAGTCGCTTCGGCGCTCGCTACTTGCCTCTAACTGGGATGGCCTGCGGCCGGTGGCAGCGGTCGCACTCAAGGTCAGTTGACGTCAGAGGGCGGGGCGGACCGTGTCCAGGCATGTCGGGCACGTCAAACTTTCGTCTCTAAATTCTGCCGGCCAACAGGAATTGCGCAATCGGTTGGGTAGTGGAGTCAGGGCCTGTGCGACAAGCTATGCTTAGCGTGGGTCCTGACCTCGGCAATCCATCCATTCAAAACGTTCGAACTAAAACAATGTAAAACAATTCCTGTTTTTGTGACGTATGCTGCAAGCACAAGATCAAATATCACAAAATCTGAGTACTAATGTCATGTCACCACACACGAGCATGGCCAATGGCCATCCAAGTCGGCTATTTTTTTATTTTTTTCTATGCCGCCACCCATTAACAGGTGACCAAGAGTGCCCCCGCCCTCGATCCCATCGACGCACATCACCTTACTTTAACACCAGAGAACAAAAGAGAAAATGTCGCGGCACTCCCAGCTAGGAAATGGAAGAAGAAATAAAAAAGCAAATGAAGAGAGGAAGGCTAAGTGGTAAGTGGTAATGTGGTCAAAAATAAGAAGGCAGAAAGTAGTCGTTGCTGAAATCAACAAGTGACTGCCCCCCAACTACGCCCCTGGGAATCATACATTCTGACATTCGCACATACGTAACCGAGTTAGTAAGGATTCCAAATGTGTGCCCCACTGCATGCTGCCCCAATCTCGTTGCCATCAAGAAAGGTTTGCTAGACAGTGAGGCAGGATACAATTTCATTCATACAAAGGTTGGGGAAGGCAGGTCCTGGTCTAGGCAAGCAGGTCTTTGCTGGAACCCGGTGAGACCCCCAGCTAAGCAAAGCTTGTTGCTGTTCGATCTCACCCAGGTTCCAGCGTCGGTTAGTCGGGGTGGCTTTCGCGCATGATGTAATTAATTGATCTATAAGTTGAAACATGATCTAATTAATTCATATTTCAAGAAAGCAGAAAATAAATAGAGGTACTATATTGCTTAACACCAATATAAATATCTATCTCTGATTTACTATGTTTTATTTCAGATTATGCGCGTTTATGCATGCTTATGTTGTTTGTTTATATACTGTTACTTAGTTCTGCAAATTTGTATTATTGTTTATTTATAATGGTACATACATTACAAACTGCATAACTTCATTCTTCTGCAACTTAGAAGATGACTTTACAGACAGTTAACATTTAGCACTGATATGGCTATTATTGTATTCAGGCTCATTTACATAAATGAGCAAACTACAAGGTAATTATTTTCTAGGCTTGTGAGGCAAGCAGGTTATTCATATTCACTGATCTGATTTCGCTGATTGATCTGATTTCACTGATTCACTGATTTTGAGGTTATTCATATTCACTGATCATGTGATTTTTAGTGATTTCTTTTATTTGTTTTTTATTAGATGGTATTGAGTTTATATGGGGGAATCTGGGGGCAACAATTGAATTCCATAAACGTGGTCCTATCCATGCTATGGTACGTGTCCGGTATAATTTTCGAGTGAATATTTCTTCAAAATGTCGTGCTACTCTTGAAGCTCTGTGATTGGTCTGAGTGAATTCGAAAAGTGAGGCTATGACTGGTGGGGCACTTCCAGATGCAACATTATAAAGCACGACTATAGCTTGCTGTCTGGCAATGTCCTTTACTTGAAGAATTTTGAGCTTTACATATATTGGGTTTGTGTGGGCTAGTCTTGCTTGATTATCAACAATCCTGACTATCTTTTTCTGTAGGATAAGCAATTTGTTAAGGAGTGATTTCGGTGCGTTTCCCCATATCAGACAGCAGTAATTAAGATAAGGCAGAACTAATGCATTAGTCTGTTGTCGCCTCTTCTGTTTCTTTTATTTATCAATGACTTACCATCGCATGTTCAGTCGGGATGTCTTATGTACGCTGATGATGTTAAGATCCACCGAGAAGTGCGCTCGACCGCAGACGCCGACTTGCTGCATGCTGATCTCGCTCGCCTTGTGAATTGGTCGTCGACTTGGAAACTTAAGCTTAACGCATCCAAGTGCAAGTCATTTACCATCACTCTCAAACGCTTGCCCATTATCAGTCCTTACGCAATAGGTGGAGAGGTTTTAGCACGTGTGACCACGATGCGTGACTTAGGTGTAGTTTTGGATCAGAAGTTGACATTTGAATCGCATATTGACTCCATCGTAAGAAAAGGCAACATGGCACTGGGTCTCATGATTCGATCATTTCAGGCTGGTAGGAAGAGCGCGAAATACCAGTCCGGTGCTATTGTCGCGGCTTACTACGCCAACGTCCGATCTGTACTCGAATACTGCAGTGTGGTGTGGAACGGGGCAGCTAAGACCCATACGGATCGCATCGAGCGGATACAACACAAATTCCTTATTTGGCTGACAATGCATTCAGGCGTAAATTCGGAGTCTCTCTCATACAACCGCTTACTTTCAGCACACTCCTTCACCTCTTTGGCTGCCAGACGTACCCAGCATGACCTGGTCTATGTTGCTCGTGTTTTCAAACACAAAATTGACTCCATCTCCTTGCGATCCTGGTTTGGCTTAGCTGTCCCAGCCCGCTCAGTTCGACGTCGAGATTTATTCGCTGTCCCTTTTGCCCGTGTGGAGACTGTCAAAAATGGTCTGTTCTGCAGAATGACGCGAAAGATGAACGAATTCCTACATCAGAATGAACAGATAGACATTTTTAGAGATTCACTATACCAAATCCAGATACAAGCCAAGGTTTATGCGAAGAAACTGACGACAGTGGCTTATCCGCTCCACGGGTAGCACTACTTAGGCCATATATTGTGATGTTTTACTTGTTAGACAGCGAGTGAGATCAGTGTATTTATTGTGTGCCTGCATGTGTCTTTGTAGTTATATGTGACTTTACCCGTCAATGGGCCAACCCGTGGGTGATCTGCTGAATAAATAAATAAATAAATAAATTATACAACAGAAATCGGTGTTTCTGTCCCAGGAAATATCTAGAGCGACTTATAATCCCTATATTACGACTTATTATACTTGAAATATGCATAATGTGACTCTCCCACTTGAGTTCTTCGTCTATATATACACCAAGATACTTCACAGTTTTTGTATGTCCTATATTTATACCATTTAATATTACATTGATGTCAACATTTATTTTGGATTTATTGTATATTTGATAGAATGTTTTATTGTTGTTTAAGGACAGCTTGTTTGCTTGCAGCCATTTGTATACCTTTGGTAGTTCTGTATCTAAGTTATTTTGCAATTCAGAAGTGGAGTCAGCCTCAAATAAAAGGGCTGTATCATCAGCATAAAGTAATGATGTAAACTTTGACGAAATCCTGGGAAAATCATTTATGTATAAGATGAACAGAAGTGGGCCCAGAATAGAGCCCTGGGGGACCCCAATACTTATTTGACTCAGGCTTGACTGGACTTTTTTATACTCTACACATTGATATCTATTTGATAAGTATGAGTCTATGATTGTCAGGAATGTATCTGTGATACCATATGAGTGAAGTTTAAGCAATAATATTCTGTGATCAACAGTATCAAATGCCTTTTTTAGGTCTAGGTAGATACCACAGTTCATTTTGTTTGATTCAAACCCCCTGATTACTTTATCTTGCAATATGAGCAAGGGCATGTATGTTGAGTATCCCTTCCTAAATCCAAATTGGTTGGGACAAATTATGCTATTGTTGGAGACATGCTCCATGACGCGGACATGGATCACTTTCTCTAGAATTTTTGATATATATGGAAGGATACTGATAGGTCTATAATTGTTCATTTGTGTTCTATCACCTGATTTATAAATAGGTTTTATGACAGCAATTTTGAGCCTGCTTGGAAACTTCCCCTGGTCAAGACAGATATGTATAAAGTGGACAAGCTTGTCTATGATTGCCATAAATGTTAACTTAAAGATTCTAGCATTAATTTTATCCACTCCATGTCCCACATTTTTCATGTTTTTAATTATAGATATAAGTTCATCATTATTAGTATGTTGCAAATGATTTGTTGTGTCTTTGCAAGGGTCTCCAAGGAACTCAAGAGCCTCCTCAGGACACCCTTTCATGTTTTGTTGCAGGGTTTTCCCAACTGAGCTGAAGAAGGCATTAAATTCCTCTGCAATTTCTAAATTATCCTCAACATGTTTGCCTTCATTGTTTTTAAAGTAATTTGGAAATGTATTCTGATATGATCTTCCAGTAGTATGAGTGATGAGAATTTTCCACATTTTTTTGCATCATCCTTATTCGCCTCAAGCTCATCCTGTATATATTTGCACTTGGCACCCCGGATCAAGGTGTTTAGGATATTTCTGTATTTAACATATTTGTTTATATTTTCTTGTGTGGGGTTCTTTTGTTTTACGTTAAAGAGTTTGCATCTGTTGTCTATAGATGCCAGGATAGATGGTGATATCCAGGGTTTTATTGGAGTATTTTTACGATTTGGGCTATATTTGAAGCTGAATTTATCTATACCACTTGTATATGCATTGATGATGATTTCACCAGCAGTTTCAGGATCAGTGATGGTTTCAAAGCTTTCCAATGATTTCTTTATATGTTCAGTTAAATTTGTTATTTTGTGATAATCAAATTGACATTGAATTTCCCTCTTGTTTCCTTTTGGACTGACTGCAAAGTCTAGTGTAGTAAATATTGGGAAATGGTCACCTGTATCATCAAGTATTATTCCAGATTTGTTAACAAGGGTTAAGTTATTGCAAAAGATGTTATCAATGAGTGAGTAACAAGTGTTCTGTATCCTTGTGGATTTAGAAACTAATGGAAGAAAACTTGATGATGCTAATAAATTGAAAAAATCCAATGCTGCACCCCCTTTGGAAATACTCAAGAGATCAAGATTGAAATCTCCACAGATGAAGGCAATTTTATTCCTTATTTGAATAATATCTATGGCATTCCCTAGTTCTTCAATGAAACTGCTATTGCTAAGGTTAGGGGGTTTATATATTTGGCACACTAGGATAGATAAATTGTTTCTTAACTGACATTCAATAAGTAGTGATTCTGTACACCTGAACACTTTGGGCAATTGTTGTGTTTCTCTGACATCATTATTCACATAAATTGCAACCCCACCCCCAGTACCATCGGTTCTACTATCAAAATAGCAAGAGTAACCATTTATGTGTCTTTTCTTTTCCATTGCTTTGCATAGCCATGTCTCTGAGACACATATTATTGACCATCTAACTTTAGTTCTAAACAAAAGCACTTCAAATTCAGCAAATTTATCATCTGAAAGCAAGGACCTGGCATTGATATGGATGATGGTAAACTTGCCAGGGTATGAAGCAGCTGAGGTACCTGATACAGTACCAGGGACAGGGAGGCAATAGTATTTACAGTTAGTTCGAATATTCTCAAATGAATTATATGTATGGGTATGACTTACATCAGTGGGACCTATGACTGGAAAAGGGCAAAATATATGTTGGTCAAGGGATGGTGGATGGTATATACTTTCTGAAAGAATCATACTCACACTAATTGAAAGTGACGCAGTGTATGCTAGGCGATGGGGAAGCCCAGGATATGAAACACTTCAATATGGAAGCATTTAATAGATTTGGTAGCATGTTAGAGCAGCAATGTATGGCACGTGATATATAGACTCTGTATATATTTTTCCAATATTCTGTTATAGAAAACGGAAATATCATAAGTATCATCTAATAGTTATATTTATAGGGTATGTGTAAACTGAAAACTGTATACTATATTTCAAATAATAGCAGATATCTGTGAAAGGTACACAATGTCACGTGGATACTGTGTATTGTATCAGTGTTGTGATTGTAACTTATGCGGCTTAACTGTAACTTCGTTTGATGAATGGGTGAATGAGATGGTGGGCAGAGTGAGGAGGCTGCTAGTAATGGTGAGAGGGGAGTAGTAATTTGTTACCTACATTATGCTTGTGGCCATGCGCCTGGACCAATGTGTGACGCCCATGAACATTATTGCATATGAGAGTATGAAAAGCCTCATGCCTGTGAAATGTGGGCTGTAGCACTCCTTCAAATCGTGATTGGATGCATCCTGTGGAACAATGTTTTTAATTTGTATCTTGTGTTTTGCAAGTACCATATCAATATTACTTATACTATATATGATCCATCACAGCATCATATAGTAGCTGTGACAGGAGCGCGTCCAGGAGCTACTCGTTAATCTGCTTGCAGTATGTTCATGCTGAATGTGATAGCAGTTAATAAGTTTTAAATGCAATAGTGAGCCCTCCAGTCTCCTTGGTTAAAACAGTTAAAATGGCCCGTCTGCCAGGCTCAGATGCTTATTTCAGCAACCCACTCATTCATCCATTCACACAATCATTCGACATGGATCTGCACAGCTCCAATAGCACAATGGCAGAGCTGGCTGATGCACGCCTGGAAGGCTCATTTTGATCAATGTACATGTCAAAAATAACAGTTAAGGAGAGCTCCAGTAAAGGGACCCGCATCACTGTCGATGCACAGCTCAAGTTCAAGTGCACTACACTTGTATGCTGCAGCACTCAGCAGTGCTAATGGCAACTCATGTCTCATAGATACTTGTAAGATATGTACTTGTATGATATATTTATAATTGTGTACTTGTATGATTTATTTGTATGTACTTGCATACTTGTATGATGTACAAGATATACTTGTAAAATACCATATTATTAACATTGTTCAGGGATAGCATCAAATCATTTAGCATGATTCAATCATCAGATCGGCGAGCGCTCAATCACCCTTCTTTGCCTGTCGGGTCTGACGGGTTGAGGGCACCACACATTCCTCCAGGTTGATTGTCCTGCGAGCTACTGATCCCTGTGGGATGTCAGCGAGAGTCTGGGAGCGCATGAGGTTGTGGTTGTATGTGTGTGCAGTATTGGTGGTGTGCTGGGTTGCCTTGAGGGGTGCTTTGCTCAGTGTGTCTTTGATCTCCTGTTCAGTGAACCAATGTTGGATACGGCTGTATCTCTTTGTAGCACTGTCCCTGGTCATGATATTTCCGTTTTTTGTATGGTAGTTCAGCACCTCTTTCTTCTGCCTCATTTCTTCCAGCAGATTGATCATTTTTGCTCTTTTCTCAGTTAAGTTTTCGTGCACCGTGATTTTGTCTCCCAGCTGTCCACCTTGCCCAAATTTTGCCTCATACACCGCATCACGATCATCATGGTCCTGGAATTTAACTATGACCCTCTTTTTGTTACGAAGTCTGTGGCAGGCCGCAATTCCCCCCTTTATATCTACATTGAGTTTCTCTTTGATGACCTTCAGCACAGTTTCCCTGGTTTCCCCGGGTGTCTCCCCCTCCTTGCCCTCCGGGAAGGCACCACCCAGGATGAGCGAGGTTTTGCGGGTGTATTGTTCAAGCTGGTCCAGGTTTCTATCCACTTTGGTTATCTCTTCCCAGAGTTTTTTGTTTTCAGTTTTCAGTTTTTCCATCATCTCACCACTCTTTTTTTGTTCAGTTTTTAGGTTTGTTATTTCTTCACGTAGGACGGTGGTCTCCTTCTTGACCGCCTCCATCACAAGCTTTTCCAACAATTCTCTGTCCACCCCTGGGCCTCCCCAAGATAATCAAACTAAAGGTTAAAGCAAATAAACAAACTAAGCTTAATCAGAAAGTGCAAGTCTACAGTCCTAGCCTTATGTTAACTGCAAGCAAAAACTATATCCTAACCTTACTATAACAAACTAACTAAACCCAAAAAGGTGATACACAAATTCACAATACTCCCTGCGTAGTGCGCCAATATTGTCGAAATCTTCTCGGAGCTGGTACGTCCGCACGCTGCAACGTCAGGAACGAAGTAATACTTGTTTCTCTTCACACCCGGGATTATTCGCACCAGCACAATCAAAGCCTTACACAAGTAAAACCAAATCGAATGTCATATGGCATAAAGAGCTGCCAAATATTGTACCTGTTGAGCTGTTGGGCGCTTGACCGGGGTACCGGGCAGAACACCCTTGAATCATTCAGGCTATCACATTGGTGGTGACCACTGACCAGGCACGTAGCCAAAGGGGGGCGGCGGGAGCGCCTGGAGGCCAGGAGGGCCCTTTTCGGCGCGCTGCGTGCGCCGAAAAGGCCGACAAGACCGCGTGAATCGCGGTATCATGGGCTCTTTACCACGCGAAGCGTGATCTTTAGAGAGTTTAGAGGACTTCATAGGCCCTTTAGGGCCACCAGGACCCTCTGAAAACCAGAGGGCCCCATGGACGTTCAAAAGAGCCCTGTGCATGTCGGAGGGGCCCCTAGCCAGACCGAAAGGGCCCCTGAGCGGGTCAGAGGGCCCCATGAGCACGTCGAATGGACCCCCTGAACACGTCGAATGGTCCCCTAGCCAGCACAGAGGGGCCCCTGGGCAGGTCGAGAGGCCCCTGAGCATGTCGGCAGGACAACAAAGCGGCCAGTGCAGTCCCTTTCCAGGTCATAAGGGCCCCTGAGCAGGTTGGATGGCCCCTAGACAGACCAGAGGGCCCCTGGGAAGTTAAAAGGGTCCCTGTGCAGGTCAGAGGAGCCCCTGGCCAGACCGAAAGAGCCCCTAGGTGGGTCAGAAGGACCCATGTACATGCCGAATGAGCCCCTAGTTAGCACGGAGGGACCCCAGGGTAGGCTGGAGGGCCCCTTGAGCATGTCGGCAGGGCGACAAAGCAGCCAGCGCAGTCCGACCAGAAGAGTCGCTGGGCAGATCGGAGGGGCTCCTGGGCAAGTCAGAGGGGCCCCTAGCTAGACCGAAAGGGTCCCTGGGCCGGTTGTTGAAGGCCCCTTGAACATGCCGGATGAGTTCCTAGCCAGACTAGAGGGGCCCCTGGGCAAGTCGGAGGGGTCCCTGAGCAGGGGCGGCGGATTGCGGGGGGCAGGGTACCCAAAATGCCCCCAGTCGAAAATCCTGGGGGCATAAGGATCGTTTTGCCCCCCCCCCCCCCCCAGATTTTAGCCTGCTCAATCTGTTGGGAAAAATGACCCTTTGCCCCCCCCCCCCCCGCAGGATTTTCAACTGGGGGGATTTGAGGTACCCTGCGCCCCGCAATCCACCGCATCTGCCCCTGAGCATGTCGGCAGGGCGACAAAGCAGCCAGTGCAGTCCCTGGTCAGGTCGGAAGGACCTCTGAACAGGCCGAATGGGCCCCTTGACACACAAGAGGGGCTTCTTGGAAGGTCAGAGGAGTCCCTGGTGAGAGCGGAAGGGTCAAAGCACGTACAGATCCGAGATGCAGATTAAATACAAAGAGGACATACTCCACAATACAAATATTAAAAGCAGAGCTTTCGGGTATATTGTAACACCCTTCGTCAGGGTACTACAATATACCCGAAGGCTCCGATTTTAATTTTCCCTGCAGAGTAAGCCCTCTTTGTATTATATATATATATATATATATATATATATATATATATATATATATATATATATATATATATATATATATATATATATATATATATATATATATATATATATATATATATATATATATATATATATATATATATATATATATATATATATATATATATATATATATATATATATCACCCATTCCACATCATGTCTTTTCGCTTCGCGGATCCCAGATGAGTCCCTGAACAGGTCGGTAGGACGTTGCAAAGGTCAGAGGGCTCCCAGACGATCTGAAGGGGCATTGGGGCTTTCAACAGTAAGAATACAGTTGTCCAGGGAATAAAATTCAAAATTTCCGCGCCGCTCCGCGGCGCAATTTAACTAAACATTCAATTATATGCGGTTTAGGAAAAAAATCGGCCCGTTTCTCGGCGCATTTATGTGTTATGTTGCTACCTTCCTATATAATTGGGCAAAATAGTTCACTTTAGCACTTTTTTATCGCACTCTTAAACGCACAATATAGCAATTTTAGAGGTCCGCACCATACGCAATGCGACGCATTAATGAGAAAGCATATCCAGGGCATAAGACTCAAAATTTTCGCGCCGCTCCGCGGCGCAGTTTTCTTTAAAGTTCTTCCAGGTCTAGAGCTTAAAAATAGTCCTAGTTGGTATAGCTGATTCCAAATTGGTGTCGCTGATTCCAAAGTTGATATGGCAGTTCGCTAACTCCAGCTCCTAAAAGTTGGTATGGCCCATGCCATACCTGTCATACTGCATTTTCCATCCTTGTATCGTGCATTTGCATCCGTTTTGTGTGGGGCCCTTTCAACGCTTGGAAAGGGGCTCTTTCACCGCTCGGGAAGGGGCCCTTTCGAGACCCCCCCCCCCCCCTCTGGACGAAATCCTGGCTACGTGGCTGGTGGTGACTATCTCCTAAACAAGCGAACGATCGTGTTGTAACTGTAAGTAATATCGGAAGCCAACTCGTAGGAAATATCCTGAGCTGTTTTTCGGGAAAAGAATCGCCTAAATTTCTGACAATCATCAGTATGGTGACGCCTATGCGTCTTGGGAATGAAGTTGCAGGAGTGCCTTTTTAGAAACTAGAAAGCTTGTTCGTAGCGAGGCACTTGACGGTATCTGCATGCATATGGCTTTGTTTTGTTTATACCTTTATCTATTTTAACCGAGTGCCGATAACGAAACACGATAAACTAAATTTACAAAAATTATCCGTGCAACGGAGCTCAAATCAGAGGCAATGGTCTTTCGTCGGCCCCGAGAAACATGAGCCTGCAGCGCTCCACGGCCACGATGCGAGACATCTCTTTTGATCATGTTCAGCCATGCTCATCACATATTTACAGATCACCACCGGCCATTTCAGCTGAATGTTGTTCCTTGTATGAGTCTGCTGAAGGCGATATATATTCGCAATACTAGACCTGTTTTTCTGACGACAGCCGACTCTGCCGGGGGAGTAGATTGCCCGACAGCCGACTCTGCCGGGGGAGTAGATTGCCCGTCAGCCGACTCTGCCGGGGGAGTAGATTGCCCGACAGCCGACTCTGCCGGGGGAGTAGATTGCCCGTCAGCCGACTCTGCCGGGGGAGTAGATTGCCCGACAGCCGACTCTGCCGGGGGAGTAGATTGCCCGTCGGCCGACTCTGCCGGGGGAGTAGATTGCCCGTCAGCCGACTCTGCCGGGGGAGTAGATTGCCCGTCAGCCGACTCTGTCGGGGGAGTAGATTGCCCGACATCCGACTCTGCCGGGGGAGTAGATTGCCCGTTCCTACGGTCTTTTCTCTTCCCAAGGGACAATCTTCATGTCGTATGCATTACATCGGGACTACATTTTCTCCGAATGACCTAGTTGTTTCCATTGTGGTGGCCACTGAGGTGTCGTGCTGGGTAAACTTTGCTGTCTTTGCAAACGGAGCCCAGTAATGCAGCAACAAAACGTTGATAGCACACCTACTTGTTAATGATGTTTTTAATGCGTTGTATTGCATCAGTTGGTAAACATTTGATGAAATGTGACGTGCGTGAATAGTTGTAAAAGTTACACTATGCAGCTCCAACTTCTTATCGAATGGACTCTTGCGATTGAAATTCCTTGGTGGACTTTGGGCATTTGTTAAAACCTAGACACTATGGCACCAATAACGAGTTGACAATTGACATCCCTTGTAGCTATGCATAATAGTTGCATAGTTATCATATATGCACAATACTCTCTCCACAAAAGTAAAAGAGGAGGAAACCGTAATCTTCGTCAAACATAGTCCTGTGAACATTGCTATCGGACTAGCAGATCTCAAATTTTACATTTTTGCATTTTGCATCGTTGGCAAATTGTTCAACTATCCGCTTACCATTGACTTCTTGTAGGATTTCAAACAAACCATCGCTACTACGCAACTATTTGCAGTAGTCTTCTCAGACTTGAAGATTGCATGCGTCTAATTAGGTATACATAGCTAACGTATCGAAGTTTAAAATCAAGAGCAAATCAAGAGTGACCAAATACATCCTGCCTCGATGACATCTGACGTTTGGCATTCCTGAAGTGTATCAATCTCTGTCCTTTCCATATGGCTGACGCTCGGCTCTCGCGTCGGTCGCCTCCTCGCCCTGGCTGCGTCGCCGATTCTGACGCAACGCCACGTCGCCTCTCTGACGCAACGTGTCGCGTCGGTAACGACGCTGACTGGACCGCCGGGTCGCCCTCACCGGCGGCACCTGACCGGGCCGCGCCTGTTTTAGCTCCGTTTTACAAACATAGACGGAGCTGCGCGGGACCACCGCTGGGTCACGCCGGAGACCTTGGCATGGCGCCTGTAGACGCCGGCCTGTGGAGCGGATAACCAAAACAACACGCCTCCTGTGAGAACTGTCGCCACTGCCAGCGTGGATCGATCACTGGACCGCTTACCGCCGCCCCCCCCCCCCCCCCCCGAACAACCGCAGAGGTCACTGAGCGCCTGGACCGCTCACCGCCGCCCCGAACAACCGCAGGGGTCACTGAGCGCCTGGACCGCTCACCGCCGCCCCGAACAACCACACAGAGGTCACTGAGCGCCTGGACCGCTCACCGCCGCCCCGAACAACCGCAGAGGTCACTGAGCGCCTGGACCGCTCACCGCCGCCCCGAACAACCGCAGAGGTCACTGAGCGCCTGGACCGCTCACCGCCGCCCCGAACAACCGCAGAGGTCACTGAGCGCCTGGACCGATCACCGCCGCCCCGAACAACCGCAGAGGTCACTGAGCGCCTGGACCGCTCACCGCCGCCCCGAACAACCGCAGAGGTCACTGAGCGCCTGGACCGCTCGCCGCCGCCTCGAACAACCACAGAGGTCACTGAGCGCAGACCGGTGCAGTGCGAGCGGACATGTGCAGCGCTGCCTTTCTAACAAGGACAACAGTGTACGTCACTGTTGTTTCAGACTGAAGTCCAGTCCTACACATGGCGTATTCCACTCTATACTCGCTGGTTTATCCCAATGCCCTTTGGCGACCTGACTGTCAGAATACGTCAGCAGAGGATCAATGATAAATAGGTGCTTTGATAAACTTAACCTGTAGTGACATGTTCCATGCATTCGTTTTGTTTACTTGTTTTTCTTTTTTACAAAATATCAAGTAAGCGATAAGATACCACTTGCGTGACTTGATAAATGAAAATCCCACAGGCCACAACCAACCCGCTCAGAAACCAGTCATACCCTGATAATGATATTGATTGATTGACCAGATTGACCAGATTGATTGACCATTGATAACCATTGATACCCTGCCGGGGCCGACGGACAAAATGAATGGGTTGATAATTGGTATCCATTAGTCTACCCAGCTCGAGACCAATACTGGTACTATGCATGTGGCAATTTGATTTGATGACACTGGCAATGTACAGGCGATTGACACGCAGCCCGCAGTGTCAATATTTGATTGCATTGGTGGGAAAACTTACTAACAGCACGCTGATCATTCTACACACCACTGGCCCGTCTTCTTGAAACTCGCTATTCGCCGCCAAAAGCTCGCTGCGTGGATATTGAACTCCTTCGTCCCACGCGTGCCAGCATCATTGTAACATTGACATCGTTGACCGCCATGCATCCAGCTGTAGTATAGCCGGCTGGAGCAGAAAAATTGTCACCGAAAATAGCGCGAGCCTAAATGGCTGCAGAGGCCGGTCAAAGGATTGGCGAACGGCTGGCATTAGGCCATACCGACAATAGAGATCGCCTCTGGCTTTTGGCGCATCGCTGTTGCCCGTGCACAATCACCAGCGTCTTTATCAGTTATAATAGTGGAACAGGTGAGGTGTTCAAGTCCAAAGTAAAGACAAAATATAGATCAGGGTACATGCGGCATGGCGGTTAGATTAAGGAAGCCCGGGAACGTAGGAACGTCATGAACAGTGGGGAGAGCAGTAACATTTTGATATCTTGAGATAAACTAAACCCCCTATACAATATATTTTTTGCAGATGTGAGCTCTTCTCTTCTTGGCGCACCTTTTGCTATCTCAAATTCCCTCACTAAGCAAAAGCAAATATTTAAGCAACATTTTTGACCAAGAAGTGGGCATAGCACCCATGTCACCCCCAACCCCCGCATGTTACTACGTCCATGAGGAAGTATTATCAGAGGAAGTTCAAGAATCTGCCCCTGTGGCTCAGTCAGGAGAGCGCTGGGCTTTTGACTTCACCCGGTAGTGGCAGCCCGGGTTCGAGTCGCTTCGGTGCTCACTATTTACCTTCTGACTGGGATGGCCTGTGGCCGGTGGCAGCGGTCGCAGTCAGGTGACGTCAGAGGGCGGGGCGGGCCGTGTCCAGGTAGCGCGTTTTTTTCCAGACATCTACTCGCCACCTCGCAAAAATATTATAACATAACCTAACCTAACCTAACCTAACCTTTTCCGATAAAAATTCATTAACACTAAACCTTGCCTAGAGGTGGCGAGTAGATGTCTGGGGGGAAAAAACAAGCGTCCAGGTATGTCGGGCACGTACAACATTTCGCCTCTAAATTCTGCCGGCTGCCAGGAATTGGCCGATCGGACGGTAGGGGTCAGGGCCTGCGCCTCTGCTTAGCGCGGGTCCTGACCTCGAAAATCTGTCCATTCAAAAGGTTCGGACTAAATTGAAGAAAAAATGTCACAAAATGCTGTGAAGTTAGGTTAAGGGGTGTATGTCTATTGTCTATTGAAACTGATTTGCCATTGAAAATGTTGTGTTAGGTAGTAAGCATTTTGAAATGATTGCTCCCTAAGCTCCTAGTATGAAATGTTATATTTTATTTACGTGCTAAAAAAGCGTTTGCGACTCAGGGTCTCCCGTAAGGATTTTGGACTGGGTGGGCATTTTGGCGAGGTGGGCTTATATCATGGGGGAGAACACTGGCGGCTCCAGGGGGCATCTTTAGCCCTAAAGGTGGGGTGGGGGGAACATGTTTTTTGGTCCACCCTTTTGCTCCAGTCTCATTTCCTCGTGATACCCCTACGGTCTGATTCAAATAGTAAAATAGTGATCCAGCCTTTCAAAACCACAAATTTCGCGCCTCTTGGCGGCGCAATTGTTATGGGCTATCAATTTCTTCTCAATATTTATACTTGTGACGTTTCAGTACAGTTAAGTGCAGATTGTCTTCTAGACCCTACATTATCAAAATCCAGCTTGTACACCTTGCAACCGGCGAAGATTGGCAGCGCCCCAAGCTGCTTGGAACATTTAGGGTTATCAAATAGTTATCATGGATCAAATCAAAACCTAGT
Source organism: Chirona hameri (assembly GCA_036785665.1). NCBI lineage: Eukaryota > Metazoa > Arthropoda > Thecostraca > Balanomorpha > Balanidae > Chirona > Chirona hameri. Next base: position 70,514 of record JAXIVJ010000652.1, read on the forward strand.
ATAAAGGGATCTAACCCGATCATACCAGTCTATGATGTTCGTAGGCATTATTTTGCTCTGTTAAAAATGCAGTCAATGTCCATTTTATATAAAATATGTGCGTCAAATTAATTAATTATGTATTCAATCTGGGCAGAAGAATATTGCTCGCGCCGCTTCGAGGGCGAAAAAAAAAATCAACAACTGATTACTTGCCGTTAGTAACAACGCCCGTTAGTGACATATTTCAATAACTGAGTATTTTCTCTTCTGTTACCAATTTTCTAAGGCTTCTCGGTTTACTTCTGGTATTTCAGAGGCTTCTCTCTGGTTATAACACGCCTACTGGAAGGGGGAGGGGAGGGGGAGGGGAGGGGCGAAATCCACCCACCCCTACATTGTTTAATATCTCCTGATTTTACCGGTCGATATGCATCATTTATTGTGTACCTGCTAACCAATGAATGGCGCGTCGCTTAACACGCGCTGTGGAGAGAGGTATGCCACCAGGAACGTAGGAACGTCACGAAAAGTGTGTGTGTGGGGGGGGGGGGGCAGTGAAACTGTGATCTCGTTTTGAGAGTACCCCAACCCCCTTATGGAAGATTTCTTTGAAGATTTGGGTTGTTCTCGTCTTGACGAACCTTTTGCCATCAAAATATTTTCTCATCAAGCAAAAATACAGATTTTATCCCCAAAAAAATGCCGAAAAGTGAGGGGGCAATGGCCCCCCGGACCCCCTGTTCCTACGCCTATGTATGCCACTAACACGCAGTGGAGGGGGGAGCACATTAGTGCCCGCCCCCCTAATATCTCCGAAGGTATGAGAGCTAGAGCGATCAAACCTACAGGGTAGGTAGGTGCTATGATGATCTACATTTGCAAAAATATTCGTGACCTTTGGTCAATATCTTCAAGGTCAAACGAGGTCACGAAGGTCAAATTTGGCCAAATATCACAATTTTGGAAATTTGACCTGTGTGACGTCACAGATCACCAGCAATGTGTCCAAAGTTGTTTCCAGAGATGAACAATGGCATTATCTACCGAATGGCGTTTGAATCTCCCGATCCGACTGTTGGTTCCGAAGATATCGGCTTTGCCGACCTCGATTCCGGCCGCCATCTTGGAATGAAAATCCATATAACTCAAAAATGTATCGACCGATTTTGATTTTGTTTTACGTCAAACGATCCGCTATTGAGTTGGCGTTAATGTCGCGTAAAAAAACACCGCCTTGCTCCGCTTCGTTTTCAAGCTATTCACGAAAAACCTGTGGGGGGGCAAAAGTCCCCCCCCCCTCCACTGCGGGCCGCGTGTGAAAGTAAGACAAATAAAAATCGACCGAAAACTTTTTGAGTTATATGTCATCAAAATAAAAAAGAAACTTCAAAATGTCTCAAAAATGACCGCAGTGAAATGTTGATATGTAAATGACCTGAGGTCAAATGCAACTTCTATCATACCTATTGTATTATTAGACTTCCCAACCAATCATTAAACCCATTTTGGGGTAGGTATATACATGCAATCACTGCGTTCCATTCCATAACAATGTCAAGCCAAGGAGCGCACTGCCGCTGACACTGTATGGTGGCAGTGGCACTGCTGTGAACTGCGAACTGCCGCTGACACTGTATGGTGGCAGTGTCACTGCTGTGAACTGGGAACTGCCGCTGACACTGTATGGTGGCAGTGTCACTGCTGTGAACTGCGAACTGCCGCTGACACTGTATGGTGGCAGTGTCACTGCTGTGAACTGGGAACTGCCGCTGACACTGTATGGTGGCAGTGGCACTGCTGTGAACTGGGAACTGCTGCTGACACTGTATGGTGGCAGTGTCACTGCTGTGAACTGCGTATTGCCGCTGACACTCTATGGTGAATGTGCAAATATAAAAACAAGGAGCACATAACAAGCAAAATTTAACATATTTGACCTGATTTGATCTTGAAGATATTGATGGTCATGGAATTTTCACAAAACAGAGATCCCCACAGCACCTCTCTACCCTACAAATTGTGTTATTGTGGCTCTTATGGGGCCGAGATCTTGGGAGGCGGAATCCCCCTCCCCCTCCAAATTTGCATAAATCAGAGACCCTCCAGGGCGCGTGATAATAGAGTTGTGACTTGTGAGCGCATCCTTGCCAGGGCCCCTCTGATCAGTTCTTCGTCTGTATCATTTTATCTGCTGCTAACCGGAGTTCCCGTGGCCTGAACACGAAGAAGTAGCTGCGTCTGAAGCAGGATCTAGCGACCACAGCACGGAAACCCGAAATTATCTCCAGTATCGCCGCAGCAATGATTCCGTGCTGAAACTGAAAGAGTGCATTGCACTTACCATGCTCGTTTCTTGAGAGAAAAAATAGTAATGTACCCTGTATTTTTTTAAATTTAGGTGGCATGGTCAAACTTGAACTGTGTGGTGGTAATCAAATTTTGATTTTCCGGATGGCTGGAGGCCCCATTTACACTGTTGACCTGGGCGGCATGGAAGGTGAAACGGGTGAAAGTTCCTTGCTGCTCACGTGGAGGCAAAACCAGTTACAAGGTCAGGGCCAGTCATGCCTCATGGCCAACGCCACCAACAACAAGCGCTAAAATGAATTTGTTTGTAAACAGAGCGTGATTATTGTCGTTCCATGCGTATCCAAACCAAACTGGAAAAATTGACTACCCATGCCAGAATGGTTCTTTTGTAGCTTTTTGGTCACCGGAGGGGACGGGAGATTACGGATGCCCGTAATTTCATAGTTTACAACTGGGTGGGTATTTGCCCACCCAGTTCCTTACTTACGGGAGGCCCTAGTTTGCGTCCTTCAAGCTAGCTGATCGTTATTCGATCGATGTCACGAGTCACGAAGGATGTTTTGTCTTCAATATCATACCAGCACTTTAACTTCAAGCCACCAAGATGCATAAAACGAGTAAAAGACTCAAGAGGGCAATCAGGGTAATCTAAAGGCGAACAGCTGATTAGATAACTTGGATTGGTTGTTTTCCGTGTCTCTCTAAATGGGCGTAAGCACGACAAAATCTGATTGCTGCCGCTAACCATGTAGCAGCCTGGTTAGCAACAGCAGTGTTAGCTTGGCATACTTGAAATTTTGACTTGCCAAAAGCTCATAATTTGTATGTTTCAAATGCAAATATCATATCCTATTTTTTTTTAAATTCAACATCAGTGGTTTTATGAATTACAGTCCCTGCGATAGGCACATTGATAGCTCCGATTATTTCTAATAAAGGTTAGTTCATCAGTTGACATAAAAACACTTCCATGCCCGTATGGCGTATAGTTGTTCCATAGCCGGAGAAGGACAGTTAGTATAGAGGCGTTGGCATCGCATTGGCTGTCTTCCCTCATGGTCAGAGACGGTCAGGAATGTTTTACCTTTCTGAAAGTTGTCAAATATACGCTGGTTGTAGTCGAAAATATGAAGCAAGTGCTGCTGAAAACGATGGTGATATTTATTTATCTTGAAAAGTCACTTAACTTTATACAAATTAAGTTTTGTTATTTGTGATGATGACGTCATTATTGAGCTATATACCGCCGCTGATTGGCTGAGAAAGTGGGATTGGCTGGAAAAAAAACGCTGTCAGCCAATCAGCGGCGGTACTAGCCTAGACCCCATTTTCCAAACTGTAAATTGAATTGCTTAAAAACGGCTAAGTTTTGGGGAAAATGACCTTAGTATTTTAAACATTTCAATAACGGCCAAAGATAATGGCTATCTCAGCTCAAAACCAATACAAAGGTGAAACATTCCCTTTAAAGGAAATAGTTCACCTTCAACATTAGTTTTAAACTGAGATAGCAGTTTTGTAGCCCGTGTTGGGAAACCCCTATCTGCAAGTTTTCTTGACTGAAAAGACTCTCCAGCCGAATATATTTGAGTTTTTGGCGAAGGAATGCGGTGCTGGCGAAAGAATGGTGTACTGGTTCTAGCCCGGGCAGAGGCTATACCATCAGCCAATCAGCTTGCAGCTGGCGCTAGCAAGCGAATCGACGGCCGCCGGTTGGCACATCTCCAATGCGAGTCTATCTTTACGCGACTACTTTCGAATCTGATTGGCTGAACCATGTTTTACATTCGCGTGACGTCAGGACTCTGACTCAGAGAATGCATATAGTTTTGATAAACAATACAAATTTACAGCCTTCTGTCCTGAATCGGCGCGATATAAGGCCATTTTTGACAATATAAAAAGAAATTGTATTAAAAAATATAATCAAATCGTGATTAACACAAAGATGGAATTATTGAGCTGGGACATTTCGATACTTTATATAAAGCTTCCGCTAAAAACATTACAACTGGTGTACAATATATGTATATATAAAATAATCAAATCGTGTTGGGTAAAAAATTTCCAAGGTGAACTATTTCCTTTAATATAGAGGGGCTAGCATCGCTTCGTCTATCTACCGAAGACTGGCTGGTATAGAGGCGCTGGCATCGCTGTAGTTTTATATACTGACCAATAGAGGCGCTAGTATCGCATTATATATTTACAGAGGTCTCCGAACACGGGGCCGTTTCAGGTCACTAACCAAAGGTGTTGGCTCTTAGAGGCGCTAGTATCTCTCTACCAAACGCCCTAGAGGGCGTGATTGAGTGTCCAGGTGTTGAGCTGATGAGTGGTTTAATGATATTTATCGTGGACAGTAAAATCGATCCGTTCAAATGACGACTCTCGTGGTTGGCTGGATAATGCCCTGTCGTCTGTTGTCTTGTGCAAATGCCTACAACAGTGCATGTAAAGAAAGAGTTTAAAATCAACTTGGAAATTGTCAGTCAGACTTAACCCGCGCACTGCAGGGGCTTTGCGCCGTACACCAACTGCAGGGGGGGGTTGATTTCCGCCCCCCCCCCCCCCTGAGATCTCGAAAACTACGCTATGTAGCGAGAAGCGGAAAAGGGTATTTGATAGCTTGATACATGTTCTATCGAAAGTATTTCAGTGTTCTTTTAGGTCAGGTCAAAATTGAGGTCACCAGAGGTCATCAAATGTCAAATTTTCCAGTTTTTTCCTGTTTTAGGACATCGCTCCAGAAATTCCGATATATCTCAGAAACGATGCTCGTTAGACACAAACGGAAAAAAGAAAACGCCAGCCAGTGAAATTTTCAATCGCTAAGGTGTCCTCAGATTTGATCTCAGGTCAATATTTGAGGCTCCAGAGGTCAAAAAGAAAAACATGCCGTTTTTTGCTAAATCGTTGTTTTGCTATTACCTTTTTACTTAATGAAGATAACGGAAAACGGTTTACGCCATTGTGTTTATCTTGTCAAGGCGCTTCGAATAATATACATGGTGACTTTTTTAAGTCAACTTAACAATTTGACCTCAGGTCAAGGTCAAGTGGTGACCCAAGTAGGGCATGTTGCATATGGGAAGACGCATCTCGACGAGACAAACACGTTGATGTATGTTTTACTTCTCTATCTTTATTATGTCGGGAGTTATTGACAAAAAAGTGATGGTGACCTCGCATGACCTCAAATGACCCAATAGGGGTCACTGAACAAAAGTTACACTTGGATCATCAATAATATCCTATAATAACATGATCCAGAAGTAATTGGACTAATATCATGCATATCCTTGAAATAGGAAGCATTTGTATATTTCCCTATTGACTTATTATGGGGAGGTTAAGAAATTGACCTGACCTTAAGTCACCGATATCAAAATTCCGAGAATACGAATAGTAAGTACTTATGCCCTGATGACATCCTGTAAGTTTCAAACTGATCGGTGAAAAACTTTGGCTTTGGCACAACTGCAAACGTTTTTGGAGGTGGGGTCACTTGACCTGGTCTGGTGACCTGACCTGAGATGACCCGAGGTTATTTTGTTTTCAAAGTGTGCGCAATTGATGGCCAAACAGGTGTTCCAAAACCCGGCGGCGCACAGCGCCGCCGTTTTTTCGCTATCTTTGAAAAACCTGAGGGGGGGGGGGCGGAAATCAACCCTCCCCCTGCAGTGCGCGGGTTAAGAGGAAATAACCTTACGAAATATACTACGCAGAAATACCATCAACTTATTTCATCTGTAATTGCACAACTCCCTGTAAAGCACGGAATCGCCTCGGCATTTTAACGACGATGTTTGTGCGAACGTAATGGAAGACCACCCACTACATCAGAGCGAAATCCTTGTTGACTTCGGCCGTAAGCTGACCAGGTCTTAACTTCAGAGTGTTTGTCGAAATAGGCTATTTGTTCTCACAAAAACAGGACATTTATCTCTGGTCAGCTCGCAACATCTTCCGAATTTGCAATGCACCACCAAGAAATCGTCATTTGAAGCATGCTATTTGATGCTAACGAGGCTGGCATAGTTAATGTAGTTTGAAAACGCAAACTCTCTCATCGAAACGAAGTCAGCTCCTGCCAGATTTGTTCTTTAACGACAAAAGGATGTAGTTTATTGCAAAATAGACGGCATTTTGTTTGGGTCAGGTCAGGTCAGGTGGATAGTTACAATAGACCCTAGCTCTCGTGATGTGCACTGATCTAGCGACTGAACTGAAAACCACCGTATGTAAAACTTCCGGGGCACTCACAATATGGCAAAATGACTCACATTCAGCGATGCTGTAGAGACTTGTTGCAGAGCATAACCAAGTACTAACAGAAAACACCCAAACTGGCTTAGCCAGTAGAGACTAGGAAGTCATTTAGCGATAAAAAGGAACAGAAACAGCATACCTGCCTGCGTTTGACACACTTTCTATAATGTCGTCAGTTCCCGTGTTACCCGGCAGACTGGTTAGTGATTCAACTTTTTTTTGGAACGATTCAATCATGATTCATTTTGGACACTGAATGATTCAATCCCCGTTCGATTCACGGATACAGTTTTGAGAATTGATTCCTTCCGATTCAAAGAATCAAAGCAAATAGTTTAATCGATTCGCGTTTGATTCAACATTTAAATATATAAGGTGAATTTATGTCAAATCAATAAAAATGGAAACATTCATATATATGATCATTAAAACATTGTTACACCAATAGTATTTAGGTATAAATGAATGTAGCCACTGGGACTGTATGTATTTGCACAATTTACCAGTGTACTTCAATCGTTAAATCTTTTGATTCAATCAGCCTTGATTTGATGCGGGTTTTGATTCAATCACAATTCATGAATCAAAAGATCTGGTGGTGAATACATTATGTTTTGATTCAATGAATTTTGATTGAACGCTTCCAATCGATTCAATCAGTGTCGAATCAATAACCAGTCTGGAACAGGGGCGTAGCCAGGATTTTTCGAGCATACCGCATTTTCTGACAGGGGCATCACAAAATAGGGGCATCATCAGGTAAAGGGGCATCACTAAGGATTTGTTTTGAAGGGTACCGTAATTTTACATATATATGTATATATGAACTCTGTGAATAGTCTTAGACAGACTTAGACACACTTTAACGCAGTTTTCACACAGTATCGGTTTTCCGCTAACCGCTGTAAAGTTCTCGTATTGTATTCGTAGTGTTGAATGCGAATTTTAAAAAGGGAAATATCGTCTTGAAAACCGGGTTTCAATAACGATATGACAATGATTTTAATGTTATCCTTGGTGACCCAGGTAGTTCATGTTGCATAATGAGAAACGCATCTCGACGAGACGAGCACAACGGGGTCAGTTGCAAATATACCTTTGTTTATCATAAGTTATTGGCAAAAAGCACCGGTGACATCGCCTGGCCTCAGCTGACCTAGTAGGGACCGTTGAACTAAAATTGTACCTGGGTCATCAAGAATGACCCTTTCTCTATTATTGTTCAGTTTAACACGCGCACCGACGGGTGTTCCCGCCAACATCGACCCGACGAAGGGTCAGATACCCGCCCCCTAAGATATCGAAACTCACACAACGTACCGACAAGCGGCACAAAACTTTAGATAGCTTGAGACATGCTCTATCAAAAGTACTAAGTCGATTTTAGGTCAGGTCAATAATGAGGTCACCAGACATCACCGAAGCTCAAATTTCGGCCATATATGGGTACCCTTATCATAGCCGTCTATATCTCGAGAACTAAAAGACGACGCGCGGGAAAAAAGAGTTCGAATGCAAATTGAATTATCTGTCACTATGGCTCATTATATTTGACCTTATGGTGATAGTTAGGTCAGCAGAGGCCATTGAACTTGAAACATTCTAAAAATCGACGAATTGTTTTCAGGAATAACTTTTGACAGAAGCATGATTATGTAATGCAGTTTTCACCGCTGTGTTTCTGTCGTCGGGACACATCGAATAGTATATCGGATGACCTGGTTAGGTCATATATAAAAATGATCTGGCCTAGGTCAGGTCAAGGTCAAGCCAGTTTTGCAAATTTACATCAGTCAATGCGTCTCAACAAGCCAAACACAATGGTAAAAATCCAATTGATCTAACTTTATTTGGTAAGGAGTTATTGAAGAAAAAACGCGTGACATTGGGGTCAACTGAGTTGAACTCGTTGATGTCAAAGAACAAAAACATGGCACGGGTCTTTGTATTTAGCACAATAATGGTGGATCTGGTGAAAACTGGTCAAATTTATCCATTTCCTATGGATTTATACGCGTTTTAATTTTTCCTCGTTGACTTATAATAGGGAGGTCAAGAAATTGGCCTTCCCTTACGTCACCGATATACAAAAATCTGAGATATATGAATTACAGGTACTTATGACCTATTTAATCCTGTGAGTTTCAAACCTCTTGGTCAAGCACTGTAGCTTTTGCACGAACACAAACTTTCACAAACTTATTTGGAGGTGGAGTCACTTGACGTGACATTTTGACATGACCTGAGATGACCCGAGGTTGAAAAGTTACCACAATGTGGGTAATTGAAGCCCAAATAACTATGCCAAATTTGACGGCGCTGCGTGCCGCCGTTTGTTAGCGATTCACAATAAACCTCCGGGAGGCGGATATCCGCCCCCTCGGCGGGAGTGTAACGTGTTAACCATATTACTGTCAGGCTAAAAAAGATACAAAACTGTGGGGGGGGGGCTATTTGGCCCCCCATCGTATCTCGGAAACCACTGGACCGTTTCACTCCGGGAAAGCGCATTCGATTCCTTGCAGCTTGAAATACATTCCTATATTCACAAATATGCAAAATTGTGTCATGGAGGGCGGCTACAGGTAGCACAAAATGGGGAAACAGCCATTTTTTAGATTATTTGCCATGGGACGTCGTTTGAACGCAATTTTTCATATTGATGTATTTTGCCACCTAATTGTATGCTTTAACATATAATCATTTTAAAAGTTTGGGGAGAATAACCCAATGGCGTCCCCAGGCAATTAAAAAGGGTTCAACCCGCCCCTGTAGCTCAGTGGGAGAGCGCTGGACTTCTGACCTATCCCGGTGGTGGCAGCCCGGGTTCGAGTCGCTTCGGCGCTCGCTATTTGCTCCTGGCTGGGATGGCCTGCGGCCGGTGGCAGCGGTCGCACTCAAGGTCAGGTGACGTCAGTGAGCGGGACGGACCGTGTCCAGGTATGTCGGGCACGTAAAACTTTCGTCTCTAAATTCTGCCGGCCAACAGGAATTGCGCGATCGGGTGGTGAGGCCAGGACCTGAGCAACAAGCTCTGCTTAGCGCGGATCCTGACCTCGGAAATCTATCCATACAAAACATTCGGACTAAATTTATACAAAAGAGAAAAAATATATAATATCTAAAGAAAAGTAAAAGTATCTAAAGATGTCACTATAATATTTTTGCCGATTTGATTTATGTTTTGGCTGCTTATAATTACATGTGTATGCATGGGAAAGTAAAAATGACAGTTTGTATTTGTGCAGTGGCGTGCTCAGGAGGGGAAGGGGAGGGAAATTGAGGAAGCTCCTGCTGCTCGCTGAACAATCTTTTTAGCGCGTCGCCTTGCTGGATAGAATATGTTTGCATGTTTTGCTTTGACCTAGGGACTAGTGTGATCGGTTTCTCCCCTTTGACTAATTGCCTCGGTCCCCTGGGCCCCGGGTCTCTCCAGGCCAATAAACCCTCGGGGCGAGGGGCGACGCACGTGCGTGCCGGTACGAGGGTCGCTGCCCGGCCCTGGCGAGCACTCTTGCCGTCGTTGTTGGTGGCGTGAGATGGATCCAGCCATTCTGCTTGCCTCCAAAAATCTGTCGCTGGAGCCGCCCTTGGGTAACCGAAAAATGAAGAAAAAAATACGGAACGTGTGCTAGGCATTGCTAAAACAGGTCATCAAGTTTCAAGTTGATATATTTTGTTATTTAGTTTCACGTCGTGGGTCCACAATTCCCCTTTAATTGAATCCCTGGAGCCGCCCGTAACACTGGGCCATGCGCTTGCGCCCCACCCGTGGGACCGCCTATGCCACAAAATACAATTGTGATACATGCAGATGATATTGCACGAGATAACTCACTGCAAAATATCGTTTTGAGTTACTAAAGACAATGTGCGTGTACGGAGTCGAATACATGCCCCCCCCCCCCCCAAATTCCGTCCCTGGAGTCGCCTGTGGGCAACCCAAACATAGAAGGAGAAAATCGCACAAGGTGTGTAAAGGATAGCTAAGAAGGTTCACTGAGTTTCACATTATTATCTGTCAGGTTTTCATGTAATGCCAGTGACCCAAAATGCCGCCCAAAATTAGATCCTGGAGATGCAAATGAAGTGCATTGAAGTGCAATAATAACTTTAAAGGGAATGTTTCACCCTTGTATTGGTTTTGAACTGAGATAGCCATTATCTTTGGCCATTATTGAAATGTCGAAAATACTAAGGTAATTTTCCCCAAAACTTAGCCGTTTTTCAGCAATTTAATTTATAATTTGCAAAATGGGGTCTAGGCTAGTCCCGCCGCTGATTGGCTGACAGACACTTCAAGATTGTTGGTCCTGGAAGTCAGACGACCTGTATTTCTCGAACCTTGGCGAGTACGATATAAACAACGGCCAACGCGATAGGTTGCGGTCCATGTTGAAGTTTTTCACGTTGTTTGAAGTCTCAGTTATGGATTGATTGTTTTGTTTAAATAAATATTGAGCTATCGCAATGCCTCGCACTCGGCATTGTGTTCTGTGCGGGAGATGACACAGTTCCACAATGTTTGTATTTAACTCGCCAGAATTGTCTGGAAACGATTGTGCCATATGTTGGCAGCTAAAGGTTTTCTCTATTGCTCTCTATAGCTCAATAATGACGTAATCATCCAAAATTTAAACAACTTAATTTGTAGAAAGTTCAGTGACTTTTCGAGAGATAAAATATCACCCTCGTTTTCAGCAGCACTTACTTCATATTTTCGACTACAACCACCGCATATTTGACAACTCTCAGAAAGGTGAGACATTCCCTTTAAAGGGAAATATTCACCCTTTTCCACAAAAATGGAGTTATTACTTAAAACCGATAGACGAGACCACAATGTATTGTAAACTTATCACATTTTGCAAATAACAATCCCACAGAGATATATTTCAAGTCATAGTTGATAAGCGATCCATGCTTATAACGACCAGTACCTACTTGCAAGTACTTGGTAACAAATTTCGAATTCCGGGCTTGTCTCGTATTGCTTTTTTGACAAAATTGTATGGAAAATATGTCTTCCACTCTGTCTATTGTGATTATGGACCCTAATATCCTTAACAATCAACAAACATTGAACATTGAAACAAACTCCAGGCAACCAAATTAACAGCTAACTTGGGCACGCTACGACGGCCTAGTTAGTGGTTGTGACCCTCAAATTTTGGAAATTGGTTCATTTGTTTTCAACATTAGGGGTTTTGTATATTTGTTATATCTGGCTGTATACAACAACACAACAAACATGATAAGCTTTAGCTTATCATGTTTTTTTTAAATAAACAAACAATGAAAAAACTGGCAATGAAATCGGAAGTTCACTTGGGCACGCAACGGCGACCTATTTAGTGTCGGTGACTTGTTTCAGGGACCAATCAGAGACGTTATCAAAAGAAAGAAAAGCGTTGTTGGTGGTCATATGTCACGCTTCCAAATAGTGAAGGGAAACACCGACCATGAACTCCGAAAGAAGTATATGTACTTGTTTGTTAAATTTCCCAAAAAAATAATTTTCGAAATAGAAAAAGTTGTGATTTCATTTTAAATTGAGACTCGATCAATTTGATACCATAAACGATGCATAAGATAATGCAGAAAAGTAGATAAAAAGGTGAGTATTTCCCTTTAAACGAAGGTTAGAAAGGGGTTGGAACTAAAATACGCAATATTTTGCTAGGTGCCCTAAAATATTATGTGATTATTACTTCTTCTTAATCATGTCTGTTAAGATCGAGCGACGTTTTTTGTATTCAATCAGTGAAAAGGTGCTTATTATTTTATGGTTGATTAACCCTATGTGTAACAGAGGGCGGATTCCGCCGCCCCCCCCCCACCCCCTCATGTTTTTCGCAGATATCTCCAGAACGGCTGAGAGCAAGCCGATGCAATTTTCGGACTTTTCCGAAAATAGATTTCCACATATGGAGTCAAAATGTTGAGTTCTTAACCTGAACAGAGGCCAGGGCACGTTTTTGGGAGGGTTCTGCGGCGACATTTGGCGATAATACGGAAATGCGATCTTCACGGTTTCTTCCTAACTGCCTCAAGTATGACGGAGTTACATCGGTTTACGGTGATTGAAGCAAGTGCAAATTAGTTGATGTTAATGAAATATCATAAAAAATGCATGGCAGAGGTGGTTTCAGGGGCTTGACAAGGGGAAGTTTCCAGGAAGTATTCAATGCTTGTCGGGAAGCCAATAAAGCGATTCAAGGGGAATTTATAGCTATTAAGATGTAAAAAATAGCTTCTCCTTCCATTATTTACATAATTTATTTCATATAGAGTTGCAGGGGCGTGTTCAGGTACATGAAAAGGGGGTGACTGGCATGGTGATGACGATATGCCAGCGATTACGGCGCAATAGACGGTTAGTTTATAATGATATATGCGCATATGAGGCCAGGAGAGGAAATGAAGTCATTGTTTGCAGAGGCGCGCTCAGGAATGGAAGAAAGGGGGTCATATTATTGCAAGGAAACTAAGATGTATGGGCGTACAATGACATAACATACTGCAGTTTTCGGATGAAACATGCACCACAGGGTACTCTACGAACGATTATAAGATAATAGGCGAGTACAGGTAGGGTAAAAGGGGGGGGAGGTAAGCAATGTGAATTGAAGTTGTAAGTGAAATAGTCACTGTTGACTAGTTAGTATCATAATAGCGGATAATATACCTATCAAAAGGTCTTGCGCCTCTCCAGTTTGGATCCTGGATACGCCTATGATGAAGTACAACATGCAAAAAGGAACTATCTACGATCAGTAACTTATTGATAGTGCTGGGTAGTAACTTGCCTACGGTGAATATTGTTTTCCTATTTGACCTCCCTATTTCACTAACCTGGTACCGCCTATGGCCAAAAATATGCTTTATATTTGTTTTGTCTAATGTCACAATAACACACCATTTCATTTATCAAAACAACAACATCAAAACTAGTTTTATTATGTATTAACTTCACCCCCATATCGAGTGACCTGCACGCGCCTATGATTTTGAATTTTCAGAAGTCACCGCTATATATTAATCTCCAATTCAATCTCTATCGATCCCCATTGGTTGCGTTAAAATCGGTAAATGAACATGACAGCTGTGTTGGATAACACATACCTCTAAAATTTGTAGTTTCTGCCCCCTGTTGCCCCCCTATCAAAAATTACGATTTTTTTCTTCAAATGTAGATTGTGTTGAGGGGAATCAAGCGCCATTTATTTTGTGAAAATCGGACAGGTAGATCTCGAGATCTCTGGGGGAGGCGGAATCCCCCCCCCCCCCCTGTTACAAATAGGAGTAGCCAGGAGCCTGTTACAAATAGGGTTAAGCCATGCTTGAAAATGTCAAGCAGATGTCTACCCATGTCACTCAGTCGGGAAAACGCTGGGCTTACAATCTGACTCATCCCAGTAAGCTGGGTTCGAGTCACTTAAGCGCTCGCCGCTCGCTTTGTGCTTCTGGCAGGGATGACCTGCGGCTGGTGGTAGCGACCGAATTAAAGGTCAGATGAAACCAGCGGGCCAGGCGGACCTTCCTCAGTCGATGGGATGTAAAACTTTCGCTACCTACTAAATTCTGCCGTATTTCTGGAATTTTCCCATCGATGATGGGGGGTCGGGGCCCACGTAACAAGCTCAGTTTAGCGTGGGTCCTGATCTTGAAAATCCATCCAATCAAAACACTTCTGAAAATGCTCGTACGTAAGTGTTCGTGAAAATGTTCGTAAAATATATTCCATATATTTTTTTCGGAAAGGGATATATGAAGCGGAGCCTTGCCTCGTCTCACCAACAGACAAGATATTACACGGACAAAAGGATATCAAACGAGCGACAGGTTCGTGCCGTTACTTCTAACGCCGTTTATTAGTTCTCCGGTTACCTGTGGCGCTGCAGAGTTGCAGGAGCGCGCTGCAGGACGGCCGTCGCCAGCTCTGGTCAGCTGGAGCGGCCCCGCTACTCAGCCGGCCGCCGCCACCGTCGCCGCCGACGCGCCATTCCGTGGAGGGCGCGGCCGCCGTCGACACGTTTCGTCCTGCTGCGCCCCTGAGTCGGGGCAGTGCTGCTGTGCCGCAGAGTGCCGCGGGTGGAGGCCGGTCGGGGGCTGGTCAGAGAAGGGCGGCACGCACGGACCGAGGTCACTCTGACGGTGGCGCCCCACATGTGCTGAGCAGCATGGGCTGAGGTGAGTACACCAGACGCCTAGGTGGCCACGGCTGAGGTGATTACAGCCTACAGCCACGGTGAGTACAACCAACTCCTGCAGTGATTCCGCCACGACGCAACTACGGCACAGTTATGCTGTTGGAGGCAAAGTAGGACGCCTCGGGCCCGGAGTGACGCGTGTGGTGTGTCCTCCATTTTGGTACTGGCATGTCTGGTGTTTTTGGCCGACAGGTAAGATGGATCGCTCGGCGGGGCACGAGGCAGATAGTCACGGATCAGTATCGCCAGATGGTATGCTGTGTATTGGCCGTTGTTACTAGCATTGGTGCACACGCTTATAAAGTTTGTTTAATTCACATATCATTGTTCAGGCCTAAAGAAGTTTGATATACACTGACATATAAGCAGCATTGTAGAGACTGCTTGGTGTGGCTTCGGGTATTGGTCGGCACACGTCACGGGAACACGTCGGCACAGGCGGGACATGCACTCCGCTCGTATACCGGGCCGCGAGCACTGTGCTGGCCAGGCGTCAGCCGCGGGCACTGGTCGGGCCCGCCCTGCCAGCCGCGAGCACTGTGCGGGCCAGCCTACCTGGCAGGGCGTCAGCCGCGGGCACTATGCGGGCCAGCCTACCTGGCCAGGCGTCAGCCGCGGGCACTATGCGGGCCAGCCTACCTGGCCGGGCGTCAGCCGCGGGCACTATGCGGGCCAGCCTATCTAGACGGGCGTCAGCCGCGAGCAATGTGCGGGCCATCCTACCTGGCAGGGCGTCAGCCGCGAGCACTGTGCGGGCCAGCCTATCTGGACGGGCGTCAGCCGCCAGCACTGTGCGGGCCAGCCTACCTGGCCAGGCGTCAGCCGCCAGCACTGTGCGGGGTAGCCTACCTGGCCAGGCGTCAGCCGCGGGCACTATGCGGGGCGGGCCAGCCTATCTGGCCAGCCTACCTGGCCAGGCGTCAGCGGATCAGGACTCAGCCGGCCGGCTGGCTGGCGGAGCCAAGCTAGGCCGATATCATAACAGTAAATACGTAGCGAGTGCATATCACAAACATACCTTTACAAGATTACAACACCGTATGCGTAACCTTTGTATTGTATGTTCCTCATTTGTTCACGTAACTGAACATTTACGATATTAGCGTCAGTCACAAGAAAAGGCAAGATAACAATATACCTATTTGAACTCAAATCAACGTAAATATGTACACTATCCCAGAGTCGGCACTGCACATGACCTCAGGACCTGAGGGTATGGCTGAACTGAGGGCCAACTGACGTGATGGTACGGCTGACCTGAGGGTACGACTGACCTGATGATATGGCTGAACTGGTCTGCTTGTTGATCTGTCAGGCCTGACCAGTGTTAGAGCGCTGCAAAACTATGTATTCAGCACACATTATGTGACGTGTGTGCTTACCGAGCTTGACAGAACTTAATTCGGGTTTTGTTTACTACGCTGGGAATGCTCACTCCTACCCCAATCAGTGGCGTTGCGGTGCTGGGTGTATGAATTTCATTTTTGTTTTCCATGTACCAGTATTGTATGCTAAGCGTTATATATTCCTTTATTTTTTCGATTTAGTTTCTAATCATGGATTCATGGATATGGATGGCATTATAGTTATCCATTGGATTATTAACATCGCCGCCCGCTGCAGCCGATGTCAGCCTGTTGGCAGAGGTTGCGGCGCTTTTGATCCGTGGTGCCGCAGCGACAGGTGTGACATATAGTTTTCTTTATGACAGTTTTATAGGACTCCTTTCACTGTGATGGTCGAGAAATTTTGCTCGAAACGTATGAGAGAGGAGAAATTCGGAAAAACATATTGATACATGCGGTTGTAAACTGCTAGGAATGCCAACCATTCTGACGAATAACCAAAATGATGTTCAACACGAATCTGTAACACAATTCAAATCGTTTGGAATCATGTAGTTGAGTTATGTTTATTTGAGACTCATCGTGCAGATACAAATAGTTCTTAAAAATCAAACTATCATTCTAAAAATATATTTGATAAAATTCATATAATTGTTAAACAAATAAACAGCCTAATTCTATCGAGTATCAACCGTCGGTCACTATCTTACCATTCATTCTCAGTCGATTTTTATCAGCGTTAAATATATTCCTATCTCTGCCCAAGACTAGTCAATAAACACGATGAATAATCTGTAGCGATAACATTGATTTAGTGAAAGGCCAAAACGAGAATAGCATTATTGCAATTATATAACTGTAAAAAGTGCATCCAGCCAAATGAAGTTTCTTCCATCCGGACATCTCCGTAACATATAAAAATGCGACGTGCCCATATCCCAGTCGACCATAAATTCCCATGGAACAAAACTTGAGTTACACTAACGAATGGTTTGGTTTTATCCGTTTACGTTTATCCATGACCCAACCCAATCCGTGCAATATATGTTGGGCTACTTTATACAATGTAGCTGTGAACTGGGTTTGCATCGGATTAAATTTAAAGTTTCAGATGTTTCATTAAAGAGACATTCCCGCCTTTCTGAAAATTGTCAAATATACGCCGGTTGTAGTGGAAAATATGAAGTAAGTTCTACTAAAAACGATTATGAATTTTTTTTCTAGAAAACGTCACATAACTTTATAAAAATTAAGTTTTTAAATTTGGGTGATGACGTCATTAAGCAATAAAGAAAACCTGTAAGCTGCCAAATGATATGGCACAATGTTTTCCGACACTTATTGCGACTTGAATACAAACACGTGTTTTATTATCACGGGTATCGAAAATAAGCGCTTTCGAATAAAAATAATTGAAACGAAATTCAATATATTGCTAGGAAAATAGGGACCTGTTGGCAAATGCAATAGGATGACGCACTCACCTGAACACTGTAGCTGATATATTTGTTACGCTGCACACAACACGGCACAGCGCATTTGAGGCATACTTGTTCTTAAGTTATTATACCATTAAAATCCGAAACATCAAAACCACTTACATTCAAAACTATTGACTCTGATCTAGTCAAATGTCAGCACGGCGTGACACATCACTCATCCATCGAACTTCGCGATCATAGAAAATAAAAACAAACCAGACCCTCAAGGTTTATCTCTAAACAGGTATACACGGCTGTGACGAGAGATGGCGTCATCGGAACAAAACTACCAAATAAGGGTGGGCCTTACGAAGGCCCAAATTTGAAAATCAAACTTGAATTTCTATAAGACCAGATTACTGTGTTTGTTTTAAATGTTACCTTCCTAAATTTGGCTACATAGCCACTAGCTTGGCTATCTCAACTAAAAACTAATGTTGGTGTGAATATCCCTTTAATTAACCCGCCCCGTGCCGGTGCTCGGCGCCACCTTCGCCGTGCCGGGGGAGGGGGGGGGTGTTTAGACCCCCCCCCCCCCCCCACCTCCAACTCGAAATTTAAAAGGGTTAGAAAGACGCAGAAAAGCACGTTCGAAAGCTCGGACAAGCACATTCGAAAGTACTTCATATATTTGTTTTCCTAAAGCAAATATTGAGGTCACCAGAGGTCATCAAAGATAAAAAATCCTGGTTTAGGACTCCGCTCCAGAAACCCCAGATATCACAGGAACTATGATAGCTAGGAACAAACAGAAAACAGCAATGGAAAGCTTTTGAAACATGCTATCGACAGGGTGTCCTCATATTTTAGCTCAGGTCAATAGTTTAGGCTCCAGAGCTCATCAAATGTCAAAAAGGCTATTTTTTTCAAAACAGTTTTTCGCGAATAGCTTTTTACCTAATAGCGACAATGCAATAATGTTGATGCCACCGTGTTTGCATCGTCATGGCGCTTTGACTTATATTAGTCTTGACCAGATTAGGTCAACTTCAAAATTTGACATCAGGTCGAAGTCAAGTGGTGCTGACCCAAGTAGGTCATGTTGCATATGGGAAGACCAACCTTGACGAGACAAACACATTGGTGTCGGTTTCACTTCTCTATCGGCATTATGTATAGAGTTATTGACATACACCTGTTGGTGACCTCAGATGACCTCGTCTGACCCTGTAGGGGTCACTGAACAAAAATGGCACATAGGTCATCAAGAATGGCCTATAATAACATGATCCAGAAGGAATTAGACTGATATGTTGCGTATCCTTGGAATAGGAAGCATTTGAATATTTCCCCATTGACTTATAACGGGGAGGTCACGAAATTGACCCGACCTTAGGTTGCTGATATAAAAAATCCAAGATAAACGAATTGTGGATATATACGACCTTATGAAATCCTGTAAGTGAAAAACCGATCATCCAAAAACTGTGACTGTGGTACGACCACAAGTTTTTTTGGAGGTAAGGTAACGTGACCTGGTCTGGTTACCTGATCTGAGATGACCCGAGGTATTTTTTACATAATGTGCGCAATTGATGCCCGAACAGCTGTGCCAAACACGGCGGCGCTGCACGCCGCCGTTTTTTCGCTATCCTTGAAAAACTTCAAGGGGGTGTCTAAACACGGCGCGGCCCCCGGCACGGCGCGGGTTAATCGATACAAAACTCGTTTAATCTCAATTTGAATCTCGTGGAATTCGTAAAATGCTTACACTGGATAAATCATTAAAGTAACTTTGTTTTGCATTGCACATTATAATTTTTAAATCCAATTTAGAACGGACTGAATTAGAAGAATCTAAAAAGAAACCTACGGATTCGATCCATACTGTCGCGTGAATGGAGTCGGGAATAATACCAGAAAAACGGCGACAGGGGATGCTTTCATGGTATATTCAGACACGTTTACTTAAGATTTTCGATTATGAGGAACAGCGTTATGTATATGCCAAGCTGGTTTGGTACCTGGTCAGAGCAGAGATGATAAGTTAATTATATGGGATCGGGTCAAGGAATCAATTAATTTTCCCAGTCAATTTATGTTATGTATGACTCTGGTTAACCTGCCACTGGCTGGGGGGCGTTTTTCGCCCCCCCCCCCCCCCTTGAACTGTCACAATAGCTTAAAAAAAAGAGCGTTATCGACGTGAAACTTGGGTACCTTCTCCTACATCAATTGTATATCTTCTATGCAAAAATGAAGCAATTTCGTCGAAGACAAATTGAGATATAGCGAAATTAGTGACGTCACTACACACGAGTTTGACGAAAAAATCAGCTAAGCTTTAACAGACTGTACGAATGCCTTATATGTTGAGCGAAATGCAATTAACAAACGTCCAAAAATAGCAAATGGCAAGGGCTACAAAATGTCTATCTCGGATTTTTTAGAAAATGCCCGCAAAATAACAAATCCAACATTTTCAAAAAACGGAATATATGTTGGAGAACCACATATGGGCAATATCTAAGCCAAATTTCAAAGCAATATCTTTATTTTTGACTGACTTATGACTCCCAAGTATGAGTAACTCATGACGTCATATTTTGAAATTGCGTTGTGTGGCTTTTAGTGACCAGATACAAACACATAAATGCCAGCACTGTATTTCTGAGACAAAACTGATCTAGAAACTTGCCTTTTTATTTATATTTATCAATTTCAAATTTTGACCATATATGACCCGACCTTGACCTGAGCTTGACACTAACTTCACTTAAAAGAGGTCAGATGGTAAAATGACTATCACTATCAAATTATACGTGTAAAATAACGCATAGAACATATGTTGCATGACTTTGGTAGATATTTTGCGCATAGTGCCCTTTTATGACCTGACCTTGACCTTGACCTTTGCCAAACAATCTCACTTTAGCTCATATTTGTATTATACCATTGAGAGCATTTTGGGTGATCATGGTCGCAATCGAAGGCTTTGGATGGAAAGTATGGTCATACACTCAAATAACTTGATTTTGACCTTTGACCTGACCGTGACCTGACATGTGACCTAAATTTGATACTTACGCGTATGCTTTAGAGTTGCCTCATTGAGAGCATTCGAATGCTGCATTGAACGTCTCGCTGCGATCATTGGTTCGGAAGATAATCAGGGGGGGGGGCGAAAAATGCCCCCCCCCCCCCCCCCACTCAGACAATGGCGTTCGGCTGAGACCCCAGCCAATGCCGGGTTAGCAATCGTTGGTCAATGCTCAGGCGCATATTCGTCCCATCCGCGTCTCTCGCCACCCGTCATAACGCGCAAACTTGACTACTTTCCCTATCCGAACCGGCGCACCTTTACAGAGTGGCTGGTTCCTTACCTAACCTAACGGGACTAATAAATCATGTGGGGTGGATAAGCCGGATGTGATGGCCTGTCGGAATGCCGCCGTAATCTGTTTTGACACTCACGGCGCTCCCCGTCACACCGAGGCCACGCTTCACGACTCCACCGGCCCTCGTCAGTCGGTACCGTCTCTGAAGCCGGGCCGTGCTGCTGTGGCTGCAGCATCAGCAGCCGCTGCCGGCCGGGCCGCACCGCGCCGGAAGTTTGGCTCGCCTGTCGAGACCGACAAATCCCACGCCGGTGCATCAGATCGGCCGCCGGAAACAGCTCTCCTCTGGCGACCGTCACTTCCGGCTGGCCGACGGCGGCGGCGGCGCGGCGAGACGAGATTGAGAGACAGAGAGCGATGGCCGGTGATCGAATGTCTCGGATGGTTTTTGGTCGCTCCATCCTCTGCTGGCGTGTTGCGGCACGTGGCGACAGACGCGGGGCCGGCTCGGCAGCTGTGCCGGCCCGGTGACAATCAGTGCACGAGGGAGCCATTGCACGCGCCGGACGTCATCACTGCATCGCTAACAACACGTGTGTGTAATCAGCCGCGGTGACGGTGAGCGGCGCGCGGCAGCCGCCCCCGCCCCCGCCCCCGCCCCGCTCCAGCCGTGACCGAAATAGTAATGAGGCACGCGACAAAGTCGAGCCGGGCACGTTCGACGGCGAGCTCGCCGAGTGACAAATGGCGCGGCTGCAGGCATTGAGCGCGTTTTTACCGGCCGACGGTGACCAGCCGGCGCCAGCGGGCCGAGAACGGATCAGTCTTCCTCCGCCCCGTGGAGGCTAGGCCAGATTTACCGGTCTGCTGAGCAGGCGCTCGGAGGCAAAACAGCAGATAGTATAGACTAGTGCTGACCCGTCCGCTCCGCTGGACGATTAGCTGGCATCTCCGGGATGGAGGTATCCGCACCAAATCAGCACGTTAATTAACTGGACTGGAACTGGAACTGCATGGGACATAATTACCTATTACCATTTACCCGTCAAGGGATCACCACCCCACCAACTCCGGTGCGTCGGTGACTTATCCCATCTCCCACATATGTCCTATGCATAGCTAGCTGGCATCTCCGGGATGGAGGTATCCGCACCAATTCAGCACGTGAGTTAACTGGGACTTTTAAACTGAATAAACTGAGCGGTGTGCCGGAGAGACAGACAGATAGACAGACAGACGCTTATCAAATAGTAATATAGATACTACCGATTCCCCAGACTGAGTCATGCTATGTTATATTCGAGGAACATAAATCCATAATGAACGTCTATAATAGCAAAGTCCATGCGAATACCAATGACTCACTTAACAAACACTTTCGACGCGTAAAATGTATGGTTCCCGCTTGCCTGTAGAACCAAAGAGCTTTGAAAATGTTTACTCTTGGATGCAAGCAGCATGCTACTGCTAGGGAAATGCCAAGCTTGCTGATAATATCACGATCAAAGCCTTACTTAACACGCGCACTGGGGTTTTCTGAGAATTACACGCACTGGAGGGGGGCGGATTCCGCCCCCCCCCCCCTAAGATCTCGGCCCCCATAAGAGCCACAATAACGAAATTTGTAGGGTAGATAGGTCCTGTGGGCATCTCTGTTTTGTGCAAATTTTATGATCCTAGGTGAATATCTTCAAGGTCAAATTGCGCTCCTTGGCTTGATTTTGTTATGGAACGCAGTGATTGCATGTATTGGCCGGTGCATGTATTGGCCGGGTCATGAAAATCATTTTTTTTATTAATAGTGAAATTATCATGCGCTAAGTCATTACAAGCTTACATGAATTTTGTGAATTTTTTAATCAAATTTGGAGGTGCCAACTGGCCTCTTTTAGGGACACTTCTGCTATTTTTTCGTCAATATCGTACATTTTGGCATGAATAAATTGTTTACGTTTTTTAAATATCATTTTCGAATTCTCCATATGCTGTTTGACAGCCGTAGTGATTTTTATAAAGTTGTAATATACATTGAAGCTGTTTCTCCGCATTTCCCATAAGGATTTTAAGGCACCCTCTCGCAGCGCCATCTATTGAGCGGAATTGCAGTATATGTACCAGGTCCAGTTTCCGGCTGCGGAGGCCTGCAGAGGGGCTCCACACGCGATTAAATGCAATACCAACAGGTTAACTCAGTGGGAACTGAATCTGGAGACAGGACAGATACCGGGCCGGGAGATGGGACAGGAACCGGACCTCACGTCTGGAGGCAGGACAGGTACTGACCCTCACGTCTGGAGACAGGACAGGTACCGTGCCTCACGTCTGGAGACAGGACAGGCACCGGGCCTGAAGACAGGACAGGTACTGACCCTCACGTCTGGAGACAGGACATGCACCGGGCCCGTAGGCAGGGCAGGTACCAGACCTCACGTCTGGAGACAAGACAGGTACCGGACCTCACGTCTGGAGACAGGACCGGTACCGAGCTTCACGTCTGGAGATGGGACAGGTACCAGACCTCACGTATGGAGGCCAGGCACCGCGCCTGGAGATAGGACAGGTATGTAGTATGTGCCTGTCCTGTATCGAGGGGTGGATCAAGCTCATGCAGTCAAATTTGTTTGGCACGCACTCCTCCCCACCCACTTTAAATCCATTTTGTCATGGAGTTAATCTGCTGGTGTTCCATATCAGTCAGTGGCGGCGGAAGGTATTTTCGGATGGGGGCAACAAAACCCAGGGGGCCCCCTCGGCCAAAAGGCTCCTCCCCACAACCAAAGGCCCCCTCCACCCCCCCCCCCCCCAAAAAAAAAATGGCGCGAAATGGTATCTCCTCGGATTTAGGCCACTATATTTTGCAGGTCTTCTAAATGGTCGCAAAGAAACATCGACATCGAACCAACATCACCATCTCTTACATCATCAACATCATCACATCATCTCTTACAAATTGTTGGGGCGGGGAGGGCATAATCATATGTCCCCCCCCCCCCCCAAAAAAAAAAAAAAAATCCGCCGCCACCGATTTCAGTGCGTGTGGAGCTCCTCTGCAGACCTCCGCAGCCGGGAAACTGCACCTAGTGCATAAATTGCAAGTCCACCCAATATATGGCGCTGTGAGCGGGTGCCTTAAAATCCTTACAGTAAATGCAGAGAAACAGCTTTATTGGCCATGATACCTCCATGACAATCACTACAGTTGGCAAACAGCATACGGAGAATTTGAAAATGATATTTTCAGAAAATTGATTTTTTTTTAAATACATGTACGATATTGACGAAAAAATCGCAAAAGTGTCCCCAAAAATAGGCCGGTTGGCACCTCTAAATTTGATTGAAAATTTTAAAAAATGCATGTAAGCTTGTAGGTTTGTAAGTTTGTAAGTGCGCATAATAATGTCTCTATCAATCTGTGCATGCTCGCAAAAACCTATTGAATGACCCGGCCTAATGTATATACCCCCAAATGGGTTTAAATGGATATTGCCACCTCACAGGCCAATATGGAGTCTTTGGTGTGTATCGGTAGATTAAGCGTGTCCGATTTCACCTGCAAAATTTGGGTCCCGAAACTCCTCCCATTAGATAAAAAAATACATTTGCACCACTCATGATTGGCACACATTCGTAAAATTGGAGTCGCCTCATCACTATTTAGAATCACTTCTTTGCGGACTATGATTTGCTTTTGAATATTGCAAACTCAACTTCACCATTCCGTCAGTGCACTTTAAAATTAAAATGCGTATACAGTTAATTATATTTTCAACAACCATAGCCTCTTTCATAATAAAACATGAATAAAACAGCAAGAATGGCTATGGCTCGACTTTGGGGCCGTAGGAGATTTGTGACCAATACCTGATAACACAGATAGACTTGTCAAGGTCAAGTCTCAGCGAATTCGGACGCTTCGGCTTTGGGCGGGCGCCAATTTCATAGCCAAACTGGACGAGAGCGGCCATCATGAATATAGTACTGAGCACAGCTGGGACCAGCGTTTTGGAGTCAGAAATAAATACAAAATGAATTGCCGATACCCTGCTTTAGGTGCTGCAGGAGCAAGTTTGAGCTTGAGCATACACGATTGCTGATCCCCACCATTCATTTAAGTTTGCTTTTAGAAATCCTCCGGAGGTAGCAATATCCCTTTAATGATTTGTTGGAAAGTCTAATGATACAATAGGTATGATAGAAGTTGCATTTGACCTCAGGTCATTTACATATCAACATTTCACTGCGGTCATTTTGGAGACATTATGATTTTGTTTTACTTTGATAGCCTATAACTCGAAAAGTTTTCGGCTTATTTTATTTTGTTTACTTTAAACGACGCGCCATTCATTTGTTAGCAGGTGCACAATAAATGATGCATATCGACCGGTAAAATCAGGAGATATTTACCACAAAAAAAGAAACAGGAGGGGTGGACGGATTCCGCCCCCCCCCCCCCTCCAGTGCGCGTGTTAACTTTAAATAGCGCGCCTGTATGTTAGTCTCTGCGTTGGACAAAGGCACGTGTTTATCGCTGGAATCTAGCGTTGCGTTCTGTTTGTTGCAGGTCCGAAGAGGTCCGGCGGAGGGAGAACATGCAGGTAGGTCGTCTTCCAAACAGCATTATCTTGCAACCGACCGATAGTCTAAGCCGTACAACACAGACTGTCAGGTTTCCGAGCTCTGCCTTGTGCAGTGATTGTGTCTGCAGCGCAGCGCTGCTATGTGAGTCACGCCCGCGCTGCTATGTGAGTCACGCCCGATAACCGCCAGAATAGGCCGGCTTTATTTGTCGGCTCGGCGCCGGCACTGTGTTGATAACCCCCGAGCCTGCTGCATCACGGTGACGAGGACGCGTGACGAGGACGCGTGACGAGGACGCGTGACGAGGACGCGTGACGAGGACGCGTGGCGAGGACGCGTGACGAGGACGCGTGACGAGGACGCGTGACGAGGACACGTGACGAGGATGCGTGACGAGGACGCGTGACGAGGACGCGTGACGAGTACGTATGACGAGTACGCGTGACGAGGACGCGTGACGAGGACGCGTGACGAGGACGCGTGACGAGGACGCGTGACGAGGACGCGTGACGAGGACGCGTGACGAGGACGCGTGACGAGGACGCGTGACGAGGACGCGTGATGGTCACAGACGCTCCCGGAGCGCAGTCCTCTGCCAGCGTCCACCCACGCAGACTGAATTCACAAACATTTACCTGATCGACACTTTCACCGACCGGGAATAAGAGCTGAATAAAAAACGGAGTGACTCAATCATTAATAATTTGCTCGCGTGAAACCTTTAATATAGCTGTATTTGTAAAGTCATCAATCATTCTAACAAGTTGAGTATAAATTGAAGTTGTAAATTCAAATACAAATTAACATATCTTTCGAGGAGCATGAAGAATGTAATTCAGTTTAAATGTTTGGCCTCACGTCAATCGAACATGTACCCTGGGACATACATGTACTTCACAAACCAACTTCAATTCAATTCATACATGTACTTCACAAACCAACTTCAATTCAATTCATACATGTACTTCACAAACCAACTTCAATTCAATTCATACATGTACTTCACAAACCAACTTCAATTACATTCATACATGTACTTCACAAACCAACTTCAATTCATAGTGCTGGTAATGAAGTGCAAAATTATGGTCCTTATTGTAAATTCGGATAATATCTTATACATTATAAGATCGTCATATAATAATTAATATACATCATAAGATGAATGTTATCCTCCAGACAATGGACAACCGTGACGCGCAACCGTGACGTAGTTTTCCTCCCTATTTCAAACGAGCGTTTATTGCACTATTTGTTGTTCCATCACAGCCTCTCCGAGCATTCTGCAGATTTCATCGACTGTACTACGGTTAAAATCGTTAGCCGTATCAGTTACATGCTTTATGCAATGAACCATCTCATTGATCACTATATCAGTCTTTTAAAAGGTCAGACACGGCCCCTGCCTTGATGTGGTAAAACACAACATCCGTTTCCGTCGCGCATCGGTATCTTCGTCACGATCAAATCATGCAGGTGGATTTCTGCCCAGTCTAGCCAAAACACATTCAAACAGCAGATGGGTACTGATAATTCCTGCGGTCCCGCCAGGCACACCGATCCCACGAAATCTCCTCACAAATTTAACTCATCAGTTGGGAAAAAGCTAAGCCAACCATCACAATTTCTCGTAAGAAGTGCAGCGATCGTGGTTTTGCTGTGTGTTTTTGTTCGCTGTAAGATGGCAGCAAAAATGATTGGGTAACTAAAACATCGTGTTTGGTGGTTCAGCCCGTGTTCAGTTACAGCTGTCATGAGCTGCCGGAAGCTACTAATGAAAGAGTGCTTTAATCGCTTGTCTCAGAGACTGACAAGAACTCTTGCACCTCAAGTTGAGACTAGAAATTTGTGTCTGACATCTGACGATAGACTAAAATGTAGGCGTAGACGATGTAGGCTAAAAGCCATATAAGGCGTTAAGAGACAGATGCTTCTGAGTATTGAGTTAGCTGCGCTGCAATGCTGGCAGCTTTGGTGATCCAATATGTACGAAAACCCGCCCGTGCAACTCAGTCGGGAGAGCGCTAGACTACATATCTGACCCACCCTGGCAAGGTGGGTTCGAGCCGCTTCGGCGCTCGCTATTTGCGCCTGGCGGGGATGACCTGCGACCGGTGGCAGCGTCCGCGTTCAGGGTCAGATGAAGCCAGCGAGCCGGGAGGAACTTCCTGAGTCGTTAGGGACGTTAACCCGCGCACTGCAGGGGGTTTGCGCCGAACACGAACTGCAGGGGGTTGATTTCCGCCCCCCGTGAGATCTCAAAAACTACGCTACGTAGAGGCAAGCGGAAAATGTCGTTTGATATCTTGATACAAGTTCTATCGAAAGTATTTCAGATTTTTTTTAGGTCAGGTAAAAACTGAGGTCACCAGAGGTCATCAAAGGTCAAAAAATTGTCTAGCTTTTTCCTGTTTTAGGACTTCGCTCCAGAAATGCCCATATATCTCGGGAACTATGCTAGCTAGAAACAAACAGCGAAAAGCAATCGCCAGCCATTGAAATTTGCAATCGACAGGGTGTCCTCAAATTTGATATCAAGTCAATATTTGAGGCTCCAGAAGTCCAGAGGTAAAAAGGGGGGAAATGCTGTTTTTTTTTAAAAAAAAAAACAGTTTTTTGCTAATAACTTGTAATCCAAAAAGTTAAATAAAAACTGTTTACGCCATTGTGTTTGTCTCGTCCAGGCGCTTCGATAGATATACATAGTGATCTTGTTAGGTCAACTTAAAAATTTGACCACAGGTCACGTGACCTTGACCTCAGGTCAAGACCCAAGTAGGTCATATTGCATACAGGGAGACGTATCTCGACCAGATACACACATTCCTGTCGTTTTTACTTCTCTATCTTCATTATATCGCGAGTTATTGACAAACAAGTGATGGTGAACTCGGATGACCTCAAATGACCCCATAGGGGTCACTGAACAAAACTTACACTTGAATCATCACGAAAATCCTATAATAACATGATCCAGAAGTAATTGGACTAATAGCATGCATATCCTTGAAATAGGAAGCATTTTAATATTTCCTCATTGACTTATTATGGGAGGTCACGAAATTGACCTGACCTTAGGTCACCGATATCAAAATTCCGAGATAAACGAATTGTAAGTACTTATGCCCTCATGACACCGTGTCATTTTCAAACTGATCGGTGAGAAACTCTGGCTTTGGCACAACTGCAAACGTTTTTTGGAGATGGGGTCACTTGACCTAGTCTGGTGACCTGACCTGAGATGACCCGAGGTCAATTTGTTTTTTTTTTGTTCTCAAAATGTGCGCAATTGATGTCCTAACAGGTGTGCTAAGACCCGGCGGCGCGCAGCGCCGCCGTTTTTTCGCTATCTGAGAAAAACCTGAGGGGGGCGGGCGGAAATCACCCCCCTGCAGTGCGCGGGTTAAACTTGCGCCTCTTAATTCTGCCGGTGACTGAAATTACGCTATCAGATGGTGAGGTCAGGGCCCGCGCAACAAGCTTAGCTTAGCGTGGGTCCTGACTCCTGATCTCGGAAATCAATGCCATGAAAACATTGGACCTAAATGTATTTTATTTAAAAAAACACTGACGTATTTACTTACCTGAACGAATAAGAAAGCGTGACACTACTGTCTCCCATTATATTGTTTAGCTTTATATTTTCATGTGATTTTCGTGCCGTACGAACGTCTACCAAGTGATAATTTCTTATGACTTTACCTTGGGATAAATTTGTATTGCGAATGCAATTCAACGGAAGTGTTTGGATGCTTCTTCATATAAGAGCTAGAGTGGCAAAATACCGTATGCCGTGTAGTCATACCTGGGCATAAAATTATGTTTACAGGTCTGGACCGGTCACGTCTGGACTCGCTAGCTAACTGGCATGGTTAGCCCAGGATGTGCTCTAATTATAGCTAGCTGACAGGCTCGGCCCAATATGTGTTCCAATCCTACATCACTTCGCTAATAGTTTGCGTGGCATGTGCATCGTTGTATATACGTTGCATTGCTCTCCTGCGGTCAATCAGATGTGCTGCAGCTCTACGCCACTCACGGACCACCGGTATGCGGGGCCGGTATGCTGGGTGTTTATATAGTATTATCTTGTTTTTAAATCTTATTCCTCACTCCTGCTACTCTTATACTTTGTTTTCTTAGGTACCCTTCATATCTTGCTTTCTTGTGGAGGGCCTATGTCATAGGTGGGTGGCATTTGTCGAGTCAAGACCAAGACGTCATGAAGCGCAGTTAGCGCAGTTCCCACCTCTGCAGTGGAGCCTGGCAGAGGCCATTCCCATGTATCGGGTGGTGTGTGTATCTACTGCAGCTTTGGCCGGCAGCATTGGCACAGGTGATACTGGCCGGCCGGCCTGGCCGCTCCTGGCCCGGCCAGGTTGGACCGGGGGGTCGCGGTGTGGCGCGCCGTTGGCTACCGCCTCCGTCTGGGAGAGCGTGTTGGGTCAGGCGGCCAGCTGATCCGGCACCCCGGCCAAATCCCCACCCCCGCCGCCCACATGGTTCTCGGCTATTTATACGCAGTATCGGCGCCCGAGCTGTCCGGGCGGGTCACCCCCGGGGCGACTCCACCACCCCTGCAGCGATGACCGCGGCAGAGAAACGCAGGGGCCTTGGCCTCAGCGCTCCCGTGTCGATCGTGGAGTATGTGCGATCACACCAGGTGCGTCTCCTGAGGCGCCACGTGGCCGGAAGCGCACGGTGCCACGTGTCGTGTGCTGCGACGCAGCGGCGCGGCTGTGCGTCTGTGGAGGAGGTGATGCGGCAGATCAGACGGGGCAGCTGGCCGGCGCTGGCCACGTGGCCGGCAGCTGTCAGCCATTGCGCCAGGCCGGGGCGGTGCGGTGCTGTGGGATGCCGCACTGCCGTACCTGTCATGGGCGAGAGACAGCGGCGGCAGCGGCGGCGGCGGCGGCGGCACGCCGGCTGTCTGTCCGTCTGTCTGGGCGCCCGGCAGCCAGAGACGGATCCGCCGCCGTCGCCGCCGCCGGCCGCAGGGGGTCGTCGGCCCACGGCAGGCATGCAACCGGCATTGTTGAACGATGTGTCGGCCGGCTGGCGGCCGGCCAGCGCGCCTGGCCTGGTCGGAGAGAGAGAGAGAGGGGGGAGGAGAGGGAGGCAGACGACAATGGCGCCGCACTTAGCGGCAGAGTGCCGCTGATTGCCTCCAGCAGACGGCAGACGGCGGGCAGCCGCGCCGCCATCGCCACGCCACCTGCACTGGCGGCATGTTTTCAAACAACACCGCCCTGCACAAACCCTGTCTGATAGCGTAATACTTTACGGACGAGCGGCAGGCGGACCCGGAGTACTGTCGTCTCAAGAAGTCACGATCCTCCGACGTCAAAGTTTTTACTGCATTTTAAAAACTGCCGTAGTCGTGGAAAAAAGGCGTTGAAAGAAGTGTTGGCATAAATGACGCGTGTGACAGAGATCCGGCGATGACTCTTGTTACCTAGCATCAGCATGTGGTCAGTTTACCATAACGAAGCGTGACATCGGATACCCGTCAGTGGAGCAGGTGCCAAACGCCGTCTATGAGCCGCGTCCGACAGAGCCGGGGCCGGGGCTGGGGCCGGTCGGGGGCTGGGCTGGGGACAGGGGCCGGGGCTGGGGCCGGGGCCGGGGCCGGGCTGGGGCCGTGGCCGGTCGGGGGCCGGGGCCGGGGCCGGGCTGGGGCCGGTCGGGGGCCGGGCTGGGGACAGGGGCCGGGGCCGGGGCCGGGGCCGGGGCCGGGGCTGGGGACAGGGGCCGGGGCTGGGGCCGGGGCCGGGGCCGGGGCCGGGGCCGGGGCCGGGGCCGGGGCCGGGGCCGGGGCCGGGGCCGGGGCCGGGGCCGGGGCCGGGGCCGGGGCCGGGGCCGGGGCCGGGGGACAGGGGCCGGGGCCGGTCGGGGGCCGGGCTGGGGACAGGGGCCGGGGCCGGTGTGGTCTCCCGTCGGCTGACCATGCCATCGAGCACCGCCGACCGTTGGCGCCGCTCCTGACCGCCTGTCGGCGAGTGGGTGAGGTGGCGGGCAGTGATGGACCAGTCTGGCCGCCACCGTGTCCTGATAAGACCGCATTCCCCGGCGGGGGTGGCGACGCGTCCAACACGGCCTGCCAGTGTCTGCCGGGCGACACACACTCGCGCTCATACAGGGGGCGCGGCTATTCTGTACCGGCTGGGTCCCGGCCAGACAGTCAGCTGACTGCGCATCAGCTGGGCCTCAGTCAGCTGATCCTCAGTCGGCTGGCTCCCAGGTCAGGTCAGCTGGTCTCCCAGTGAGCTGGAGGTTAAACCTGTGACGTTTGTCTGGGACGGTAGACTGCCAAAAGGCGTGCTGCCCAAAACATCTTGTCCGGTGTCGCTGTGTTCTGTGCTTCGTACACGGTGATTTCCATTCGCACAGGTGAGTCTTCTCAGTTTCTCTACATTTATCTGATGAGATTGACGTTTTCAGGTTCAAGTTCGGTTCAAGTGCAGCACCCATTTGTGACCAATATTCCCATTTGAGAACATAACTCCTTGCTCGGAACTCTTGCTCAGAACTCTTGCTCGGAACTCTTGCTCGGAACTCTTGCTCGGAACTATTGCTCGGAACTCTTGCTCGGAACTCTTGGTCTGCACTCGTGCTCGGAAACTATTGATCCGAGAGCTTTGTGATTCTGGGAGCTGCTAAAAACATTTTGAAACTAAATCTAGCAATCCGTGGCGGCGTCAGCCTTCCGTGACTGGTTAGGCAAAGTTTCTGGGCCAAATTATCAGCATGTCATTGCTGAAAAAACCTCCATAGGCGAAATGTTCATTCATTGTAATTTCGGCCTCAAGCTATTTTCATTTATTGAGTATATTGGTTATTTTCTTTCTAGTCAATATGATATACCTCACCGACATTCCCAGATATTTTAGAGCAAACATTGTTCTAACACTGCTCCTTTCACTGTCATCATGCCAAAACCCTGGGCTTAAAATAATGATCCGTGACAAGAACTTGGCGGATTTCTAGTCTTTTACACTATTTTAGTCAAGCTCAGGTTTGTCTAAGTGCCCAAATGTTTTGGGTGTTTTTCACAACGCTGAAGGATAGGGGACGCTAAGGAACAATGCAACTAAAATAGGCTTTGATGATAACCGTGCCATTGTATATTAAATAGGAACATGTTTGCACCATTTCTTAGACTGCCAAACACATGTTTGGGTATCATCACAGTATCACAAGTTCTCAAATAACTTGTTTATATTTGTCCCAACTTATAGCCAAAAATGACTCTGAAATAGTGTTAATTGCTACCTCTGAAATCTGGTTAGGCAGTGCCTAAGTTGCCTTAATGGACACGCCGCCACTGCTAGCAATCATTATTTTTTAAAGCTATTTTGAAAATACAATCGTCACAATCGTTACAATCGTTACCAAAAAAAAAAAAAAAATCCTTACATGCTCTGTCACAAATGGGTTAAGCTATTTGTTTGATATCCGAAACTCTGCAAAGTATAAAAGTTTTCAGTGTACAACACGTTTCATCGAAGGCGCGTAAGCGTTTCGGTTTATCGCTCGGCCGTGCTGCACGCACGCCGTTTTGCACTTTGGCGTGTTTTGTCGGGGCGTGTTTCATGCACCGCGATCGCCGCGGCGGAAGCCGCCAAATTGTGTCCATTGGCGGGTAAATATTGCTGCAACCGCGTGATTAATGCGCGATTTAGTCGTTTTTTGCGCGTGCGTTGATGGCGGCCGTCTGTGAGCGGAGGGTTTCTGCCGTCTGCCGGCTGCCGGCTGGCACCGACACCGGCGGCGGCAGCACCGCGTGCCGGTCGCTCGCTCCGTCACCTCCGCCACACTTGTCCTCGTCCATTGCCTGTCGTTGTTTCTGGCCGGTTGGCGGCGCCGCTTTTAGCGTGTCTCCTGTACGAGCGGTGTGCGCGTGAAACAGTGGCAGAGCGGGCCATCGGTTTCCGAGCGGCGGCTTTCAAACAGGCCCTCCGCCGACTCCAGGGGGCCGTGTTTTGCGCGCCGATCGCGGCCGATCGCGGCGTGCAGCGGCGCGCCGGCCTTGGCGCGCTGCACTGCCGCCGCGTGAGATGCGTGTCCGCCGCCGGGGAGTGACAGGTCGCGGGAGGGGGCAGGACCAGGCCGGGGAGCGCCGCAGGGTCGGCACCGAGTCGGCGCTGCTGCCCGGCAGCTGCCCCGCCGCACTGACGGCTCGTGACATCATCATCCATTAGCCTGGCTCCGCAGAGGACACCAGAGCGCGCGGTGACGGAAATGGCACAGGCAGCGATTGCGGCGCACGCGGCACCGCCTTCCGCAGCTGTGCCGCTACAGGTGCCGGCCCTGGAGCGGCGGATACACTGTGGTGTGCTGTGCGGTCCGTGGCGCCGCGGGCTGCAATACCAGCCCCGTGTCCGGCCGTCAGGGCTGCGGCCAACTACACGCGTTCTGCGGCAGCGGCCGTGCCCCAGACGTGAGCGATACTCGATCCCTGGCACGGGCCGAGGTGTTGCTCAACAGTGGCGGGAGAGCGGGGTGGCGAGGAGGAAGGTCGGAGGGGTCGGCACGCCAGGGGTACACTGGGTCGGAGGGGTCGGCACGTCAGGGGTACACTGGGTCGGAGGGGTCGGCACGTCAGGGGTACACTGGTAGGCACCGGAGCATCGCCGCTCTGTAAGTCGTATGTGCTGCTCGAGCAAAGTTAACAGAACCCCAGTGAAGTAACGGAAATTTGGCGAGTGCTTATAGGAGAGCGGGAACGTATAATTGCGTTTCAAGATGTTTGCTTAGAATTGTTTCCGATTCAACTTAAGATGAATAGTTAGTATTTTGTATCAGCTATCTTGTGCGCTGCCTGAGCAAAAAGTTTTTCGAAAAAATATAACAAACGTGGAACAACATTTAAAGCTCGTACAAGAATAAATTGTTCAGTTGTATGCAACAAGAAATTTAAACCAATACGACCATTGCTCGTAAGCCGTAATGGATTAATCGATCCTGTACTGTTGAAATCTTTTCGTAGTTGTGCGGATTTTTTCTCGCTATTTTCCCTGTATAGGAAAGAACATAAATTAATCAAACACAGCAGAAGGCACTGTTGTTAGGCTAAGGCACTTCTTAACATCACTTTTTGACAATAACTTCCACGAACAATTCAATGGAGATGTGGAATATTTTGTTTATTTTCCCAATGGATGGTTGACACGCTCCTCGATAATATGTATATGTTTTAGTGTACGATCTTATCAGAAAATTGGTAGATCTTACTTAAACATTGTCATTGCAATGGTTTAATCGAGACATTTAACATGTGCAGCCTATCATATCATAGCATAGCATGTCACCCTTTTCTCCCAAACGATGGACACGCATCACCTTTCAGCGACTCCTTCTTAACCCGCGAGTTACTGGGGGGGCTATTGTTTTACCCCCTCCCGTTATTTTGCAATATCTCCTAAAATAAGGCCAGTATCGTCACCAAACTGGCAGTACCCTCTCTCACATCAATTCTACACATGCTGACCAAAGGCAAAAATGGGGTTATGATAGGTCAACCGCAAATGATGTCAGAGTGTCGTCATGTTTTTCGGTTTCTGTTGAAAAATAGGGGTTTGTGAAAACACTGCAAAGGTACAGTTTGTAAGATAAGTTGGTATCTCCTTACATGCTCCTTACATGACCTGACACAGGCAGGCACAGGCATATCTTTGAATTTTCCGAAATTTGGTTTTTGCCATATGCAAAAAAAAAATACAATACGTTTAAAAACTGAAATATATGATAGAGGCATGTCTAATGAATACGTGTACCAAATTTGAAGCAGATGTCATATACAATGACTGACTTATGACCTTTCGAAGGTCAAAAGCGATCACTTCTCACGGCATTACCATGCTAAACCTATGTATTTCAGTCTGTGCCTTGTTCTTCGATTTATATAGAACAAACAATGTGTTAATGTCGTTTTTTTGCGTTTTAGACAACAACAACAAAAAACACATAAACATGTATTACAATGCCTAATGGCCGTAATTTGGCACTTTGAACCTCGTGACCTCGGATGACCATGACCTGACCCAAGGTCATCAAGGGCTTAGGATGGTGCTTGGAAGTGTCAGACACACGAATCATGCCGATTTATTGACTGCTTATGTGTTTACTATCATCATTTTGCGCGACAATTACATCTATCGAGACCTTCATGAGTCATGACACAGTCAAAAATGTTTGTCTTTGATCTGACCTGTGACGTCATCGGTGACCCCGAGTTCAATGATAATATGCTTCCCTCGATGAATTTTCCAGGGTTATTGAATGTCGTTTGAGTTTTTTTTCTCTCAAATCGGTCCAGTAGTCCAGTAGGTCCAGGAGATCAGAGGGGTGCAAAAAATACCCCCCCCCCCCCCCAGTAAGTCGCGTTATGGAAAATATCCCAGTAATTGCCGGGTTAAGAAAGAACATTTCGTTCTGATCGTTCCTGTGAAGTAGGTGACCTGCAGTACCTAGGCTGACGAATCCCTGGGAGGTAGGTGATCCGCAGTACACAGGAGTCCATTTTGGAGTAATCCCAATGTGCTCACCGCTTCATACAATGAAGCGGCTTCATACAATTTGCAGCCAACAAGAAAAAAAAAGATACGTGACTAGTCTCGACCTACTCTGATTTTCACCCTACAGCAGTGGTTATCAGCGTCAAGGGTATGGTCACCCCCTTTTGGTGACCAGAATGACTCGTTACCCCCTCCCCCATTGCACAGACCGCAGTTCTCTGCCTTAAGCTAAGCGGTACAGCATAACTTCAGGCGCTTACTACTAGGGCCATCTAGGGACAGGAATATAAGTAGATATGCAGGGGCCCGAGAACCGGGGGTAGGGAGGGGCGCTTGCTACCCCCCCCCCCCCCCCCCCCCCCACTTTGGCGTGGCAGAAATTTTCCTAAAAATGAGCTCTTTCAATTCCTTCACAGAAAGTTTTATAAAATATGAATGCCTCCTTATGGCACTTTCATTTTGTGTATGGTTTTCTTTTATAGCATGACATATAAGCATTATATATATTTGCCTTTATAGCAGTATCGTATAGCTTTCTTTTCCTTCCTTTTCCTTTTTAGTTCTATGAAATATAATGGAAAACTTCCATTGGTTAAATTTGGTAGCAGTTGTCTGCTTGGCCCGTTGTCGTTAAAATGACGCACTGACGGCGAGAAGGGAATAAATTAATCCCGTCACCGAAATGACTAACTTCATCACCGCAAATGGCTTAAAATCACCGAAACGTCACAACATATTGAGGATTTCGGCCGATGGACGTCTTTAAAAATATGTAAACTGGCTCCAAGGGTTAGGTAGGTTAGGTTAGGTTAGGTAAGGTTTGCTAAGTTAGGTCAGGTTAGGATACAAGCTTGATAAAGAAATGGTGATGCTTTAACCTGGAAGTCAATGAGAAAGTGGTCATTTCGGTGATGGATTAAGCATTTCGGTGATGGATTAATACCCTGCCCGGCGAGAAACATCTGCTGCATTTTGTTTATAAGTTTATCCCACGTCAACGTTACGGATGTGGGCAAACTGGCGTGCGGCCCTCTAGCTGTCCTCTCTGTCTTTGCCGACGGGGCGGCAATTGCAAGCAAGAGTTATCGTAAATGTCGTAGGTTACCATGATACGGTGATGAAGCGGTCGGTGTAGCCAACAACGGTGGGCTTCTTCAAGAAAAAAAACGTCAGGCATCAGGTACGAGTATTTTATCAGACGACAAAGAGATCTGTTCACAAAGGCATACGGCTCGTAGTAGGAAAAGGCCCCCACTTTTGTTCATATTTTGTTTTATGTTAATCTTCAATGAGGAAAATTTGAGAACGAAAAGGTGCACCAAGATGAGAAGTGAGACGCCTGCCCCCAAACAAACTCAATTTGTCCCCCCCCCCCCAACTTTAAAATCGTTTCCGGGCCCCTGTAGATATGTGTGCTGTTTCTCTCAGCCTAAAGCGATGGTTCCCAGCGTATAACACCCAAACTGTTACACAAACCTGAGCATCATTTAGCATGTATTGGTTTGGATGCTCTTTGCGTAATGTGATGACAGTGAAACAGAAACTGGGATACATGTGTGTATGTTGTACGCCATCATCAAACGAATCAGCTATAATGTATCGCTTAGCTGCTCACTCACCATTACCCCCGCCCAAAGACCACAAGTGAGGTAATTACCCCTATTTGAGAATCACCGCAGCCTACAAGCTTAATATTGAAGATGCTCATGTAAAACTAGAAACAACCCACCAACCATTGAAACCATTGAATTATGTCATGCAGGCAGAAGCGAGTCATGAAACGGCCCACTGAAATATCGCAACGACACAGAATAGCAAATAGAGCATTTGTATTGGCGAACCGATAGCACAAAGAGTCGCGTTTTATGATTGTGTCTGTTGAATGTTGATGCAGCATAACGTTTACATTTTAAACACTTCTGTTGGACTATATCTCCTGTGAAACTGAA
Source organism: Chirona hameri (assembly GCA_036785665.1). Lineage (NCBI taxonomy): Eukaryota > Metazoa > Arthropoda > Thecostraca > Balanomorpha > Balanidae > Chirona > Chirona hameri. The sequence continues at coordinate 108,440 of JAXIVJ010000652.1, forward strand.
ATTCTACACTTTTTAATAAGTTCGCTTCATGCAATATCTCATCAGGTGATTGGAAGAGCGGGCGTTCCCCATCTCGGCTTCAGCGGCCAAACTGCTAACCACTAGTTCGGTATTCGACCACCGCAGGCGCCACCATCTACTCGTATCACCATGAGCAGAACGTGCCCGAATCATGAATGCATGTATGTGTCATGAGTCGAGCTCCATGAGTGCATAGTTGTCACGACTTTTATTTCTAGCTTGTCCAGTGTTCATGCCCATTGCACCTAAGTTGCTTTATTCTGACAATTTGCCTTTTACTTAAATTCATGTGCAGTGGACAGTGGTGAAAGCTAAAGAGGCTGATCACAGTGCACGGCTATATTTCTTTTTAGCTCATATTATTGAATATGTCTCTCTGGACACTTGGGTGCAACTTCTGTCGGTGATAATATTGTATAAGTTTAACCGAATGCCCGATCACCTACCGCTAAATCACCGGATAAGGTGGATAAGTCGTGGCATATATTCCGACAAATGTCATGCTAATGCCAGCAAATTAGGCGTAATCTTGACCAAATTAGGCGTAATCTTGGCCCATTTGTGGCTTGAAGGCGTGACGTATTGGTGCTTGATCCACAGTTTCCGTTAATGGCGTCAGAAGCCGACTTCGCTGCATTACAATTCCCTTATAACAATCGCGAACGGAAAGGCTCGTGTTATTCCATGTTATCAACATTCTCCAGGAGTGTATGTGGGCGGCCGGAAGACTGTTGTTCTGCCTTTTGAAGAGGGCGTTCGGCGGAGCCCCGCTGTTTGTTGGAGTGGGAGGCTGCACGGTCATCCTCACTGGCAGGAGCGGCGGCTGTCCAGTGTGGCAGGTGGGCTGACAAAGATCGCCACTTGGTCAGTACAGGACGCTTTACGGTGCTCGTGGCGAGTTGGCAGGCTGTAGGATGCCCGTGGATAAGAGTGAAGAGCCCACCGCGGAACGGCAGATATCGGCCATATTAAATCTACACTGGTGAACAGTCTACCTTGTGGATAATGTGTAGCTTATGGTAGATAGCTTTAAAAAAAAAATATTTAAAAAACTGGTTCAGAATATAAAACTTGCGAATATCTTGTTCGCAGTGGGCGCTTAATGTTGCCCTATTGGAGGAGGAAATAAATATTGACATCTGAGGATTTGGGCTCGAATCGTATGATGGACTAATCAATAAAATCAGTTGCCGAGTAACAATGATGCGTTTTAACGCATCATTGTTACTGTGATTTGGATGTGAAATGTGAATGCATTTCACAGCAGATGGCTGTGAAATGCATTCACATTTCACAGCCATCTGCTATAATTTGCAACTAATAGTGAAATAACTTTTAAATAAAAGTGTTTTCATTATTATCTGAAAATTATAGCAGATGGCTGTGAAATGTGAATGCATACATCTGCATATAAATGTCAATCTTATCGTTAGCGATTTTGCGTTGTCCTGGAATGACTGCACACTTCAGTGGTGTTCATTTCATCCTCCATCAAATCAACGCAATTTGAATCAATAATCAGTTTTCAATTGTCAAATTTAAAATATTTTGTTTTAATTTTCACTCAATCTTAATCAAACGCAATTCAAATCAATTTTAATCAATTAACCCATTTACACTTCAGGCTATCTATACTATTGCTGGCGGCCTGTGCCGGTCCGTGGTGCTGCTGGTCTGGTGCCGCTGGTCTGGTGCTGCTGGTCTGGTGCTGCTGGTCTGGCGCTGCTGGTCTGGCGCTGCTGGTCTGGTGCCGCTGGTCTGGTGCTGCTGGTCTGGTGCTGCTGGTCTGGTGCTGCTGGTCTGACGCTGCTGGTCTGGTGCTGCTGGTCTGGTGCTGCTGGTCTGGTGCTGCTGGTCTGGTGCTGCTCTGGTCTGGTGCTGCTGGTCTGGTGCCGCTGGTCTGGTGCTGCTGGTCTGGTTCTGCTCTGGTCTGGTGCTGCTGGTCTGGTGCTGCTGGTCTGGTGCTGCTGGTCTGGTTCTTCTGGTCTGGCGCTGCTGGTCTGGTGCTGCTGGTCTGGTGCTGCTGGTCTGGTGCCGCTGGTCTGGTGCTGCTGGTATGGTGCTGCTGGTCTGGTGCTCTGGTCTGGAGCTGCTGGTCTGGTGCTCTGGTCTGGTGCTGCTGGTCTGGTGCTCTGGTCTGGAGCTGCTGGTCTGGTGCTGCTGGTCTGGTGCTGCCGGTCTGGTGCTGCTGGTCTGGTGCTGCTGATCTGGTGCTGCTGGTCTGGAGCTGCTGGTCTGGTGCTCTGGTCTGGTGCTGCTGGTCTGGTGCTCTGGTCTGGAGCTGCTGGTCTGGTGCTGCTGGTCTGGTGCTGCTGTTCTGGTGCTGCTGGTCTGGTGCTGCTGGTCTGGTGCTGCTGGTCTGGTGCTGCTGGTCTGGTACTGCTGGTCTGGTGCCGCTGGTCTTGTGCTGCTGGTCTGGTGCTGCTCTGGTCTGGTGCTGCTGGTCTGGTGCCGCTGGTCTGGTGCTGCTGGTCTGGTTCTGCTCTGGTCTGGTGCTGCTGGTCTGGTGCCGCTGGTCTGGTGCTGCTGGTCTGGTTCTTCTGGTCTGGCTCTGCTGGTCTGGTGCTGCTGGTCTGGTGCTGCTGGTCTGGTGCCGCTGGTCTGGTGCTGCTGGTCTGGTGCTGCTGGTCTGGTGCTCTGGTCTGGAGCTGCTGGTCTGGTGCTCTGGTCTGGTGCTGCTGGTCTGGTGCTCTGGTCTGGTGCTGCTGGTCTGGTGCTGCTGGTCTGGTGCTGCTGGTCTGGTGCTGCTGGTCTGGTACTGCTGGTCTGGTGATGCTGGTCTGACGCTGCTGGTCTGGTGCTGCTGGTCTGGTGCTGCTGGTCTGGTGCTGCTGGTCTGGTGCCGCTGGTCTGGTGCTGCTGGTCTGGTGCTGCTGGTCTGGTGCTGGTGCGGGTGTTGGCGGCGGGGACGGACGGATAGCTGGGAGCCCCGCACAGTCACGTGTCGATTGTTATCCGGCGGTGTGCGCGCGTGGCCAGCACCCCCCCCCCCCCCCCCCCCCCCGAGGGTGACGGATCGGCCGGACCACCGGGCCGTAAACAGCAGCCCACTGAGCTGCCACACCAGCATCCACACACCGCTGCCCCAGCCTACTGTACTGTGTGAACAGCACCTTACTGCGGCACCAGCATCCACACACCGCTGCCCCAGCCTACTGTACTGTGTGAACAGCACCTTACTGCGGCACCAGCAACCGCACACCGTTACCCCAGCCTACTGTACTGTGTGAACAGCACCTTACTGCGGCACCAGCAACCGCACACCGCTGCCCCAGCCTACTGTACTGTGTGAACAGCACCTTACTGCGGCACCAGCAACCGCACACCGCTGCCCCAGCCTACTGTACTGTGTGAACAGCACCTTACTGCGGCACCAGCAACCGCACACCGCTGCCCCAGCCTACTGTACTGTGTGAACAGCACCTTACTGCGGCACCAGCAACCGCACACCGTTACCCCAGCCTACTGTACTGTGTGAACAGCACCTTACTGCGGCACCAGCAACCGCACACCGCTGCCCCAGCCTACTGTACTGTGTGAACAGCACCTTACTGCGGCACCAGCAACCGCACACCGCTGCCCCAGCCTACTGTACTGTGTGAACAGCACCTTACTGCGGCACCAGCAACCGCACACCGCTGCCCCAGCCTACTGTACTGTGTGAACAGCACCTTACTGCGGCACCAGCAACCGCACACCGCTGCCCCAGCCTACTGTACTGTGTGAACAGCACCTTACTGCGGCACCAGCAACCGCACACCGCTGCCCCAGCCTACTGTACTGTGTGAACAGCACCTTACTGCGGCACCAGCAACCGCACACCGCTGCCCCAGCCTACTGTACTGTGTGAACAGCACCTTACTGCGGCACCAGCAACCGCACACCGCTGCCCCAGCCTATTGTACTGTGTGAACAGCACCTTACTGCGGCACCAGCAACCGCACACCGTTACCCCAGCCTACTGTACTGTGTGAACAGCACCTTACTGCGGCACCAGCAACCGCACACCGCTGCCCCAGCCTACTGTACTGTGTGAACAGCACCTTACTGCGGCACCAGCAACCGCACACCGCTGCCCCAGCCTACTGTACTGTGTGAACAGCACCTTACTGCGGCACCAGCAACCGCACACCGCTGCCCCAGCCTACTGTACTGTGTGAACAGCACCTTACTGCGGCACCAGCAACCGCACACCGCTGCCCCAGCCTACTGTACTGTGTGAACAGCACCTTACTGCGGCACCAGCAACCGCACACCGCTGCCCCAGCCTACTGTACTGTGTGAACAGCACCTTACTGCGGCACCAGCAACCGCACACCGCTGCCCCAGCCTACTGTACTGTGTGAACAGCACCTTACTGCGGCACCAGCAACCGCACACCGCTGCCCCAGCCTACTGTACTGTGTGAACAGCACCTTACTGCGGCACCAGCAACCGCACACCGCTGCCCCAGCCTACTGTACTGTGTGAACAGCACCTTACTGCGGCACCAGCAACCGCACACCGCTGCCCCAGCCTACTGTACTGTGTGAACAGCACCTTACTGCGGCACCAGCAACCGCACACCGCTGCCCCAGCCTACTGTACTGTGTGAACAGCACCTTACTGCGGCACCAGCAACCGCACACCGCTGCCCCAGCCTACTGTACTGTGTGAACAGCACCTTACTGCGGCACCAGCAACCGCACACCGCTGCCCCAGCCTACTGTACTGTGTGAACAGCACCTTACTGCGGCACCAGCAACCGCACACCGCTGCCCCAGCCTACTGTACTGTGTGAACAGCACCTTACTGCGGCACCAGCAACCGCACACCGCTGCCCCAGCCTACTGTACTGTGTGAACAGCACCTTACTGCGGCACCAGCAACCGCACACCGCTGCCCCAGCCTACTGTACTGTGTGAACAGCACCTTACTGCGGCACCAGCTGCCCCAGCCTACTGTACTGTGTGAACAGCACCTTACTGCGGCACCAGCTGCCCCAGCCTACTGTACTGTGTGAACAGCACCTTACTGCGGCACCAGCTGCCCCAGCCTACTGTACTGTGTGAACAGCACCTTACTGCGGCACCAGCTGCCCCAGCCTACTGTACTGTGTGAACAGCACCTTACTGCGGCACCAGCTGCCCCAGCCTACTGTACTGTGTGAACAGCACCTTACTGCGGCACCAGCTGCCCCAGCCTACTGTACTGTGTGAACAGCACCTTACTGCGGCACCAGCTGCCCCAGCCTACTGTACTGTGTGAACAGCACCTTACTGCGGCACCAGCTGCCCCAGCCTACTGTACTGTGTGAACAGCACCTTACTGCGGCACCAGCTGCCCCAGCCTACTGTACTGTGTGAACAGCACCTTACTGCGGCACCAGCAACCGCACACCGCTGCCCCAGCCTACTGTACTGTGTGAACAGCACCTTACTGCGGCACCAGCTGCCCCAGCCTACTGTACTGTGTGAACAGCACCTTACTGCGGCACCAGCTGCCCCAGCCTACTGTACTGTGTGAACAGCACCTTACTGCGGCACCAGCTGCCCCAGCCTACTGTACTGTGTGAACAGCACCTTACTGCGGCACCAGCAACCGCACACCGTTACCCCAGCCTACTGTACTGTGTGAACAGCACCTTACTGCGGCACCAGCAACCGCACACCGCTGCCCCAGCCTACTGTACTGTGTGAACAGCACCTTACTGCGGCACCAGCAACCGCACACCGCTGCCCCAGCCTACTGTACTGTGTGAACAGCACCTTACTGCGGCACCAGCAACCGCACACCGCTGCCCCAGCCTACTGTACTGTGTGAACAGCACCTTACTGCGGCACCAGCAACCGCACACCGCTGCCCCAGCCTACTGTACTGTGTGAACAGCACCTTACTGCGGCACCAGCAACCGCACACCGCTGCCCCAGCCTACTGTACTGTGTGAACAGCACCTTACTGCGGCACCAGCAACCGCACACCGCTGCCCCAGCCTACTGTACTGTGTGAACAGCACCTTACTGCGGCACCAGCAACCGCACACCGCTGCCCCAGCCTACTGTACTGTGTGAACAGCACCTTACTGCGGCACCAGCAACCGCACACCGCTGCCCCAGCCTACTGTACTGTGTGAACAGCACCTTACTGCGGCACCAGCAACCGCACACCGCTGCCCCAGCCTACTGTACTGTGTGAACAGCACCTTACTGCGGCACCAGCAACCGCACACCGTTACCCCAGCCTACTGTACTGTGTGAACAGCACCTTACTGCGGCACCAGCAACCGCACACCGCTGCCCCAGCCTACTGTACTGTGTGAACAGCACCTTACTGCGGCACCAGCAACCGCACACCGCTGCCCCAGCCTACTGTACTGTGTGAACAGCACCTTACTGCGGCACCAGCAACCGCACACCGTTACCCCAGCCTACTGTACTGTGTGAACAGCACCTTACTGCGGCACCAGCAACCGCACACCGCTGCCCCAGCCTACTGTACTGTGTGAACAGCACCTTACTGCGGCACCAGCAACCGCACACCGCTGCCCCAGCCTACTGTACTGTGTGAACAGCACCTTACTGCGGCACCAGCAACCGCACACCGCTGCCCCAGCCTACTGTACTGTGTGAACAGCACCTTACTGCGGCACCAGCTGCCCCAGCCTACTGTACTGTGTGAACAGCACCTTACTGCGGCACCAGCAACCGCACACCGTTACCCCAGCCTACTGTACTGTGTGAACAGCACCTTACTGCGGCACCAGCAACCGCACACCGCTGCCCCAGCCTACTGTACTGTGTGAACAGCACCTTACTGCGGCACCAGCAACCGCACACCGCTGCCCCAGCCTACTGTACTGTGTGAACAGCACCTTACTGCGGCACCAGCAACCGCACACCGCTGCCCCAGCCTACTGTACTGTGTGAACAGCACCTTACTGCGGCACCAGCAACCGCACACCGCTGCCCCAGCCTACTGTACTGTGTGAACAGCACCTTACTGCGGCACCAGCAACCGCACACCGCTGCCCCAGCCTACTGTACTGTGTGAACAGCACCTTACTGCGGCACCAGCAACCGCACACCGCTGCCCCAGCCTACTGTACTGTGTGAACAGCACCTTACTGCGGCACCAGCAACCGCACGCCGCTGCCCCAGCCTACTGTACTGTGTGAACAGCACCTTACTGCGGCACCAGCAACCGCACACCGCTGCCCCAGCCTACTGTACTGTGTGAACAGCACCTTACTGCGGCACCAGCTGCCCCAGCCTACTGTACTGTGTGAACAGCACCTTACTGCGGCACCAGCAACCGCACACCGTTACCCCAGCCTACTGTACTGTGTGAACAGCACCTTACTGCGGCACCAGCAACCGCACACCGCTGCCCCAGCCTACTGTACTGTGTGAACAGCACCTTACTGCGGCACCAGCAACCGCACACCGCTGCCCCAGCCTACTGTACTGTGTGAACAGCACCTTACTGCGGCACCAGCAACCGCACACCGCTGCCCCAGCCTACTGTACTGTGTGAACAGCACCTTACTGCGGCACCAGCAACCGCACACCGCTGCCCCAGCCTACTGTACTGTGTGAACAGCACCTTACTGCGGCACCAGCAACCGCACACCGCTGCCCCAGCCTACTGTACTGTGTGAACAGCACCTTACTGCGGCACCAGCAACAGCACACCGCTGCCCCAGCCTACTGTACTGTGTGAACAGCACCTTACTGCGGCACCAGCAACCGCACACCGCTGCCCCAGCCTACTGTACTGTGTGAACAGCACCTTACTGCGGCACCAGCAACCGCACACCGCTGCCCCAGCCTACTGTACTGTGTGAACAGCACCTTACTGCGGCACCAGCAACCGCACACCGCTGCCCCAGCCTACTGTACTGTGTGAACAGCACCTTACTGCGGCACCAGCAACCGAACACCGCTGCCCCAGCCTACTGTACTGTGTGAACAGCACCTTACTGCGGCACCAGCAACCGCACACCGCTGCCCCAGCCTACTGTACTGTGTGAACAGCACCTTACTGCGGCACCAGCAACCGCACACCGCTGCCCCAGCCTACTGTACTGTGTGAACAGCACCTTACTGCGGCACCAGCAACCGCACACCGCTGCCCCAGCCTACTGTACTGTGTGAACAGCACCTTACTGCGGCACCAGCAACCGCACACCGTTACCGGTCTGTGCTGGTCTGCCCCCACCCTGCCCTGACCTGCCGTGACCTGCCATGACCTCCTCTGACCTGCCATGACCTTCCATGACCTGCCATGATCTGCCGTGGTCTACCGTAACCATTGACCAGTCAAGCCACTTCCTCCCATGACCTGCCCTGACCTGCCCTGACCTGCCCTGACCTGACCTGACCTGACCTGACCTGCCCTGACCTGACCTGGCCTGCCCTGACCTGACCTGCCCTTATATATTTACCTTCGGCCTAGTTTGGATCTGACCAACGCTGGCCTGTCCTGACCGGATGTTAACTTGGGAGGAATCGGATCAGGACGAATCACCACAGACCATGTCATTGGGGGGGGGGGGGGGCAGGTTTGGTGGAATCTGGCTGCGATTGGCTCGGTTCAGATCGGGATCGTAAAGGCTGAAACACAGCTCTCTCGCACGCATATCGCGTTTCGCAACTCCCATTGAAATACACCTAACACTTTCCGTTCGTGTCTCGTCTCGCATCTCGCAGTTCCGCTGCAAAATCGCGGCAAGGTCTCGCTCCCGAATCGCGGGTCTGGCGGCAACATCTATCTCGCGTGCGAGAGAGTTTACTCCAGTTCAACTTTTCCGCAGGGTTTGCGTGCGAGACGAGATTTTTGAGCGAGACGGCCCAGACGCAAGACGCGATTGCTTGCGAGACGCGATTTTCCTGCGAGACGCAAAATGTGCTGTGTTTCAGCCTTAACGCGATGGTGCTGATGCGATGAGGCGAACTGAGGCGGAGTGGATCGAGGTGAGGCGGGATGAGGCGAGGTGAGGCGGAGTGAGGCGGAGTGGGTCTAGGTGAGGTGGAGTGAGGTGGAGTGGGTCGAGGTGAGGCGGAGTGAGGCGGAGTGGATCGAGGTGAGGCGGGATGAGGCGGGGTGAGGCGGAGTGAGGCGGAGTGGGTCGAGGTGAGGTGGAGTGAGGCGGAGTGGGTCGAGGTGAGGCGGAGTGAGGCGGAGTGGGTCGAAGTGAGGCGGAGTGGGTCGAGGTGAGGCGGAGTGAGGCGGAGTGGGTCGAAGTGAGGCGGAGTGAGGCGGAGTGAGGCGGAGTGAGGCGGAGTGAGGCGGAGTGAGGCGGATTGAGGCGGATTGAGGCGGAGTGAGGCGGAGTGAGGCGGAGTGGGTCGAGGTGAGGCGGAGTGAGGCGGAGTGAGGCGGAGTGAGGCGGAGTGAGGCGGATTGAGGCGGAGTGAGTCGAGGTGAGGCGGAGTGAGGCGGAGTGAGGCGGAGTGAGACGGGATGAGGCGGGATGAGGCGGGATGAGGCGGTGTGATGCTGCCTGCGGGGATGCTGCCTGATCACTGCCGGCAGAAGGCGGCCGTTTACCGGTTCTCTCCGGGCGCGGTTCACATTGCCGACATGAGCCGCATCGACGCTGCGGCACGATGGCATATTTGTCCGCCGCTATGGCCATTAGCAAACAGTTAGTGGAGCCGTTTGCGCGCGTGGCCCCGGCGGCTGGCGCGGGATCGCCGTTACCGGCGGCGGCTTATCCGGCGGCAGCGGCCATTCGTCAGGTGTCACCCCGACGTTTTTGCCCGCCGACGGTCGCCGGCGCGAGCTCCGAATAATTGTCGCGTGTTTTGCCCACGCATTGTGCCGGGATTCAGTGCAGCGGGCCGGCCGCGCGTCGACACCGACGCGGCCGGCCCGCGGGGAGCTAGGCCAGCACTGAATCTGCGGGCGGTGCGATCGGCGCGCCTGGGGGCCAAAAAAAGACCGGAAAACTGCGGCGGCGAGAAAACGTGGGCGCAGTTCGTTTCCATTGTTGCGTGAGGTGGTGCCGGTGAGGGGTGCGCTGTGTTCGAGACAGCTGCTGAGCTGGGGGTGAAACAGCAGCCGTGGGTGGCTAACCGTGAATTTAATTGCCCAGGTAAGTCGGACATTTAAACAACGACCTCAGTCATTATGACACTGTCATGAGCTTTAATACTTTTAGGTAATAACATCACCATGACATTAAGAATAATTAATCCAACTGATGAACAACGCACAGTGTTGACAATTTAACCGCTTGGCGGGTTTTCGACCCAATTAAAAATATGCATCTTGATAAAGAGGTTCACCTTTAATTTAATTTGGAGCTACATATTACTAGAGGCAAGCTAGCGCTGATGTGCGTTGGCTTGGGTTCCAAAATCAGAGGTGATCGTTTGGTGCACGAGCATACCGAATTGAAGGGCTCTAAGGGGCCTATGGTTGGGCAGCAAAGGGAGAGGGTGCAACCAGAGGTGCTACTCGTGCACGTGCAGGTGCTCACCACGGTCCGATCGAAAACACGTGCAATGATCAGGGCAGGTGCCGATGTACCAAGGGTGACAAATTGGAGCGCTCTGGTAGGCGTGGGTTAGCCGCAATGACAGAGGGGGCATCAAGTGGCGCATCCCATGCACGTGCAAGTCTTGACCCAACGACGGCCAAAATGCTTGAAATCTTCATGATGCGTGCGGATGCACTGGCCTACCAAACTGGAACGCTCTGTAGGGCATGGTTCGGGCATAATGGAACAGGGGTCCGCCAGGGGGCCACCCCCTGCAATGGGAGAGGGGTCCGCCAGAGGCCACCCCCTGAAATGGGAAAGGGGTCCGCCAGGGGGCCACCCCCTGCAATGGGAGGGGGTCCGCCAGGGGCCATCAATGGAACAGGGACCCTGCAATGGAGCCAAAATAGCTTCATATCGTCATGCTGCGTGACGATGCACCGACCTACCCAATTCCAGCGTTCTCTCAGGAGTGAAGGAGGCACCTAGGGAGGCACCCCGTGCACGTGCAGGTCTTGACCCCGATTCGATCAAAAACACTCGCAGTTATCATATTTAGTACGGATACAACAGCCTACCGAATTACATCACTCTGGAAGGCTGGGTTCGGCCGCAATGGCGGAGGGGGCACCGATTCAGATTTCTATTATTTATTCACGACAAATCCATTAAACATGGGTTTTCGTTGTCACACGTCATGAACCTGGGGGACACCCCGTGCACGTGCAAGTCTTGACTCCGATTCTTCCTAAACATTTGAAGCGGCCATGTTACGAACTGACGCACCAGTGCGCCAAATTGCAGCGCTCTAGAAGGCGTGGTTCGCCGGGAGCCGCAGAGGGGTGCGCCACAGGGTACCCCCTGCACATGCCAGGTGCACCCCTCAGGGCCACCGGAATGCCTCGAAACGCATGTGTTTTGTGCCAACGCACAATCGAGGTCGATTATCCCGCCAACTTTGGGCCCTCTGGCGAGCTTGAGGGGCCGTGCCATAAAAAGGTGTGTACACCGCGGGCACGTGCACTGCACGCGCACCCTGCATCCCCGCACACTGAGTGATACGGTGCTGGAAAGCCCTCGTCGAGCTCTATCGGTGCACTAGATTTGGTGCGACTAGCTCAAAATTTCCGGCAACCAGAAGATCCCACGTGAATACAGTTGCACCCCCTAGGGTGTGCAACGTGCACCCCTCGGGGTCGGCGACCCCAACGCTGATGGACCGGAGTGACGTACATCTGATCTGCGAGTACGGGTTGGCGTCGCCCCCGTTCGACCAGAGAGCTCCGCATGTCTTTTTACATAGGTTCACTTGGCGGCACGTGGCACGTGCCATGTGACACCGACCTACCACTTACCAGCGATTGGCACCAACATCTGTGCGCCGTTTTGCTGCATCGAACGGTGCCACTCAAGTAGCAATCGGCCCGGCTGTTTGGGCTCCACGTGCCAACATGCTCGACGGACAGACAAACAGCCCGGCCCGAACTTACCTGAGCGACCTCCAGTATGATATCCCCGAATATACGTTCTTGGACGATACCGCGAAAATAAATATTTATATCGAGACTTTTCAGACAAATTATTGCACGTGGCCGAAGGCCGAGTGCAATAATTTGTCTGAAAATTCGAGATATAAATATTTATAAGCGGTAGAGTCCTAGATATTATTTCCTGTGTGTTTAACAAGACAGAGTCGATGGCAATGGAAAGGCCTTATTTTAATCTGACGGATTGGTTAGATGATGATGTTGATACAATCGAAAACGAAGCCAAAGACTATGTTAACGGATTAAAAAATGTAAACACTGTGACCAAAAAAATGTATTGGATCAACGAACTAGAAAAGGCTGCAGAAGACTTATTCAAAAAGAAGACAACTATACTTTGAGAGTATAAACCAAAACGCAATACGATGACTCAGCAAAAAACTAATATCGGCGATGTATTTACCAATACAAAAGCTATATAATGTATTTTAGTTTTCTTTAAACAAGAAGATGGTAATCACAACATACGATCCAAGAAAACAATCCAAATTAACGTCTCGTGCAAAGTTTCCTGGATCCCAGTTTTAGGCTTAAAATTGCACAAAACATACAGGAATCTTAAATCATATAAAACATACTTTCAAATTCTACTATTTTGAATTAACGACTCCATCAGGTGTTGTAAGAATTGTTGTTATACCTAACTAATGCTAATACTGATAACTAATGCTGATAAACTTGGAAAAAAATACAGATCAAACTTACCAGAACGTTTATTTCTCGTCTTTCTGGAGGTCATTTTTATGGTACGTAAAACTCTATACAACCTGCATCGCTTAACCCGGCAGTCACTGGGGTATATTCTGTAACACGACTCACTGGGGGGGAACTTTTTTAGCCCCCCCCCCCTGGTATCTTCAGAACCAATGATCGCAGCGGGACGCGCAAGGCGGCATTCGAAAGCGCTCAATGAGATAAACCTAACGCAAACTTAAAAAATTCAAATTAAGGTCACATGTCAGGTCACGATCAAGTCAAACGTCAAAATCGAGATATTTGAGTTTATGGACAATACTTGCCATCCATGGCCTTCGATTGCACCTATAATCACCCAAAGTGCTGGCAAAGGAATGATACATATCCCACATGAGCTAAAGTGAGACTGTTTGAAAAGATCAAGGTCAAGGTCAGGTCACAAAAGGTCACTACACACAAAATATCTACGAAAGTCATGCAGCACATGTTTTATGGATGCTTTTACGCGTAGAATTCGATAGTGGTAGTCATTTTACCACCTGACTTCATTTACGTGAAGTTAGTGTTAAGTTCAGGTAAAGTTCAGGTCACTGAAGGTCAAAATTTGAAATTGATAAATCGAAATGAAAAGAGCATGTTTCTATATCAGTTGTATCTTTAAAAAACAGTGCTGGCATTGATTTGTCTGTATCTGGTCAATAAAAGCCAAAAAACGCAATTTCAAAATATGACGTCATGATGCACCCTTACTTTATATGGCATGTCAGTCAAAAAAGATGATATCATTTTGAAATTTGGGATGGTAGTTGCCCATGTCTTTATCTGACATATATTCCGTTTTTTTCAATATCTTTGAAAAATTTGATTTTGTGAGCATTTTTTCAACAAAAAAAATGGGATCAAAAACCAAAAGTTTCGAAATTTCGAGATAGCTGGTTTGTAGCCCTTGTAATTTACCACCTTTTAGCGTTTTCGATTGCTTTTTGCTTCAAATGCGGCATTTGTACGGCCTGGCAAAGTTTAGATAATTTTGGTGTCAAAATCGTGTTTGTGACGTCACTAAATTCACTATATCTCGAAAAATATCTGACGAAATTGTTTCATTTTTTCTCAAAAGGTGTAAAAATGATGCCCGGAAAGGTACTAAAAGTTTGGCATTGATATCTCCATTAGTTGTTGAGATATTCTTAATATTCCTAAGGGGGGGCTAACCCCCCCCCCCCAGTGACTCGCGGGTTAAGGCTCCCGCTGCTCCCAATTAGAGCTGTTCTCTACACGTATCCACTGCCCATGAGTTCTCTCCATCCGCCTTACAAGCAGCCCAATTATTCTCGCGCATAAATCTGACGAGTAGCGCCGCCATTTCAGGTCGGCGTCGCGTTGACATGTCGACTGACATGACATTGCGTTGATATGTCGTGTACAAAATGCTTATCTTTCCGTTAGCGTGTGTCATTCAAGAGAGACATCCTGTAACGTTTCAGCGTCGGTTATATTTAGGCACTCGACATGGGATTCAATGTTTTAAGGAGCGGAATCTGTGTGTCCAGTAGCTGTGTATGACATGCGGTGAAATCAAACGGACATGTTTGGATTAAAACTTGGCCAGCTGCTTAGTTTGACGATTTTGGATAAAATGATCGACTGCCTGTCGTTTTCGAGTTACATGATTAGTAACCAAATTAGCTCACCTAAGCATGTTCAGTGGTATTTATAAAGTGACGCGCCCTGTGCATTTTCAGTGGGATGACAGTGGTTGCTGACTTCTGGCGTCCTCTCATCAGCGCCCGGTCACTCAGTTTACCAGGTCAGTGTCCCGGCTCACTACACAACTTACCAGGTCAGTGTCCCGGCTCACTACACAGCTTACCAGGTCAGTGTTCCGGCTCACTACACAGCTTACCAGGTCAGTGTCCCGGCTCACTACACAACTTACCAGGTCAGTGTCCCGGCTCACTACACAGCTTACCAGGTCAGTGTCCCGGCTCACTACTCAACTTACCAGGTCAATATCCCGGCTCACTACACAGCTTACCAGGTCAGTGTCCCGGCTCACTACACAGCTTACCAGGTCAGTGTCCCGGCTCACTACACAGCTTACCAGGTCAGTGTCCCGGCTCACTACACAGCTTACCAGGTCAGTGTCCCGGCTCACTACACAGCTTACCAGGTCAGTGTTCCGGCTCACTACACAGCTTACCAGGTCAGTGTTCCGGCTCACTACACAGCTTACCAGGTCAGTGTCCCGGCTCACTACACAGCTTACCAGGTCAGTGTCCCGGCTCACTACACAGCTTACCAGGTCAGTGTCCCGGCTCACTACACAGCTTACCAGGTCAGTGTCCCGGCTCACTACACAACTTACCAGGTCAGTGTTCCGGCTCACTACACAGCTTACCAGGTCAGTGTCCCGGCTCACTACACAGCTTACCAGGTCAGTGTCCCGGCTCACTACACAGCTTACCAGGTCAGTGTCCCGGCTCACTACACAGCTTACCAGGTCAGTGTCCCGACTCACTACACAACTTACCAGGTCAGTGTTCCGGCTCACTACACAGCTTACCAGGTCAGTGTCCCGGCTCACTACACAGCTTACCAGGTCAGTGTCCCGGCTCACTACACAGCTTACCAGGTCAGTGTCCCGGCTCACTACACAGCTTACCAGGTCAGTGTCCCGGCTCACTACACAGCTTACCAGGTCAGTGTCCCGGCTCACTACACAGCTTACCAGGTCAGTGTCCCGGCTCACTACACAGCTTACCAGGTCAGTGTTCCGGCTCACTACACAGCTTACCAGGTCAGTGTTCCGGCTCACTACACAGCTTACCAGGTCAGTGTTCCGGCTCACTACACAGCTTACCAGGTCAGTGTCCCGGCTCACTACACAGCTTACCAGGTCAGTGTCCCGGCTCACTACACAGCTTACCAGGTCAGTGTCCCGGCTCACTACACAGCTTACCAGGTCAGTGTCCCGGCTCACTACACAGCTTACCAGGTCAGTGTCCCGGCTCACTACACAGCTTACCAGGTCAGTGTCCCGGCTCACTACACAGCTTACCAGGTCAGTGTCCCGGCTCACTACACAGCTTACCAGGTCAGTGTCCCGGCTCACTACACAGCTTACCAGGTCAGTGTCCCGGCTCACTACACAGCTTACCAGGTCAGTACCAGGCTCTCTACACAGGGCGGACGCGGCCCCCACATCTCCCTGACTCACTACACAGGGCGGACTCGGCTCCCACATCTCCCTGACTCACTACACAGGCGGACTCGGCTCCCACATCTCCCTGACTCACTACACAGGGCTGACTCGGCTCCCACATCTCCCTGACTCACTACACAGGGCGGACTCGGCTCCCACATCTCCCTGACTCACTACACAGGGCTGACTCGGCTCCCACATCTCCCTGACTCACTACACAGGGCGGACTCGGCTCCCACATCTCCCTGACTCACTACACAGGGCGGACTCGGCTCCCACATCTCCCTGACTCACTACACAGGGCTGACTCGGCTCCCACATCTCCCTGACTCACTACACAGGGCGGACTCGGCTCCCACATCTCCCTGACTCACTACACAGGGCTGACTCGGCTCCCACATCTCCCTGACTCACTACACAGGGCGGACTCGGCTCCCACATCTCCCTGACTCACTACACAGGGCGGACTCGGCTCCCACATCTCCCTGACTCACTACACAGGGCTGACTCGGCTCCCACATCTCCCTGACTCACTACACAGGGCTGACTCGGCTCCCACATCTCCCTGACTCACTACACAGGGCTGACTCGGCTCCCACATCTCCCTGACTCACTACACAGGGCTGACTCGGCTCCCACATCTCCCTGACTCACTACACAGGTGGACTCGGCTCCCACATCTCCCTGACTCACTACACAGGGCTGACTCGGCTCCCACATCTCCCTGACTCACTACACAGGGCTGACTCGGCTCCCACATCTCCCTGACTCACTACACAGGGCGGACTCGGCTCCCACATCTCCCTGACTCACTACACAGGGCTGACTCGGCTCCCACATCTCCCTGACTCACTACACAGGGCGGACTCGGCTCCCACATCTATCGGGCTCTCTACACAGGGCGGACTCGGCTCCCACATCTCCCTGACTCACTTAACAGGTGCACTCGGCTCTCACATCTCCCTGACTCACCACACAGGGCTGACTCGGCTCCCACATCTCTCGGGCTCTCTACACAGGGCGGACGCGGCCCCCACATCTCCCTGACTCACTACACAGGGCGGACTCGGCTCCCACATCTCCCTGACTCACTACACAGGGCTGACTCGGCTCCCACATCTCCCTGACTCACTACACAGGGCGGACTCGGCTCCCACATCTCTCGGGCTCTCTACACAGGGCTGACTCGGCTCCCACATCTCCCCGGCTCTCTACACAGGTGGACTCGGCTCCCACATCTCCCTGACTCACTACACAGGGCTGACTCGGCTCCCACATCTCCCCGGCTCTCTACACAGGGCTGACTCGGCGCCCACACCTCCCCGGCTCTCTACACAGGTGGACTCGGCTCCCACATCTCCCTGACTCACTACACAGGGCTGACTCGGCTCCCACATCTCCCCGGCTCTCTACACAGGGCTGACTCGGCTCCCACATCTCCCCGACTCTCTACACAGGTGGACTCGGCTCCCACATCTCCCTGACTCACTACACAGGGCTGACTCGGCTCCCACATCTCCCCGGCTCTCTACACAGGTAGACTCGGCTCCCACATCTCCCTGACTCACTACACAGGGCGGACTCGGCTCCCACATCTCCCTGACTCACTACACAGGGCGGACTCGGCTCCCACATCGCCCTGACTCACTACACAGGGCGGACTCGGCTCCCACATCTCCCGGGTTCATTATCGCTGCTCATGTATACTCCAGGCCGGCCTACCACTATCGTACTTAATGCAGCATCCACGGCATAAAGTAACACAATACCCACCTTTTACGAATGAGCTACAGCGGCCGGGAATCGTTTGGCTGGCTAGGTGCTCTGATATACGGCCGTGGATTACGGCGTAGCTGACCAGGCTGTGTTGCTGACCAAGCTGCCGGTCAGGCCGGCCCGGTCCGACAGCTCCCCAGGCTGTGTTGCTGACCAAGCTGCCGGTCAGGCCGGCCCGGTCCGACAGCTCCCCAGGCTGTGTTGCTGGCCCAGCTGCCGGTCAGGCCGGCCCGGTCCGGCAGCTCCCCAGGCTGTGTTGCTGGCCCAGCCGCCGGTCAGGCCGGCCCGGTCCGACAGCTCCTCGGGCTGTGTTGCTGGCCCAGCTGCCGGTCAGGGGCCCGGCTACCGGCCAGGCCGGCCCTGTCCGACATCTCCCCTGGCTGTGTTGCTGGCCCAGCTGCCGGTCAGGCCGGCCCGGTCCGACAGCTCCTCGGGCTGTGTTGCTGGCCCAGCTGCCGGTCAGGCCGGCCCTGTCCGGCAGCTCCCCAGGCTGTGTTGCTGGCCCAGCTTCCGGTCAGGCCGGCCCGGTCTGGCAGCTCTCCGGGCTGTGGTGCTGGCCCAGCTTCCGTTCAGGCCGGCCCGGTCCGACAGCCCCCCGGGCTGTGTTGCTGGCCCAGCTGCCGGTCAGGCCGGCCCTGTCCGGCAGCTCCCCAGGCTGTGTTGCTGCCTGCTGGATCGGCTGCCGGTCCGGCGACGGCCGTTATACCGCCGGTAAACAGTCAGCTCGGCCGCGGTATGGACGCGGAAGCGAGCACTGGCGCGGCCCGCCGTTACCGCTCACACCCCTGCTCCTCCGGCGCCCTGCGCGAGCTCCGTCTCAGGCCGGCGCGTCCGACAGGACCGGGATGGCACGGCGATGGCCAGTGGAGAGGATGTAAGACGAGCATTGCCGTGGTGATGGACGTGGCAGGAGGGGAGGGGTGGGAGGGGTGGCAGGTGTGGCGTGCGCTGCCAGGCATCTCCAGCTGCCACCAGAGAGCGGACAGCAGGGCTGGATTGGCCACTCAGAGAAGAGAACCCACCGGACCGCACCCCACGCCCCGCCAGAGCAGTACCCACCGGACCGCACCCCACGCCCCGCCAAAGCAGTACACACCGGACCGCACCCCATCCCCGCCAGAGCAGTACCCACCGGACCGCACCCCATCCCCGCCAGAGCAGTACCCACCGGACCGCACCCCACGCCCCGCCAGAGCAGTACCCACCGGACCGCACCCCACGCCCCGCCAGAGCAGTACCCACCGGACCGCACCCCACGCCCCGCCAGAGCAGTACCCACCGGACCGCACCCCACGCCCCGCCAGAGCTGTACCCACCGGACCGCACCCCACGCCCCGCCAGAGCAGTACCCACCGGACCGCACCCCACGCCCCGCCAGAGCAGTACCCACCGGACCGCACCCCACGCCCCGCCAGAGCAGTACCCACCGGACCGCACCCCACGCCCCGCCAGAGCAGTACCCACCGGACCGCACCCCACGCCCCGACAGAGCAGTACCCACCGGACCGCACCCCACGCCCCGCCAGAGCAGTACCCACCGGACCGCACCCCACGCCCCGCCAGAGCAGTACCCACCGGACCGCACCCCACGCCCCGCCAGAGCAGTACCCACCGGACCGCACCCCACGCCCCGCCAGAGCAGTACCCACCGGACCGCACCCCACGCCCCGCCAGAGCAGTGCCCACCGGACCGCACCCCACGCCCCGCCAGAGCAGTACCCACCGGACCGCACCCCACGCCCCGCCAGAGCAGTACCCACCGGACCGCACCCCACGCCCCGCCAGAGCAGTACCCACCGGACCGCACCCCACGCCCCGCCAGAGCAGTACCCACCGGACAGCACCCCACGCCCCGCCAGAGCAGTGCCGACGCCGGACCGCACCCCACGCCCCGCCAGAGCAGTGCCGCCGCCGGACCGCACCCCACGCCCCGCCAGAGCAGTACCCACCGGACCGCACCCCACGCCCCGCCAGAGCAGTACCCACCGGACCGCACCCCACGCCCCGCCAGAGCAGTGCCCACCGGACCGCACCCCACGCCCCGCCAGAGCAGTGCCGCCGCCGTATCGGCTGACGCCTGGAGACGGAGCAGCGAACGCCTGATCAGCGATATCAGACACCGGGCAACCTCAACCCCGCCTGCTGACTGCTGACTGCCTACTGCTGACTGCTGACTGCTGACTGCTGACTGCTGACTGCTGAATGCTGACTGCTGACTGCTGACTGCTGACTGCTGACTGCCGACTACTGACTGCTGACTGCTGACTGAATGCTGACTACCGGTTGTTGATAACTGACTGCTGACTGTTGACTGCTGACTGCTGACTGCTGACTGCTGACTGCTGACTGCCAGTCCTGATCACGCGGACAGTTGGACAGATGGACGATGCATTTTATCAGGTCCCAACCTCACGTTTGAATAAATCACCTATTTCATAATTCAGCAGATTGTAATCACAGTTTACTGAATTGTATTATTTTACTTATTTACATCATACCTTAGAACTATACACTTAAGTATGCCAACAACATAGCATTGAAGTTATCGAACTATTTTGCTAATACCGTGTAATTAAAAAGTTCATGCTTTCAATACATTCCAACACAAGTTTAAGGGTGTGAGAATAGTTCCAGACGCCTTCTTTTGTGTCTCATTTACAAATTTGACACTGCATATATCATGATACTGATTACGGAGCGGGCGCGAAGCGCCCGTGAGGTTTCTCGTCAACTTGCTAGACAAATTTGCATTTGACCCGGCCCGACCCGGCCCGACCCGGCCCGACCCGGCCATACAGACGCTTTTCGGAAGCTAATAACTTCGCAACCACTGCTCCGATTGATTTTGGGGTTTCGCCATTGGATAGGTCCATCAAATACTTTTTGTCGGTATGGTGCGTTCTGATAGAGGTGGTACCACAGCGCGTGGCAGTTGGCACGCGCGAACGTCGAAATGAACCAAAAACCTTGCAAAAATGATTTTTGATAAAAAATGGTTGTATTAGTCTAAGCATTAATTTATACGCTGAAGCATGCAGCGCTCAGGACGTACTCACTTTTGGCGGATTTAAGAAAGGAGATCATGAACAATTTAATGCAACTTAATTTGTATGTTGGCATGCATTGAGGCCTGCCAATTTTTCTGGAGGACTAAAATGACTGTGTTACTACCACGTGTGCTCCCTTGCCGTTTCATGTTTCAAACCTGTTTTAGCTTTACCAGAGCGCGCTCGTTCGGTCATCGCCCAAAAAGGCGTTGTACTGACACTGATAATCAGGAAGTTGACTTTAAATTCACTGTGCACGTGGGTTTATCGTCCTTTTACTTCGGTCGTTACTTTGTCTGCTGATGTCTCGTGACACGGGAAACGTGTTTGTAGGCCGGGTGGGGGCGCCGAATTCCACTGTGTGATGAGGCTGTCAGTTCCTGCAGCTGCTAACTGACCGGCTGGTCAGCCGACCCGGGAGGTCACACAGCACCACAGCAGTGCCACACACGCCGCCGCTGCTGTAACTGTAACGACAGTCATCTCTGACCGTTAGCGGTCCACAGTTTATAAACAGTCGCGCAATGTGGCAACTGCACATTTCTGGGTCATGTGTGTAATTTGAAAGGCACTAGCCTCTCACTATCTGCGCCATCGGCTCAGCATCATTGCAGCAGTGCACAATTGCACACTCCATTGCGCTATCTCTATTTGCTCTCCTTCGGTTTTGAGCGGAGCGAGTCTTTACAATACCCGCTGCATGCAGCCACTGTCGCTGTATCTTTTCGAGCGATCGTCAGAGAGAAGTGTGTCAAGGATTGGTAGCGCTGCGGGAACACAGTATAATAATAGTCAGCTGTTAGAGGATTTTATGCATCACTTTACTACAAGCATGGCCTCCATGGGCTGGTATGTCTTAGTACATTGCGTAATAGATTGGAATTAGGAAGACCCCATGCCGGAAAAACTGGCTGACCAAAATGAGCTTGACCTAGTGTTAAACATAAGAAAGCTCTTGCATAACACTGCAAAGATAAATGTGACTTCCCTTGGATACCTTACCCACGACGGTCCACAATGCTTGAAGGGTCAGCTATCTGGTTTTATGAGAATGTTCTGTAACGCCGTAGATTATTTAACTTGGTGCTTCATAGCTATCCCGTATCAGAGCAGTCAGAAGTTTGTTTCAAATCCCTGTGATATGCATACATTAAACTGCAAAGGGCTTTGACATCCCAGTTAATATCTGACAACCCATTCCAGCCCACGCTGTGTGTTGGCCTTTGCCCCCTTTGGAACACTTTCCGAGAAACATTTGTCTTCAGAATATGATAGGATTGCAAACACAATGGAGGGTTTGTAGGTACACACACATTAATGTACAGACACGCTTACTAGCTGGACGAGAGAAGAAAACAAAACAGACTGACTGGACGAACAAAACACACAGCGGACAATCCGAGACGCGGTCTAGACGAACAGACACAGACATATGAACGGTTAGGGAAGCAGATTATATGGACGACAGACAAAGACAGACAGGCTAGCCGCTCTAGAAGCGCTCCAGCCCGTGGGCAAAGTCAAGAAGGTCGCACGACTGAAGCTAAATGAGCGCCAGGAAGCTGCAAATAGCTGACAGCGAGGCAGAAATACAGAAATACAGACGTCCAGACGCTAGGCAGACAGGCCATTGTTTTCAGCCTCCAGACGACAGACTTCAGCAGACAATCTGAATCTCTCCGTCCCCTCGACTTCGGCAGCCAATATTGCATCCCTACCCATCTCCGACTAAAGTGGTGATGTCACCCGGGTCAGTGAGCTCACTCGGTCCTGACCGCCGCCGCGGCCGGCTGCGCGGCGCTGAGGGTTGGCTCAGCGCGTCAGCTCAGCGCTACGTCAGCAGACACGGCGTAAGCAGAGTACGGCGTCATCACAGCACGGCGTCAGCAGAGCACGGCGTCAGCAGAGCACGGCGTCAGCAGACACGGCGTCAGCAGACACGGCGTCATCACAGCACGGCGTCAGCAGACACGGAGTCAGCAGACACGGCGTCAGCTTAGCACGGCGTCAGCAGACACGGAGTCAGCAGAGCACGGCGTCAGCAGAGCACGGCGTCAGCTCAGCGCTACGTCAGTAGATCACGGCGTCAGCTGAGCACGGCGTCAGCAGACACGGCGTCATCACAGCACGGCGTCAGCAGACACGGCGTCAGTAGACACGGCGTCATCACAGCACGGCGTCAGCAGACACGGAGTCAGCAGAGCACGGCGTCAGCAGAGCACGGCGTCAGCTCAGCGCTACGTCAGTAGATCACGGCGTCAGCAGAGCACGGCGTCAGCAGACACGGCGTCATCACAGCACGGCGTCAGCAGACACGGCGTCAGCAGACACGGCGTCATCACAGCACGGCGTCAGCAGGCACGGAGTCAGCAGAGCACGGCGTCAGCAGAGCACGGCGTCAGCTCAGCGCTACGTCAGTAGATCACGGCGTCAGCAGAGCACGGCGTCAGCAGACACGGCGTCATCAGACACGGCGTCATCACAGCACGGCGTCAGCAGAGCACGGCGTCAGCTCAGCACGACGTCAGCTCAGCACGGCGTCAGCAGAGCACGGCGTCAGCTTAGCACGGCGTCAGCTTAGCACGGCGTCAGCTTAGCACGGAGTCAGCAGAGCACGGCGTCAGCAGAGCACGGCGTCAGCAGACACGGCGTCAGCAGAGCACGGCGTCAGCAGAGCACGGCGTCAGCAGAGCACGGCGTCAGCAGACACGGCGTCAGTAGAGTACGGCGTCAGCTCAGCACGACGTCAGCTCAGCACGGCGTCAGCTCAGCACGGTGTCAGCTCAGCACGGCGTCAGTTCAGCACGGCGTCAGCTCAGCACGGCGTCAGCTCAGCACGGTGTCAGTTCAGCACGGCGTCAGTTCAGCACGGCGTCAGCTCAGCACGGCGTCAGCTAAGCGCAGTGTTAGCTCAGCACGGCGTCAGCTCAGCACGGCGTCAGCTCAGCACGGCGTCAGCTAAGCGCAGTGTCAGCTCAGCGCTGCATCAGCTCAGCGTTGCGTCAGCTCAGCACGGCGTCAGCTAAGCGCAGTGTCAGCTCAGCGCTGCATCAGCTCAGCACGGCGTCAGCTCAGCACGGCGTCAGCTAAGCGCAGTGTCAGCTCAGCGCTGCATCAGCTCAGCGTTGCGTCAGCTCAGCACGGCGTCAGCAGAGTACGACGTCAGCTCAGCGTTGCGTCAGCTCAGCACGGCGTCAGCTAAGCGCAGTGTCAGCTCAGCACGGCGTCAGCTCAGCACGGCGTCAGCTCAGCACGGCGTCAGCTCAGCGTTGCGTCAGCTCAGCACGGCGTCAGCTCAGCGTTGCGTCAGCTCAGCACGGCGTCAGCAGAGTACGGCGTCAGCTCAGCACGGCGTCAGCTCAGCACGGCGTCAGCTCAGCACGGCGTCAGCTCAGCACGGCGTCAGCTCAGCACGGCGTCAGCTCAGCGCAGTGTCAGCTCAGCGCTGCATCAGCTCAGCGTTGCGTCAGCTCAGCACGGCGTCAGCTAAGCGCAGTGTCAGCTCAGCGCTGCATCAGCTCAGCGTTGCGTCAGCTCAGCACGGCGTCAGCAGAGTACGGCGTCAGCTCAGCACGGCGTCAGCTCAGCACGGCGTCAGCAGAGTACGGCGTCAGCTCAGCGCTGCATCAGCTCAGCACGGCGTCAGCTCAGCACGGCGTCAGCAGAGTACGACGTCAGCTCAGCACGGCGTCAGCAGAGTACGACGTCAGCTCAGCCCGGCGTCAGCAGAGCACGGCGTCAGCTGCCCGGCGGCGGTGCCTGTTGCACAGGAAGGGAGCCTGTCTGTTTCCCCCGGTCTGACAGGAGAGAGCAGAGAGGCAGGACGCCGCTGTTTGATCGTGTGCTCAGTTGCAGCTCTCGCCTGAGGATCAGAGTCGGCTGCTCACGACCGGCTGGCTCTGTTGACCGAGACGTGAGACTGGCAGAGAGGGGAGAGCGGGGCAGAGAGAGGGGGGAGAGGGAGGGAGGGTGGGAGGGGAGAGGGAGGGGAGGGAGGAAGGGGTGGTGCCTCCCGTCTCGGCTGCCGGCGGTTAATGAAGGGAGGAGAGAAGAGGCTCGGGCGTGCTGTCACGGGGATTCCCTCAGTTACGCCACGGCAGGTCACCGGCCTGATGTCGGACGTCACCAACGGCCATCCGAACGATTATGACGAAATTATCGACACCCGGTCAACTATGCAGCCCATCTGCACCAGTGACATTTGGGGGTAAAATATACCCCATTTTTACTGTCATGTTGTTATTGGGGTTTTATGGCAGCGCGACAACGGCCCTATGTCGTCGGATTTTTTTAAACGGTTTTCGAGCGGCTGTAACAATATTATATGTTTGAGTGTCATGATAATTCAGATATTGACCATGTTTTATGCATGCATATTGTTTGAATAATATTTTTCGTCCTATCGTTCGGACTATAAACTTACCTTCGTTGAACTGGTGTTCCGTGGCGGGACCGAACCGAGGTGTTCCATTATCTCGCCCATTGCCAATACATGTAGATTTGTGCGGTTCGTGAGAGGCTGGCTCCTATCAGCTGGTGCCGTCTACACCAACAGCCCCTGCGGACCGTCCACTGTGAGGCACGAGTGGCGTGATGCAATGTAGCTGCTGTATTCACTATTCAATAACTCTCACAGTGCAGTATGCATTGTCTCATGTGTCACCAGCCGGACACTTCTGAAGGCATGCCGACAGTAGCTGATTGCCGCTGGCATGACTGGTGATACGCTCCCTTTCGTATGCTATTTCTGATCAGTCGTGTTGATCCAATAACACATTTCATGTCATTTCATTTATTCTGTTAGATCGCCAACAGGCAGTGTACCCACTTATAGGCGAAGTCGTGTGATAATCAGATCGACATTCGACAGATCGACAGATCGACATTCTTTTACACGGAACACATCTCAGCACTGGTGGCGGTGCAGGGTGGCCCGCTCATTTCAACAATTCCTTTTATATTCAAAAAGATTCAACTCTTAAGTTGTGAACCAAGGGGCGGCGGTCAGCATGGGTCAGCAACGTGCTGCTTTGGAGGGGCGGTGGGGCGATGCCTCCGTGACGGCGATCGGTTTTGTTGAGTTTACGTTTCAGTTCGCGAGAGGTGCCATGTTATATGCAGTGTGCATTTGCACCAATCGCACTTGTATTGTTTATTATATTTGTTTTAAAAAAAAAAAATTGATTGATTGATTGATGATTGATTGATAATAAATACAGATTAAATAATCACACACATCCACATACAAACGCACAATACATAGGTAAAATGAAGTATGAACAGAACCACGCACAGCTACAAAGACACACACGACACGCTCGCAGCATGGGCTAAAACAGATGTTTTAAAAGTGACAAAACCGTCTGCGAAGAAATCCACCTGGGGATTTTTCAGAATAAAAGCGTTCGCCAGGGTTGCAAGCCTTGCAAACATCCCCATCTTCACAGTGGAGACGCGAGCGAACCGCATATCGAACAGGCTGACATTCCGCGTCGGAAGGCGTGGTACATGTAGTGAGAACAGCCTATCAGAAAAGAGGAATCGGTTTTGCCAGATAAAACGTTCCTAAGATAGACAAAGTCAACCTGTACGCGCATCGCTTCAAGAGATGGGGCATGGAAAGAGTTGAGCAGATCGCGGTATTCGAGACTGGTGAGTCTGTCCGTGCCTCTGGCTCTGGCGACTAGCCAAACAAGAAATTTATGCTGCACCCTTTCCAATCGCTTTAAATGGGTTTTGGCTGCACCGGACCAGACAACACTCCCGTATTCTAAGATTGACCTGACATTGGCGTAGTATGCCACAAGCAGCGCTTTTCGATCAAATTTCTGCCTGTGGAGGCCGGTCTTAAATGATCGAATTAGGAGACCTAGGACCCGGTTTCCTTTGGTCACAATACTGTTTAAATGGGCCGAAAATATGCTCTTTGCAGCTCTTTGCAGCTCTTTGCACATGCTCTTTGCAGTAGCATTATTTCATGAACCTCTTCAAACGAACACTCGGGACCCAACAATAGTTATGATATACCCAAGACATCATTGAATCTAACATCATACAGTTTGTTATTTAAATGCAAAATACCCTCGCAACATTTTGTTCCATTTTATAATTTGTAACATTTCCTTGCTATATTTATTTCATACCTGATTCTTCCTGCTGGTACTTCCTATGCTGGTACTTCCTTAAGCTGATGTATCCTTTTCGATGTATTTGATTGGATAGTTGCGAAAGCGGGCGATAAAAAAATTCACTGCAGTGACATTTAATTGTCCGTTAACAATAACAGGACCATAACACCGATGATTACTCGAGATTCAGCGGTTGTCTCATCCCTGAATTGAGAGGGTCTGCGTAACCATTTCGGGCGTAATACTTGCCCAGAGGTTAAAAACCTCGAGACTGACACCGACAAAGAGCCAGGCTAACTCACTTCCATTTTTCGCGCTCTTATGGCCAATTACTCTAAAAATAAGTTTCTTCTCACGCCTCGGTGACTAACAACATTTATAAAAATCGGCATTCTGGCACATTTTTGTAAACATACAACACATGTTGTCAACACGCAGCACATTGTGTCAACACACAGCACGTTTTGTCAACACATAACACATTTTGTGATCGTTACAATAAGTGCTATTCACACTATCGGATCCAGGGGTAGCGGCCATGCCCCCCCCCCCCAAAAAAAACTGAAATCGGCACAAAATTTAGACATTTTCTGATATAGAAGACAATCTAAGCAATTTTTACTAAACCACCTGTGCCCCCCCCCCCCCTAACCACCGTTCTGGATACGCCAATGTCACTTGCTGCTTTCCTGGGTGCTGCAAATTAGTTTTGAACAATTGATGTTTTGCCTATTTGATATAATGGAATAAAGGCATCATTAAATATTCCACAAATAATATAAAAAACACCATTATTATTTTTGTTTCTGGACAAATGAGAGCAATGCTAGCATTACCTTCTAGGATCTTGGATCCATAGGACCTGGATGCCTAGGATCTTGACACGTCTGGACCAATGAGATGTACAGGGACACGCAGTTGCTATGGTACACACTAAGATTATCTTCTCCTCTAACATATGATTGTCTGCGAATTAATAAACAACAATAAATTAATTTAAACGGCATTACTGAGAGCTTCCAAATTATATATTGATGCATTGGCTCACCATATCTATTGGCTGATTTTGAGCAAAAATACATGTTTAGCTCTTTGCGGAGGAAAATGGATTTTTGCTTAAAAACAGCCAATAGATAAGGACAGGGGTGAGCCAATCCATCAATATGTCATTCTGAAGCTCTCAGTAATGTGGTTTGAATGAATTGATTGTTGTTTCTTAATTTGCAGTCAAACGTACGCTAGAGGAGAAGATAAGCCGGACCATAGTGTGTACCAGTGTCCGTCACGGGCCCACCAACCCCCAGCCCGGCCCGGCCCAGACCCATGAACACCAAGCCCAGGCTCAGACCAGGCCCGGTCAAATGTATAATATTGAGGCCCAGACCCGGTCCGGCCCGTTCAGATTAAGCATATAAATATTTTCACAAAATTTGCAATAACTATCCTAGCATATTTACTTGTATACTATAAATGTGAAACAATGCACCAACTATGCTAACCAAAAACAGACAAAAAGCCACAGCCACAGCAACAGTGAGTTGCTGTAGAAGTGAACTGCTGGTTGAAATATTTTCAGCTCTGACCTGAGCTTCAACATTCTCAGCCCAGGCCCGTCCAGAGCCCGATGATTTCCTTAAAGTTGAGGCCCAGCCCAGGCCCAGTCCAGGCCCAGCCCAGGCCCAGCCCAGGCCCAGCCCATGGCCCATAGGGCCAGCCCAGCCCGTGACAAACTCTGGTGTGTACCATAGCAACTCAACTGCAGGTCCCTGTACCTACTAAGACTGCTGCTATCTTTCTTTGAAAGTACATTTACATGAAACAGGAGCACTTGGCAAGTACAACTAAGATGCTGGCAAATATCACAAAAGGGCAGCAATTAATTACAATTTACATAAATTGCATAACCGCAGATACCTCCTGGTGGTGCCGTGGTATTCTTGTCCCTGGCGCCACCCAGTGGTCGCAAATGGCATGCTTCCTAGACAGAGGCAGTTTGTTTTCACACTCCACGCCATGGTGGCCAAATTCAGATATTTAAGGGAATGGAGGGATGGCAAATTTTTTTGTTTTATCCAAAAATGATAGGACGAAGGAGGTCTCCGGGTCTAAAAACATGAAAATAAGGTAAGAATTGCCATGTTTTGAGCTGGACACCTCCCATTCCATGATATCACATCTGGCAACATGCCATAATTTTGTCATCCCCTTCCCCTCCCCCAACTCACTGAATTTGGCCACTATGCTCTACCACCCACTTCAATTTACTATTAGGCTTATACACTGACACTTTCCGACAGCCTTCTTAACAGTTTTCCCATGTCAATGTCAAGGTTTTTGGCTCAATATCAATATCCAGCCACACGATACCGCGTCACCTAGAAGCAGTCAACTAAGGCATTGGTCAACACCTGTAAACGTACTTGAATCGCGTCGTTACTGGCACAAACAGCGCCATAATTGTCACTGTCTCACCTGACTCACCGACTTGACAGCGAAGCGGATGAGGCTAGTCATGGGGCAGCCGCGATGTCGCCGTGTTTTTTTTCAGCTGTAAATATTTGCTTGAGGAACGCTGCCACTAAATCAAAACACACTATTTTTGACAGTGTATGCATGATGTTTTACGCTGATATTCTAATGCTGATCCAAATTGAAGATGACTGAGATCCTGTCATGTTTTTGCGTCCTTCATATCTTTAGTTTGATATGCGTGGTTATCTTCAGCAGCGTTTTGCTAACTCACGGTACGGCGGTACACAATCAACTGACACCGATGTGCGTTGGCGCGTCGGAACATTTTTTCATCTCTGCACTTGCCTGACATATCTGCAACAGATGATGGGTATCATCAGTCGAGCGTTGGTACGAGATCTTGCGAATCATAAAAAAGTCCAGCATATCTCCAGAATTCCTCCGGAGTCAAGACACCAGTTTAACTGCACTGGCATACCTATATTTTACTGTCGCATACCCAATTTTCTGGATGGCAAATGCAGCTCACGCCCGCCCATTCCACCCCACTATGGTGTCCGACTCCTCTCGATAGCTGTGTTTGCCTGCATATCCGTTGAACAAATGCTCGTAGTACCCACAGCGACAGCAGGCGACGGCGCCTCCTTTGATGCCCCAAAACGGTCAGCTGGCTGCGGTGTGAGCTGACTGAGACCGAGCTGCGACTGCCGTCCCGCTGGACAGATCATCCGCGGGCCGCTGGTCTGGTCTGACGGCTCCCCCTCCCACCCCTGCCCCTCCCCTGCCCCTCTCGGGGGAGAGATTGGCACAACAGAGCGCGCTGGCCGGTGAGACCGTACAAGGCCGCCGTCCGACCTCTATCGGCGGGGACGCCCGCCCCGTGTCACCGCCGCGGCGGGGACGCCCGTCACCGCCGCGCAGAGCCCGGCCGGCAATGGGCGGTTTATCAAACCAGTCAGGCAGCAGCTGCAGCTCTGCCCGAGCTCTGTGGTCCAGAGCTGTGTACAGCAGGGGAGTGGGACTCACCGCTGACAGCTCCGTGGTCCCATGCTGTATAAGCAGACCTGCACTGACCACCGATACTGATAACCAAAAGCGCAAACAGGACGTGCCGCAATGCCTTCATCCATATACGAAATGAATAGCAATGCGACGAACTTCTCTAACAGATTTTCCACGATGAATGATTGGTAGTTGACATGTTTGCCATATCATGAGATTGAGTGGAATCACTGGAATGTTTCACAATAGAAACTTGCGTTTTCTTTCAGTTCACCCCCTGCGATAGATGAATTGTGTTCGAACGAGTGTGAAAACATATCACTTTAAGCCACTGTGTCATTCCTGGTAAACGAAGTAAGTATAATTAATCCATTCTTCAAAATATTAAAGGGATTATACGGGTTTTTCCCAGAATAATTGAGTTACATAGTAAAAGTACTTATAAAGGTGGTAGAAGTCCCACGGTAGCCACATTTTTCTGGAAATGACCTCTTCTGCACGTAAGGACATTCCAAAGTGCGCGGTGATGCCACCGCGTATTTTATGCAGGGCCGGCTGAGGCAGAGCCAGTCATCTCTTTTATGCTAATAAAAACACCTCACGTATGGCATATTTCCGGTAAAATAACCAATATTTGAAAGAAAATAAACTCGTTTTGTTCCAACGACAGCAGCAGTTACCTAGTTTTCCCATAAAATTCTATATTTTTCATGAATTTTCATGGAACAAAAAAATGAATACGCCACCACCAAATTTTCAACGCTAAAGGCCAGAGAAAAGAAAACCACAAAAACACAAAACCTCAACGAACAGTGTGTAGTAATATAAAGTCCCGTCAGTTTTGAATTGCATAATAATTTTGTGATCCAGTGTAGGACTAGCAGATAATTCAAAACGTTCAAATTGATCTTAAGATAAAAGTGGTGGACAGTAGTGCCGATCAAGTACTCGTTATCTGATACTAGTCTCGAAAAACGCCCAAGTTTTAACGCTGATAATTTCTGAAATAATGGACTAAATAAGCATTGAGGTCCCTGTTATACGTCTTAAACGTGTTTAAAGCTCATACAACTGCAAAAGAGGCATTTCCTTTCAGGACGGAAACCCGTATAATCCCTTTAATACCTTCATATTGCGCATTTTGTTAAACTGTTTCATTACTCAACATTGGCGGCTGGTTTTGCATATAACTTGGTCTACTTGGACCACAGCTTTATTCTAGGCCCTGTTTAACTCAATACAGGTCTGATGTTTGGAAACCAGTGCAACCACAGATTTATGAAAGTGAAAACTGTTCTTGGAGATTTGTGTGGGTATGTGGGATGCTTGAGAGTGAGACACTTGCTTGGCCTTACAAGAGATATGTCTGAAAAATAGTGGTCTAACTTAAACCAGTTTTTACCGTTTCCCTCAATAGCAATCGAGCGACGAATGTTGCGGCAAACGCATTTACGACAGCTTAACTCAAATACAGGGCTTGTGTGGTTGTGAATGAGGTGAGACATAAAA
Organism: Chirona hameri; assembly: GCA_036785665.1. Taxonomy (NCBI): domain Eukaryota; kingdom Metazoa; phylum Arthropoda; class Thecostraca; order Balanomorpha; family Balanidae; genus Chirona; species Chirona hameri. The sequence goes on from JAXIVJ010000652.1 coordinate 140,302, forward strand.
TGTCGAGCTGAAAGGAGAGCACAGGTGGAGAGAGCAGGAGATATACCGAAGGGAGAGAGCGGAAGAGTTGCCGGAGGTCGGCAGCTCTCCACTCCACCTGGGGCGTCCTGCGACCACTCTGTGGCCGTGCTGTGGACTCACCCCGGCCCTGCGCCGCCGCCGCCGCCGCCCTAACGTCGCCGCCGCCGCCCGCCTCACTCGTGGCCGGTCGGCGGGCTCGGCAGGGTGGGTACGGCGCTCCGCCACAAGAGCCGCGGCTGGTGTTAGCGCGGCCCGGGACCGGCGGCGTCGCAGTCTCCGACGCGCGCGCTGCATCGCGGTGGCGGCTGAATCGCGGCAGGACGCATTTCAGAGCTCCGTGAGCTCGTGTTGGACCGGTGACTGCACGGACGGAGGTGTGATGTCACTGTGACGGTGTGAGTGGGCGTTAGTGAGTAGCCGAACGGAACACGACTCTCCGCTGACGAGACGGACCAGTGCAATAGCGCGCTCTATTAAATGACTGCAGTCGCGGCATTTCGTGGTCTCGCCGACGACGAGTGGCTCTGATTGGAGAGACGAGAGCACTCGACTCAGTCCAGACTGCAGAGCTGGAGTTCCCCGATCTCAGACTGCAGAGCTGGAGTTCCCCGATCTCAGACTGCAGAGCTGGAGTTCCCCGATCTGAGTCAGAGTCACCCCGATCTGAGTCAGAGTCACATCTCGCTCAAGATGCCGGCGGGAGTACCGTTCTCGGCCGCCAAACCGCCACTCCCGGCGTCCCGACCCGGCTCCCGACAGGACCACATATACTCAGGTAACGTCATCATCCCGCCAGATACCCCCTCAGACCCCCCCCCCCCCCCCCCCCACCAGACCACCTCAGACCCCTCAGACCACCTCAAACCACCTCAGACCCCTCAGACCACCTCAAACCACCTCAGACCCCCCCCCCCCCCCCAGACCACTCAGACCCCTCAGACCACCTCAGACCACCTCAGACCCCCTCAGACCCCCACAGACCCCTCAGACCCCCACATACCCCTCAGACCCCATCAGACCCCTCATACCCCTCAGACCCCCACATACCCCTCAGACCCCTCAGACCCCCTCGGACCACCTCAGACCACCTCAGACCACCTCAGACCACCTCAGACCACCTCAGACCACCTCAGACCCCTCAGACCCCTCAGACCCCTCAGACCCCCTCAGACCCCCTCAGACCCTCCCCCAGACCCCCTCAGACCCCGTCATACCCCGTCAGACGGTCCCCGGTACGGGTTCGCCCGGGAACCTGCCGTGACCAGATTGAGTGGGCGGCGGCGGCGGGAGAAGACGGTGTGGCCGCTCATACGGTGAAAACGACGCCGTCGTGCCTAACGTGATTGCGTTCCCCGCACGAAACGTATCTGCTTTCCTCACGCACGCGCGCTCATGTGTGGCCCAGTTCTGTCATCGATTATCATTATGAACACTGTCACGGCGCGGGTCTCGTGCTAACTCCGACAAGTGGACCGGTGTTCTGTCTGTCGCGGTCACTGGGACGGTGTATCGACCCAGTGTCCACTGACTGGGACGACGTATCGACCCAGTGTCCACTGGGACGGCGTATCGACCCAGTGTCCACTGGGACGACGGCGTACGACCCAGTGTCCACTGGGGCGACGTACGACCCAGTGTCCACTGACTGGGACGGCGTACGACCCAGTGTCCACTGACTGGGACGGCGTACGACCCAGTGTCCACTGACTGGGGCGGCGTACGACCCAGTGTCCACTGGGACGGCGTATCGACCCAGTGTCCACTGGGACGGCGTACGACCCAGTGTCCACTGGGACGGCGTACGACCCAGTGTCCACTGGGACGGCGTATCGACCCAGTGTCCACTGGGACGGCGTATCGACCCAGTGTCCACTGGGACGGCGTATCGACCCAGTGTCCACTGACTGGGACGGCGTACGACCCAGTGTCCACTGACTGGGACGGCGTATCGACCCAGTGTCCACTGGGAAGGCGTATCGACCCAGTGTCCACTGAATGGGACGGCGTACGACCCAGTGTCCACTGGGACGACGGCGTATCGACCCAGTGTCCACTGGGACGGCGTACGACCCAGTGTCCACTGACTGGGACGGCGTACGACCCAGTGTCCACTGACTGGGACGGCGTACGACCCAGTGTCCACTGACTGGGATGGCGTATCGACCCAGTATCCACTGACTGGGATGGCGTATCGACCCAGTGTCCACTGGGACGACGTATCGACCCAGTGTCCACTGGGACGACGGCGTACGACCCAGTGTCCACTGACTGGGACGGCGCACGACCCAGTGTCCACTGACTGGGACGCGTACGACCCAGTGTCCACTGGGGCGACGTACGACCCAGAGTCCACTGACTGGGACGGCGTACGACCCAGTGTCCACTGACTGGGACGACGTACGACCCAGAGTCCACTGACTGGGACGGCGTACGACCCAGTGTCCACTGACTGGGATGGCGTATCGACCCAGTATCCACTGACTGGGATGGCGTATCGACCCAGTATCCACTGACTGGGATGGCGTATCGACCCAGTGTCCACTGGGACGGCGTATCGACCCAGTGTCCACTGGGACGGCGTACGACCCAGTGTCCACTGACTGGGACGGCGTATCGACCCAGTGTCCACTGGGACGGCGTACGACCCAGTGTCCACTGGGACGGCGTACGACCCAGTGTCCACTGACTGGGACGGCGTATCGACCCAGTGTCCACTGACTGGGACGGCGTACGACCCAGTGTCCACTGGGACGGCGTACGACCCAGTGTCCACGCACGGGACCCAGTTCAGTCCAATCAGCGTGAGTAGGTGGTATTGATATGGACAGCGATCGGCGCCAGTCGTCATTATATCGGCGGCCGGGTGCCAGCCGGCCGCCGGCGATGGCTCTGTTTTCGCGGTGCACGGTATCGCTGACCACATATGGCCATATGGGTGGCCATATGGGTGGCCGGCGGACGGGCCACAGGGCTGGCCGGGTGTTGTTGACACGATGACCGGTATCGTCGAGCAGCGAGGCCACGCCGCGATATATTACTATGCGGTATGCATGAAGCTGCTGCTGGCGGGGGGGGGGGCACAGATGCGGAGGGATGGGTCGGCTACCGGGGAGGGTAGGGGTCAGATACTGAGGAGGGGAGGGGTCAACTACCGGGGAGGGGAGGGATCGGATACTGAAGAGGGAAAGGGTCAGCTGAAGGAGATGAAGGAATGAAGTGAGTCATTGCGTCAGGGGATGGTTTAGGTATTGATAGTAGAGCAGGGAGTCAAGGTAGGCTACCGAGAAAGAAGACCGTGAGCTCGAGCTAATGGTGTGATCTACAGACACTGGGGAGAACTCAACACCTGTACGGAATATTTGTCCTTTCGCAAGGATACGGTAGCGGCACATAAAATGCCCTCCGTCACCAATATGATGTATCGTGTCGGTTTACTTCAGGTTTATTTTCACCTATACTGGCGTCGTGGCCAGCTCTATAACCAGAACTGATGAATCCTTTGGGTACCTTTGGAAGAAAGGAAGAAGAAAATAATGGCTGGTGTAAATGAGTAAATGGGATTTAATTAAGGGGGCCTTACCTCGCGGATGAAAGCGACAAAGATTTAATCATTGTGTTGCCTCACATTAGTTCTTTTTGTTTTGCCTCACGTCAGCAGCTTTATAGCTTTATGGCTTCTGGTCTATAAAGGAAATGTCTGGTTTCCGAACCAGCTGTCACCGAACACCTTCCCGTATTCAGGTCACAGTATTGCCTTGTGGGCAATCATCCCCTTTGGAAATAAAACATATACCATCTCTTCTAACTGGCACATCGCCGTTTTCCGCCTGCTCTGGCCGTGACCTGCAGCGTGGGCTCAGCGCCGTCCCATTGGCCACGGGACTGCTGAAATACTATACCACTTGTAACAAGTGGTATAGTATTTCAGCAGTCTCGTGGCCAATGGGACGGCGCTGAGTACCTAACATCGCCCTATCAGATCAGGAGAACAGACCAGCGCCTTGTCTCCAGCAGGTGATTCATATTTCCGACTCTGGCCCGGTGTTGCGCGGCCGCGGGTATTGTTTCCATACCCCTCCGTGCCTTGTATCAGCCGGTCCTGTGACGTCAGCACGTCAGCCGGTGTGTACTGTGGCCATGGTGTGCTGCACGCTGTGTCGCCCCGTGACGGCGGGACAGGACGTGACGTGACCGGGAGAGGTATCTGCCGGTGACGGCCGTTACGCCGGCCACCGACGTCACGTCACGCACCGCGTGCAAACAGGAACGGCGAGCACGGCCGCCCACTGCAACTGCATGCCGCGCTGGTACAACGGCCGCCACCGCCAGACGGAGCGTGACGGAACGTGACGGGACGTGACGGGCCGCAGGCCTGGGAACGGTACAGGACGGGGTGGTCAGAGCTGGTCAGTGCCGGTCATATAAGGTCAGGTCAGGAACGGTACAGGACGGGGTGGTCAGAGCTGGCCAGTGCCGGTCATATAAGGTCAGGAACGGTACAGGACGCGGTGGCCAGAGCTGGTCAGTGCCGGTCATATAAGGTCAGGTCAGGAACGGTACAGGACGGGGTGGTCAGAGCTGGTCAGTGCCGGTCATATAAGGTCAGGTCAGGGACGGTACAGGACAGGGTGGTCAGAGCTGGTCAGTGCCGGTCATATAAGGTCAGGTCAGGGACGGTACAGGACGGGGTGGTCAGAGCTGGTCAGTGCCGGTCATATAAGGTCAGGTCAGGAACGGTACAGGACGGAGTGGTCAGAGCTGGTCAGTGCCGGTCATATAAGGTCAGGGACGGTACAGGACGGGGTGGTCAGAGCTGGCCAGTGCCGGTCATATAAGGTCAGGTCAGGGACGGTACAGGACGGGGTGGTCAGAGCTGGTCAGTGCCGGTCATATAAGGTCAGGGACGGCACAGGACGGGGTGGTCAGAGCTGGTCAGTGCCGGTCATATAAGGTCAGGGACGGGGCAGGACAGCGTTAGTCACGGACGGTCAGTCCTGGTCATGTAAGGTCAGGAACAGACGGTGGTGGTCAGGTGGTTAAGGTCTGATAAGCTATGGCAAACATCGGTATGGAGTTGTAAAACTTATATCACACTCGCCGCTGTCACTGCTCAGACTATAAGGGACCAGAACTGGCGGGCACGCCCACACTGTCACTGGACGTCCTGAGCTAGGTTAGCCAGCGTCCTGGGACTGGTCAGCCAGAGGTCTCAGATGGGCTGTATGACTGTGTCGGCTGGGATTGGTCAGCCAGAGGTCTCAGATGGGCTGTTTGACTGTGTCGGCTGGGATTGGTCAGCCAGAGGTCTCAGATGGGCTGTATGACTGTGTCGGCTGGGATTGGTCAGCCAGAGGTCTCAGATGGGCTGTATGACTGTGTCGGCTGGGATTGGTCAGCCAGAGGTCTCAGATGGGCTGTATGACTGTGTCGGCTGGGACTGGTCAGCCAGAGGTCTCAGATGGGCTGTATGACTGTGTCGGCTGGGATTGGTCAGCCAGAGGTCTCAGATGGGCTGTTTGACTGTGTCGGCTGGGACTGGTCAGCCAGAGGTCTCAGATGGGCTGTATGACTGTGTCGGCTGGGATTGGTCAGCCAGAGGTCTCAGATGGGCTGTATGACTGTGTCGGCTGGGATTGGTCAGCCAGAGGTCTCAGATGGGCTGTATGACTGTGTCGGCTGGGATTGGTCAGCCAGAGGTCTCAGATGGGCTGTTTGACTGTGTCGGCTGGGATTGGTCAGCCAGAGGTCTCAGATGGGCTGTATGACTGTGTCGGCTGGGATTGGTCAGCCAGAGGTCTCAGATGGGCTGTATGACTGTGTCGGCTGGGATTGGTCAGCCAGAGGTCTCAGATGGGCTGTATGACTGTGTCGGCTGGGATTGGTCAGCCAGAGGTCTCAGATGGGCTGTTTGACTGTGTCGGCTGGGATTGGTCAGCCAGAGGTCTCAGATGGGCTGTATGACTGTGTCGGCTGGGATTGGTCAGCCAGAGGTCTCAGATGGGCTGTATGACTGTGTCGGCTGGGATTGGTCAGCCAGAGGTCTCAGATGGGCTGTATGACTGTGTCGGCTGGGATTGGTCAGCCAGAGGTCTCAGATGGGCTGTATGACTGTGTCGGCTGGGATTGGTCAGCCAGAGGTCTCAGATGGGCTGTATGACTGTGTCGGTGATTTATCACGGTACTACGCGATATGACGGTCACGTGCCGCGGCACAGAGCCGGGCCGGCACGTGCCACTGACAGACACACGGGTACCGGCGCCGCGTGACGGTATGGTCAGTAACGTGACGGGCCGCGGAACTATGCGTCTGCAACGCCCGGCACGTGTGCGTACGTCCAGTGCCGGCCGCCAAAGCCGGATACAGGGGAGTCCAGTGCCGGCCACCAAAGCCGGATACAGGGGAGAATAGGGCTGTCACACCGCGGCACCCGTCCTTTACAAGATTTGCAGGAGGTTTCAGTGGTATGGACATGCTCTCTTATTCATCGAGGATTATCGAATAAAAAGGCGATCGTGGTTGTCCTGGCCGGCTGTTTTTGTCGGCTGCCTGCGGGCGGTGGGGGGGGGGGGGGGGGCGAGTAGCGGGCGACGGGCGGCGCGGGCGGCAGACAGAGGGCGGGGGACAGAGGGCGGGGATGGAGACGTGACCGGGGCACGGATAGGACCGCCAGTTATGGACCTGCCGGCTCGCGTTGCGTCACTGAACTGGGGGTGACGTCATCATCACCAGTCGCGGTCTCTGGATTCTGTATTGGAGTAAGGCTACTAAAATGGGACTCTTTACACGTATTCCCACCCGCAGTTCGATAAGGCGGTAGTAATTAACTTGTTCAAATGAATACATCTTCTCAACTGGCGCAAGACCACGCCTTTCGGAATGTTCCTTAGGCATAAGGCTTTTGACGAGACCGACTGTAGTGCTATTGACTATTACGCATCTTAATTTTTTTATATGGACCCATGTTTGATTGCTTTTCCATTATTTCCATTTATAGTTATATGACTGCGACTGTCATGTCCATCTTCATTTACTGCTGATGGGCCGGCGGCGCCTTTACATACTGCGCCGTCTGCCGGCGGGTCGCAGTATACGGCACCATACGCTGCACATTACAGGCCGGTCACGGGGATTTAAAGGCCGTCTCGTCTTGCAGCGTCACACTGCAGTAAAACACTAATCCCTCCGCGAGTGCTGAACCTGGCTACGTCCTGGACATCACTGACCCATATTTGACAAGGATGGTCTTTTGATGAAGTTCATAAGATGATAGCCGTTGGATCTTATGAAGCCTAATATTCGCCACCCACTACGAAAAGGGGCTCACGGAATGACTCATTAAGTGCCGGTGTCAGCCGCGGTGTCAGCGTCAGCCAGCGATATGCTGTGCGGTCGAATGATGATGTTCTGTTGCGTTATTTGCCTTCGCGACCGCCGGAATGTAAATGAACAATACACCCCATGCTGGGTAAGTTGTATCGGCGCCGATAGATCTGCTCATTAGACAAAATAATCATTGAATTGCTGACCTACATATCGCTGGTGATGAGCCGAGGAGCGCTGATGTATCGAAATAGCGGCATTCGATAAATAAATCGAAGTTGCGCAAAAGCGAAGCCCTGCTCCGTCTTGTGGATCGCTCTACTGTCTCGGATGTACAGAGGAAATGCACTGCATTGCAGACTCAGCCTGCTGCCCCTGGTCCTGTGAGCGGCGCAGTTCAAGTGACCGTCACTGAGGGAGGGGAAGGGAGCTGACGCCATGACCTCATGAGTCGCCAATGGCCGGCGGAGCGGCCCGCACCGGCCTCCTTTGCAGCCCTCCCAGCCCTCCACAGCCCCGTACCGGCCTCCTTTGCAGCAGGGTTGTGCGGGCATTTTTGACTCATGTTCTTCGGACTTCACGACTTTGATTCAAATGTAGGTATTTGACTAGCACAGTCATTGGAATTTTATATGTAAATACTTGTATTTTTATTTAGACTGGATCAAGGCACATTAATATTGCATTATCATGAATATATACTGCATCCAGCTGCATATATATATCCAGCTGTATATATATATATATATATATATATATATATATATATATATATATATATATATATATATATATATATATATATATATATATATATATATATATATATATATATATATATATATATATATATATATATATATATATATATATATATATATATATATATATATATATATATATATATATATATATATATATATATATATATATATATATATATATATATATATATATATATATATATATATATATATATATATATATATATATATATATATATATATATATATATATATATATATATATATATATATATATATATATATATATATATATATATATATATATATATATATATATATATATATATATATATATATATATATATATATATATATATATATATATATATATATATATATATATATATATATATATATATATATATATATATATATATATATATATATATATATATATATATATATATATATATATATATATATATATATATATATATATATATATATATATATATATATATATATATATATATATATATATATATATATATATATATATATATATATATATATATATATATATATATATATATATATATATATATATATATATATATATATATATATATATATATATATATATATATATATATATATATATATATATATATATATATATATATATATATATATATATATATATATATATATATATATATATATATATATATATATATATATATATATATATATATATATATATATATATATATATATATATATATATATATATATATATATATATATATATATATATATATATATATATGTTCCTAATAGCAATAATGATAATAACAATAAAACAAATTGTATGGTTCGTATAAACATTCAAGACAATTTGGTATTTACCTATATGGGTTCGTAGAAGTCAGGGGATGTTTTAGTTCAAGTTAGTTCGGTTGCTAGTGACAGGGGTTCAAGCTTAAATGTGTTCTCTTGGTACGCGCGTAACTATACTGAAATATCATCAGTTGGCTTTAATTATTGGTATCTTGTAATTGGCCATTATTTTGATGCTATTTGATGCAGTGTAAATCATGTTGGTATGGTTATTATTATGTTATATATACTGCAGTTATCATGTCTATGTATGTATTTAATATTGTATTGCTTCACTTAAGATAAGGAGCAGTCAGCAGAGTAAGTGATGTAGTGAAGTACTCTTTAAGTTATTTGTTAGATAGCCAATTGATTAACTATCAACTAATGATTATAAAGTGGGTTTGAAAAGCACCGAAAGCTCACACTCTCACACTCTAGAACATTGTTTGGAAGCCTTTATTATTTAGTTGCTAGGATGTATTTTTCTCGTTAGATGTGACATTTGACTCGTAAGAGGATGAGTCGACTCAACCTTGACTTGAGCAGCATCCAAGCGACTCAACTTTGACTCAAGCGACATCCATGTGACTCGGCTCTGACTCAACTCAATCCCTCTATTTTTCTTAAGTGACTGGACTCTGACTCAAGTTGAGCCCCTATTTTTCTTAAGCGACTCGACTCTAACTCAAGTTGAGTTGAGTCAAATTTGACTCACCAACCCTGCTTTGCAGCCCCGAGCCGTCCCGGTCATCCCAGCCCCGTGCCGTCCTCCTCTGCTGCCCCCAGCCCCCCTCCCGGCCCTCTCAGCAGGACCAGTGAGTGGTGCCGCGGCGCCGGCGGACGCGTCGCGCACTGTCCAGCTGGCCGACCGGCAGACAAACCGTCCAATTATCTGCAGACGGAACGGCCGGCAGACGCGGCGCCGACTCCTCAGTCATTCGGTTACGGCGCGACGGCGGCTCCTCCGTCCCGCGGCGACGGCGGCGGCGACGGGCGACGGGGACGGCGGGGACGGCGGGCCCGTGACCCATACCGCCCCGGGCCGCCACACACGCGGCACGGCCGCGGTGGTGCCCCGCTGATGGAGTGACGTCATGGGGCGGCAGAGCGGGCGGCCCGGCAGACGATGGGGCCACAGCGGGGTCGCCACACTCAATCTCTGGCGCCGTCGGGACCATCACGGCCCGGGCGGCGGCGGCGCGGCGGTGCGGCGGCGGTGCGGGTGGCGTTATTAGACCGCGGCGATCAGCCACGGTCGGCAGCACATCCACATAAAACCGGAGCCGAGCCCGCTGCCTGCTGTGCTGGCTGGTGTAATATGCCGCCTGGTGATGTACTGCTGCTCGTCGGGGCACAGCGACCTACAACAGGTCGGCTGCTGAGGTCCGCCGTCATGACGTGTATGACGTGTGTGAGAATCAATGGTCAGTGCTCACTTTCGCTATCGTGAGAGTCCCTTTCACATGGCACAACGAACTTTTAAAAGGCAGTATACTCATTGCTGAGCCATGCGAACTTTCTGTCTCTGACGGTGGCTACATCCTCCGGTAATAATGGTCTGTACCTGGCCTCGTCTAACAGCCCGCCCTGGTACTCGGCCCGGTCTTATACCGGACCTGACCCATTACCTGGCCACTGGCCACTGGCCACTGTCAGCCGCCGCGCCGCCGGCCGGCCAGTGGCAGTGGCAGTGTCAGTCGCCGATCATAAAAACTGCCCTGCACTACCGGACGGGTCGTGTGGACGGGCCTGCAGCGGCGGGTGAGAGCGGCGGACGCACCTCAGGCTGGTCCGGGCCGGCGACACGCTGAGGCGGCGTCACGCCCAGCGGAGAAGTCACAGCCGAGCCAGAGATCATAGCTCAGAGTCCCGCAGAGACTGACCGACTGGCGACCTGCAGCAGCTTACGCTGAGCTGGCCGGCCGGAGCTCACCTGAGCCGCAGCTCAGATCAGCCCCTCAGAGACTGGTGACGGGCTGCAGAGCTGCAGCTTTACGTCGCGCCGGTGCTATTCTCGGATAGATGAAAGCTGCAACTCACGGAGAGCTGCCACAGCACAGGAAGTCATTTCTGGTTATCCGGTGGATTTGAGACCAATTTAGGTGAACGCCTCCATTCCAACACACCGGGGGGCAAAGGAAGATAAATGAAAACCGTCAACTGCTAAAAAATGTGGGGTGTGTGGTCTAAAAGTGACTCAACTGGAGTGGTCGGTTCAGAAGTGTCTTGGTCTTAACATAAAATATTTCATAGAACTTAGGTTTCAAAACTGACTTCTTTTGCCGAAAATACCCGGAGGGCCTGGAAGTAGCTGAACTGGCTAGGCCTGCCTGTCTAACATCTGATCAAAACTGCCTGAAACAAAACACACTGCATTTAGACTGGTGTTTTAGCCAGCCATTCCGACATGCGGTACACTCCGGCTCTGCATTGGGGCGGGCGGTGCACTGTTCAGCTGTGCCTCAGCTGCACTCGATGTGGACATACTGCCGGTCCGCGGTCGGCTATTACTGACCACTGACCACTGACCACTGACCACACTATAACTGTATGGGCTGGATGGTAGGCGTGCTCACTGAAGTTCGGCGATACTCGACGCTCGCTGCGGCCGCCGGCGTACAGCGATGCAGCTATGCATAGCTGGAAATGGCTACGTCTCTGGGTAAGAGGCCGTAACTGGAAATGGCTACGTCTCTGGGTAAGAGGACGTAGCTGGAAATGGCTACGTCTCTGGGTAAGAGACCGTAGCTGGAAATGGCTACGTCTCTGGGTAAGAGGACGTAGCTGGAAATGGCTACGTCTCTGGGTAAGAGGCCGTAGCTGGAAATGGCTACGTCTCTGGGTAAGAGGACGTAGCTGGAAATGGCTACGTCTCTGGGTAAGAGGACGTAGCTGGAAATGGCTACGTCTCTGGGTAAGAGGACGTAGCTGGAAATGTCTACGTCTCTGGGTAAGAGGACGTAGCTGGAAATGGCTACGTCTCTGGGTAAGAGGACGTAGCTGGAAATGTCTACGTCTCTGGGTAAGAGGACGTAGCTGGAAATGGCTACGTCTCTGGGTAAGAGGACGTAGCTGGAAATGGCTACGTCTCTGGGTAAGAGGCCATATCTCCAATAATGTTATCGAGCGGAGCTCAACACTCAGCCAGTTGTTGGTCAAATCTCTCCAGTCATCTTTACAGTAATGCCAGCCAGCACACATCGTGACACCGACACGCAGCCATTCTCAGAAGCTGTGCACTGTGCATTGTGCAGTAACTATGACTGAGGCCACTGACCAGTCGTACTGGTTGCTGATGTATTGTCTGCATTGTGCAGTAACTATGACTGAGGCCACTGACCAGTCGTACTGGTTGCTGATGTATTGTCTGCATTGTTAGACACAATAGTGGCGTCAACCAACAACACGTCATTTTCCAGGATGTCTGTTCTGTTTATTGTGATGTAGTTGTTTGGCTTGGGTCCCTTTTCATAATAGTCTGGTGACTGGTCTCGCTCTGACTTAGCGATGATATTGTCTGCAGAGTCGTCACGTTTTGGCTTCCTGCGACCTACAAGCCTCTTCTATTTGCCAGTCCGATCTACACGGCCTGGTAATCCTGGTGACGTCACAGCTGTGGTTGGTGTTTTCACGTGGGAACCTCGGCATGAGTAACACTCGGCGACTAATCTCCGACCATTCTGGAGCGGTGATCACGGCGCAGATTATTAACATAATCCCGGACCGAATCAACACGCGTGGCCGGCACTCCGGGGTCGCCGCTCCGGAATCCGGATCTATTCCGGGAACTGCTCGGGCCGACAAAAGTGAACGTTGGACTCGTGTGAGCAGTTCCCCGGGAAACGGTAAAACATGCAGCAGTAGAGTCCACAACGCTGTTACTTTGCCAAAGTGCATTTGGTGCGCTCCCTGTTCCATTTTTGCTGAGAACATTCCGCTGTCTTCGCTGAGAACATTCCGCTGTCCGTGCTGACAGTGGTAGGGCAGTGTTGGAGACTGTGCCAGCTTCCCGTGCCAGTCTATACTGTCTGCAGGCAAACCGACTCTGACCTGTGCATGATGTGAATTGCCGGCACCGCAGCACCTGGGCCGTCCCTCACCGCAGCACCTGGGCCGTCCCTCACCGGGCCGTCCCTCACCGCAGCACCTGGGCCGTCCCTCACCGCAGCACCTGGGCCGTCCCTCACCGCAGCACCTGGGCCGTCCCTCACCGCAGCACCTGGGCCGTCCCTCACCGCAGCACCTTGGCCGTCCCTCACCGCAGCACCTGGGCCGTCCCTCACCGCAGCACCTTGTCCGTCCCTCACCGCAGCACCTGGGCCGTCCCTCACTGCAGCACCTTGGCCGTCCCTCACCGGGCCGTCCCTCACCGCAGCACCTTGGCCGTCCCTCACCGCAGAACCTGGGCCGTCCCTCACCGCAGCACCTGGGCCGTCCCTCACCGCAGCACCTTGGCCGTCCCTCACCGCAGCACCTTGGCCGTCCCTCACTGCAGCACCTTGTCCGTCCCTCACCGCAGCACCTTGGCCGTCCCTCACCGCGGCACCTGGGCCGTCCCTCACCGCAGCACCTGGTCCGTCCCTCACTGCAGCATCTTGGCCGTCCCTCACCGCAGCACCTAGGCCGTCCCTCACCGCAGCACCTGGGCCGTCCCTCACCGCAGCATCTTGGCCGTCCCTCACCGCAGCACCTAGGCCGTCCCTCACCGCAGCACCTGGACCGTCCCTGACCGGGCCGTCCCTCACTGCAGCACCTGGGCCGTCCCTCGCTGCAGCACCTGGGCCGTCCCTCACCGCAGCAACTTGGCCGTCCCTCACCGGGCCGTCCCTCACTGCAGCACCTTGGCCGTCCCTCACTGCAGCATCTTGGCCGTCCCTCACCACAGCACCTGAGCCGTCCCTTGCTGCAGCACCTTGGCCGTCCCTCGCTGCAGCACCTGGGCTGTACCTTCCCCTCACATATCAATCACAGGGCGGCTCAGTCATTTTGATTGCCCGCTCCTCCCTCGGCAGGTGGGTCCGTCCACGGGGTCCGCTCCGCCCCGTGACTCGGGAGCCACCTGTCTTCTCAGGGATGAGCGTCTCCTCAAGGCCGTGAGAGGCTGGGTGTGAAGTCACCCACCACACAGCCGGTGCAGCTTCCTCTATTGTCTGTCCCGGCCGGCGCCCCTCCCAACCACAGCAGAGGCTCAGTCAGACAGACAGTCTCCTCTATGTCCGCCGCGCCCCGGGACGGCCCGCAGACGGCCGCCGCGCCCCGGGACGGCCCGCAGACGGTCGCCGCGCCCCGGGACGGCCCGCAGACGGCCGCCGCGCCCCGGGTCGGCCCGCAGACGGCCGTTGCGCCCCGGGACGGCCCGCAGACGGCCGTTGCGCCCCGGGTCGGCCCGCAGACGGCCGTTGCGCCCCGGGTCGGCCCGCAGACGGCCGCCGCGCCCCGGGACGGCCCGCAGACGGCCGCCGCGCCCCGGGACGGCCCGCAGACGGTCGCCGCGCCCCGGGACGGCCCGCAGACGGCCGCCGCGCCCCGGGTCGGCCCGCAGACGGCCGTTGCGCCCCGGGACGGCCCGCAGACGGCCGTTGCGCCCCGGGTCGGCCCGCAGACGGCCGCCGCGCCCCGGGACGGCCCGCAGACGGCCGCCGCGCCCCGGGACGGCCCGCAGACGGCCGCCGCGCCCCGGGACGGCCCGCAGACGGCCGTTGCGCCCCGGGTCGGCCCGCAGACGGCCGTTGCGCCCCGGGTCGGCCCGCAGACGGCCGCCGCGCCCCGGGACGGCCCGCAGACGGCCGCCGCGCCCCGGGACGGCCCGCAGACGGTCGCCGCGCCCCGGGACGGCCCGCAGACGGCCGCCGCGCCCCGGGTCGGCCCGCAGACGGCCGCCGCGCCCCGGGACGGCCCGCAGACGGCCGTTGCGCCCCGGGTCGGCCCGCAGACGGCCGTTGCGCCCCGGGTCGGCCCGCAGACGGCCGCCGCGCCCCGGGACGGCCCGCAGACGGCCGTTGCGCCCCGGGACGGCCCGCAGACGGCCGCCGCGCCCCGGGACGGCCCGCAGACGGCCGCCGCGCCCCGGGTCGGCCCGCAGACGGCCGTTGCGCCCCGGGTCGGCCCGCAGACGGCCGCCGCGCCCCGGGACGGCCCGCAGACGGCCGTTGCGCCCCGGGACGGCCCGCAGACGGCCGCCGCGCCCCGGGACGGCCCGCAGACGGCCGCCGCGCCCCGGGTCGGCCCGCAGACGGCCGTTGCGCCCCGGGACGGCCCGCAGACGGCCGCCGCGCCCCGGGACGGCCCGCAGACGGCCGCCGCGCCCCGGGTCGGCCCGCAGACGGCCGTTGCGCCCCGGGACGGCCCGCAGACGGCCGCCGCGCCCCGGGACGGCCCGCAGACGGCCGCCGCGCCCCGGGTCGGCCCGCAGACGGCCGCCGCGCCCCGGGACGGCCCGCAGACGGCCGCCGCGCCCCGGGACGGCCCGCAGACGGCCGCCGCGCCCCGGGACGGCCCGCAGACGGCCGTTGCGCCCCGGGACGGCCCGCAGACGGCCGCCGCGCCCCGGGACGGCCCGCAGACGGCCGCCGCGCCCCGGGTCGGCCCGCAGACGGCCGCCGCGCCCCGGGACGGCCCGCAGACGGCCGTTGCGCCCCGGGTCGGCCCGCAGACGGCCGTTGCGCCCCGGGTCGGCCCGCAGACGGCCGCCGCGCCCCGGGACGGCCCGCAGACGGCCGTTGCGCCCCGGGACGGCCCGCAGACGGCCGCCGCGCCCCGGGACGGCCCGCAGACGGCCGCCGCGCCCCGGGTCGGCCCGCAGACGGCCGTTGCGCCCCGGGTCGGCCCGCAGACGGCCGCCGCGCCCCGGGACGGCCCGCAGACGGCCGTTGCGCCCCGGGACGGCCCGCAGACGGCCGCCGCGCCCCGGGACGGCCCGCAGACGGCCGCCGCGCCCCGGGTCGGCCCGCAGACGGCCGTTGCGCCCCGGGACGGCCCGCAGACGGCCGCCGCGCCCCGGGACGGCCCGCAGACGGCCGCCGCGCCCCGGGTCGGCCCGCAGACGGCCGCCGCGCCCCGGGTCGGCCCGCAGACGGCCGCCGCGCCCCGGGTCGGCCCGCAGACGGCCGCCGCGCCCCGGGACGGCCCGCAGACGGCCGTTGCGCCCCGGGACGGCCCGCAGACGGCCGCCGCGCCCCGGGTCGGCCCGCAGACGGCCGCCGCGCCCCGGGACGGCCCGCAGACGGCCGCCGCGCCCCGGGTCGGCCCGCAGACGGCCGTTGGGCCCCGGGTCGGCCCGCAGACGGCCGTTGCGCCCCGGGTCGGCCCGCAGACGGCCGTTGCGCCCCGGGACGGCCCGCAGACGGCCGCCGCGCCCCGGGACGGCCCGCAGACGGCCGTTGCGCCCCGGGACGGCCCGCAGACGGCCGTTGCGCCCCGGGTCGGCCCGCAGACGGCCGCCGCGCCCCGGGTCGGCCCGCAGACGGCCGCCGCGCCCCGGGACGGCCCGCAGACGGCCGCCGCGCCCCGGGTCGGCCCGCA
This sequence comes from Chirona hameri, assembly GCA_036785665.1. Taxonomy (NCBI): domain Eukaryota; kingdom Metazoa; phylum Arthropoda; class Thecostraca; order Balanomorpha; family Balanidae; genus Chirona; species Chirona hameri. The sequence continues at coordinate 156,793 of JAXIVJ010000652.1, forward strand.
GACGGCCGCCGCGCCCCGGGACGGCCCGCAGACGGCCGTTGCGCCCCGGGACGGCCCGCAGACGGCCGCCGCGCCCCGGGTCGGCCCGCAGACGGCCGCCGCAGTACGCTAATGGTCCCCCGAGTCATGTCGTCTGTGCGTAGATCGTCTTATTTACAGTCACTTCCCGTCAGCAGTTGCCTTTTACCGCCCGCCATCCACAATGCCGCTGTTACCGGCCTTTTGACAGACGCTGTAAATTCACCGGCATCGGGCGAAAGCAGCATGCAATTTGTTACGGAGCTGGGCGCGCTTTATGTAATTTCCCGACTGTTTGAATACGTAAAAGCTTCTTGCGCGTACTGCATAATACCGCAGGCGCTTATCCATTGTGCGGCGAGCACGCTCCGTTCCTGAAAGCGCTCGCCGCAAGCATGACGCTGGGCCTGCTTCCCTCTCAGTCAGCCACTTTGTAAACGCCGTACCACGAACCGGGCCCCGTGGATTGCGGCCCCGGCCCCGGCCCCGGCCCCGGCCCCGGATCGGCCGTCGAGCGCCACACGTGCTGTGGCTGCGGCGCGGCGGCCTGGCTTCCTCTCACCGCCCCACGATGGTTATCGCCCTCTAAAGTACATCTCAGACCAACTTGTAACGGCACTGGATTCCACAAACCGGGATAATACAGGTACTTGGGCTTTGAGGATGGTTCTCACGGAGTTGATGCACCGCCTCTGAAAATACACCACTTCATCTACATCAGCATGTCCGAAAATTTGTTCTCTCTTGGTCGACACGGAATTATCCTATTCTAGCTTACTATCCTCTGACCTTCCCTCCTCTGGCCTGCCCTCCTCTGACCTTCCCTCCTTTGACCTTCCCTCCTCTGACCTTCCCTCCTCTGACCTGCCCTCCTCTGACCTGCCCTCCTCTGACCTGCCCTCCTCTGACCTGCCCTCTTCTGACCTGCCCTCCTCTGACCTGCCCTCCTCTGACCTGCCCTCCTCTGACCTGCCCTCCTCTGACCTGCCCTCCTCTGACCTGCCCTCCTCTGACCTTCCCTCCTCTGACCTTCCCTCCTCTGACCTTCCCTCCTCTGACCTTCCTTCCTCTGACCTGCCCTCCTCTGACCTTCCCTCCTCTGACCTTCCCTCCTCTGACCTTCCCTCCTCTGACCTCCTCTGACCTGCCCTCCTCTGACCTTCCCTCCTCTGACCTTCTCTCCTCTGACCTTCCCTCCTCTGACCTTCCTTCCTCTGACCTGCCCTCCTCTGACCTTCCCTCCTCTGACCTGCCCTCCTCTGACCTGCCCTCCTCTGACCTTCCCTCCTCTGACCTGCCTTCCTCTGACCTTCCTTCCTCTGACCTGCCCTCCTCTGACCTGCCCTCCTCTGACCTTCTCTCCTCTGACCTTCCTTCCTCTGACCTGCCCTCCTCTGACCTGCCCTCCTCTGACCTGCCCTCCTCTGACCTTCCCTCCTCTGACCTTCCCTCCTCTGACCTTCCTTCCTCTGACCTGCCCTCCTCTGACCTTCCCTCCTCTGACCTTCCCTCCTCTGACCTTCCCTCCTCTGACCTTCCTTCCTCTGACCTGCCCTCCTCTGACCTTCCCTCCTCTGACCTTCTCTCCTCTGACCTTCCCTCCTCTGACCTTCCTTCCTCTGACCTGCCCTCCTCTGACCTTCCCTCCTCTGACCTGCCCTCCTCTGACCTGCCCTCCTCTGACCTGCCCTCCTCTGACCTTCCCTCCTCTGACCTGCCTTCCTCTGACCTTCCTTCCTCTGACCTGCCCTCCTCTGACCTGCCCTCCTCTGACCTTCTCTCCTCTGACCTTCCTTCCTCTGACCTGCCCTCCTCTGACCTGCCCTCCTCTGACCTGCCCTCCTCTGACCTTCCCTCCTCTGACCTGCCCTCCTCTGACCTTCTCTCCTCTGACCTGCCCTCCTCTGACCTTCCCTCCTCTGACCTGCCCTCCTCTGACCTGCCCTCCTCTGACCTGCCCTCCTCTGACCTGCCCTCCTCTGACCTTCCCTCCTCTGACCTGCCCTCCTCTGACCTTCTCTCCTCTGACCTGCCCTCCTCTGACCTGCCCTCCTCTGACCTGCCCTCCTCTGACCTTCCCTCCTCTGACCTGCCCTCCTCTGACCTTCTCTCCTCTGACCTGCCCTCCTCTGACCTTCCCTCCTCTGACCTGCCCTCCTCTGACCTGCCCTCCTCTGACCTGCCCTCCTCTGACCTGCCCTCCTCTGACCTTCTCTCCTCTGACCTGCCCTCCTCTGACCTGCCCTCCTCTGACCTGCCCTCCTCTGACCTGCCCTCCTCTGACCTGCCCTCCTCTGACCTGCCCTCCTCTGACCTGCCCTCCTCTGACCTGCCCTCCTCTGACCTTCCCTCCTCTGACCTGCCCTCCTCTGACCTTCTCTCCTCTGACCTGCCCTCCTCTGACCTGCCCTCCTCTGACCTGCCCTCCTCTGACCTTCCCTCCTCTGACCTGCCCTCCTCTGACCTTCTCTCCTCTGACCTGTCCTCCTCTGACCTTCCCTCCTCTGACCTGCCCTCCTCTGACCTGCCCTCCTCTGACCTGCCCTCCTCTGACCTGCCCTCCTCTGACCTTCTCTCCTCTGACCTGCCCTCCTCTGACCTGCCCTCCTCTGACCTGCCCTCCTCTGACCTGCCCTCCTCTGACCTGCCCTCCTCTGACCTGCCCTCCTCTGACCTGCCCTCCTCTGACCTTCTCTGATCAGCAGAGTCGCCCTCGCGTGACCGGTGACGGACGCTTCATGCTGCTGCAGTTTATAGCTCGGTGTCGCCGGCCGGGTACGAAGGGTGCGGCCCGGCCCCGCCACGAGGCCATTAGATCCCTCTCCCGTGCAGGGCAGCAGCGGCGCGACCCGCTGTCGTCGTCACGTGACCTCAGACGCAGCCCGCGGCACGGGGCTGCTACAGTCACGTGATCAAGACGTGTTCTGAGATTCTGGAGCAATGTCATGTAAGCGAGGCCGACAGAAATATTATACGCTGTCTGATTACTGGCGCCAGATACATTTAATAAATCATCCAGTACATATGTATGTAACAATGCATTGCGCGTACTCCAGCGCCTCGTGATGCGCACTTATAGTTTTCAGAGTTCTGAAATCAGTCAAATTCATAGTTCTGAGCCCAGCAGGGGCGAAGCCAGGATTTTGCGATGGGGGGAGGGGGCTAACCGAAGAGGGTCCCTTATCATTAGCTGATCCCCCCCCCACAAAAAAAATGTTATTTTAATTTTAAAAATCAATCTTTATTTTTTCATTTTTGTATGCATTCTGAGCCTCAGATGGGCCCTTTCCAGACTTGAGATTGACCCTTTCTGAGTTCACGATGGGCACTTCAAAACCTGAGATGGGCCACTTCAGAGCCTAGGATGGGCCCATTCTGAGCCTAAGATGAGCCCATTCAGAGCCTAAACTGGGCTCTTTTCAGACCTGAGATGGGCCCTTTCTGAGCCTAAGATGGGTCCTCTCCAAACCTGAGATGGGCCTTTTCCGAGTTCACGATGGGCCCTTTCAAAATCTGAGATGGGCCCATTCAGAGCCTAAGATGGGCTCTTTCCAGACATGAGATGGGCCCTTTATGTGCCCATGATGGGCCCTCACCGGACTTAAGATGGCCCGGTCCTGGGCCTGAGAGCTAAAAGATGGGCCTTCTCTGGACCTGATATGCTCGCTTTCTGATGCTAAATTGGATTTTATCAGGCCTGAAATGGGCCCTTTCTGAGTCCACGATGGGCCCCTTTCAGACCCGAGATGGCCCCTCTGAGCCGCGACGGGGGGGGGGCTTTAGCCCCCATAGCCCCCCCCCCCCCCCTGGCTGCGCCCCTGGAGCCCAGACAGACACGACGGGATCTGAGTATCGGCTGGATCCGCTGAACAGAGCTGCTATCAGAGGCTCAGTCTAACTCGACGGGGATACTTACAGGCGGTACAGACACACAGACGCGCGTCACGCGGCACAGGCACACAGACGCGCGTCACGCGGTACAGGCATACCACGCACCAGCTTCCATTTCTCCGACCAGTTACGGCGCCAAAGTGGACAATGCGGGGCATTGGCATTGTCGGCCGCAAACGATGTCTCGGTCAGAGGCTGCTGAATCCCATCACACTCCATCACCGAGTGCAGTCCGTTGAGACGGGCGGCCGATATATGAGGGATGTGTCGCCTGAGACGAGACGTCCGACAGTGGTGGGTCGCGTAGGCGGGTCATGTGGGGGCAGGACAGTTGGTGACGTCACGCGACGTCCGACAGTGGTGGGTCGCGTAGGCGGGTCATGTGGGGGCAGGACAGTTGGTGACGTCACGCGACGTCCGACAGTGGTGGGTCGCGTAGGCGGGTCATGTGGGGGCAGGACAGTTGGTGACGTCACGCGACGTTCGACAGTGGTGGGTCGCGTAGGCGGGTCATGTGGGGGCAGGACAGTTGGGGACGTCACGCGACGTCCGACAGTGGTCGGTCGCGTAGGCGGGTCATGTGGGGGCAGGACAATTGGTGACGTCACATGACACTGGTGATGTAGGAGAGAGAAGGGGCGGAACATTTCGTGACATCACGTGACAGATCTGTCGGTGGTGCAGGGAGGAGGGGCGGGACAGTTTGTGACACCTATCGACGGTGTACGGAGGGGGCGGGCTGGGCAGTTCGTGACGTTACATGATACCAGCCGGTGGTGTGGGGGGGGGGGCGGGTCGGCTCGTGATGGGATGCAATTGCACACTGCATAGCAAGGGTGGCACGGTACGGCACTGTGTCAGCCCCCTATTCCATGTCACACGGCAACTGTCTGTCAAAGCACCGGCTACAAACTGCCTGAATATACTGTATAATGTATAATGTATGGAATTTTTAACAACGCAGCATAGTGATTGTGACATACCTGCATGTGTCACTGGTATCTTCTTTGCACCAGACTACGTGTTTCAGAAGATAAACATAATATAAAGCATATCATGTACAACATGTGTCATGAATTGTAGCTTGCTTTTAAGACACCGGTGAAAACCGTCCTGAAAAATGCTAAATATTCGAAGTCGTGACTGAGTCTTCAGATATGTTACATTGCTCTGCTGTTTTAAATCCATACTAACGAGGTCTCCGTCAAGTTGAGCATCGGTCGGCACTGTTCAGCATTGTACCCTGGCTAATTGTACAGACGGCTTACTAAACGTGACCTTGTTATGACGTATAATAACGTGAGGGAGCACGACGATGCTTATCCGGGACCATGTCGGACGAAAACGTAATGGCTGCATTATCTGGGAGGGGGATCCATTACACGGCGTGCACCAGATGTTGCCAGGCTGATGTTGGGTCTTTCCATGTTTACATTTATGGTTACTCACTCGGTTGCTTATATTCCATGACGCCACCGTTCGAATCGATTAAAGGAATAGGTCACCTTGAAATTTGGCTTGAAATTTGACTTTACGGGGTATTTTTAACTGGCAAAAACGAATATGACATTTGTTCGGACGATAGCTGGATATCCGTCTAAAAATGAGCATGTTTCTCTTTTACCCTTCATGGCCTCAAAACACCTTCGTGACATTGTATGACGTCATGCATATGGCAGCTCAGATGTGGAAGCTATTGCACACAATAATGGCGGACTAGTGTCATATGGTACGCAAAATAGGACGGGTTGCTTGAGTTTCTGAATCTTTCGATAGAATATATCTACTTTACAAAAATCGCCGGTTTCTCGTAACCCACCTCAGTTTCACGGTTAAAATACACGCGAACAAGTGACCCTATTTCCATGGGCAGTTTAAACTGGTTTAAAACGAATAGCTAAAACGGATTAGTTGGTTTCCGGCCATGTAAGTGGGCATATCTCGCCAGCCTGCCAAGATTTTACGCCTCCTTTCGTACTCGATGATTAGTTAAGTTTGCGTTTAGTTTATTTCAATCATCAACGGGCCAATCAAACCCACTTATAGATGAAGTCACAAACGTAGCGAAACACACGCTAAAACACAAACATACCAACCCAAAAGACACTATACAACATGTGATATAAAATGCGATATAAGACACAGACATGAGATATTAAATGGGTACATGACTAGACTGATAACACCTAAATACCTGCGGCCTACCTAAAAGACATGACCTATGAGATATAATGCACTATGACTACACGACTAAGAGTATTGTAGTGGAGTAAACGATTACATGTTTTCTAAAATTATAAAAGACACCATACAATATGAGATATAAAATGCGATATAAGACAAATACATGAGATATTAAATGAGTAGGTATACATGACTAGACTGACAACTCAAAAATACCTACGGCCTACCTACAAGCCATGACCTATGAGATATAAAAACACTATGATTACACTGACTAGAGTATTGTAGTGGAGTATACGATGACATGTTTCCTAAAATTACCAATGCCTGTATGACAGATATATAAACTCTACGGTCCTTGTAGAGTTTAGGAACGTGTTGCAGTTACGAGGGATTCATACAAACATACTGGACTTGACCGTGTTCACTCTGTCATGCGGCACGTGGAACAACAATCAGCTACGGAGTACACGGAGAGCAGCTGCCAACGGGAATGACTCTACAAGGAAAGACGAATCAATTTTGTTGTTGTGAATGTTTCTCAGGAGCATGATGTCGCATTGTTATCTTCTTGCAGCGAGAGATGCTAGTCCGAAATGGCGTAGAAGACTATCATAATCCAAAGCGACATCTGCAACACGACAGCGAGCGCAGAGCCAAGTCAGGAACTTATGCTGAACTTTTTCAGTTTTTTTTTGCAAGTTCGTGTTGGCAGCTCCTCCCCATATAACACAGCCATACTCTAGTATTGATAGAAACATTTGCGCAGTATGTCGATATGATTGACTTGGGATTGACATCGTACAATGAGAGACCATTTTTTCCGGTTTGAAACGATCTCATCAAAAGACCGAGAGGCGTGTTGGCTTTCTTCAGCACAGCGTCTACATGGGCACCAAAAGTCAACTTCTCGTCTAATATCACTCTCAGATCTCGCATTGCGTGCACTATTTGAATCCCTCACTTCCCATCGTGTAAACGCCTGTGATGGGTTTCGTTCGCAGAGTTAGTGAGAGGATTATACATTTCGCTGGGTTCAGTTTTAACTGCCACGCTGCCGACCACTGGCAGAACCTATCTATATCAGCCTGCAGGCCGCGAACATCACTAAAACTGTCAACCCTATAGCATATAGCTTAAAATCATCGGCAAACAGGAGAAAATCTGAACGTACGACAGCTGGCAGGTCGTAGTGGCGAGATAAGTTGGATAAGATAAGGGATGAATTGGTTTCCGGCCACTTACATGGCCGGAAACCAACTCATCCGTTTTAAGCTATCCGTTTTAAACCAGTTTAAAATGCCCACGGAAATAGGGTATCAGCCTGCAGGCCGCGAACATCACTAAAACTGTCAACCCTATAGCATATAGCTTAAAATCATCGGCAAACAGGAGAAAATCTGAACGTACGACAGCTGGCAGGTCGTAGTGGCGAGATAAGTTGGATAAGATAAGGGATGAATTGGTTTCCGGCCACTTACATGGCCGGAAACCAACTCATCCGTTTTAAGCTATCCGTTTTAAACCAGTTTAAAATGCCCACGGAAATAGGGTCACCAATAGGAAAATAGGGTGTAATGGTTACGGCTCAACTTACCCTGGTTACGGCTAGTTTGCGGCGGAATCTGCGTATGACGCAAATCTGACGTCAGCGAGTATGACTTCCTAATACCGACGAAGTTTCGTAGTCCCGAAACTGAATCTTAATTTAGCTTCTGTGTCGAAAGTACGTAGCGTAGCGAGGAAATTGTTTTCACTGCAGCACATTTTTCGACCTGCTCTGCAATTCTGTTATCTCAGTTCAAAACACCATGTTAAAGGTGAACTATTCCCTATAAAGGAAACAGATCACCTTTATTTAACATGGAGTTGAGACAGCCAAGTTGTAGTCCATGCTCGAAAATGAGCTTGAGAAGCTTTCACATCTTCATAGAAATCCCTTAATTAATTAAAATTGGCGTATCGGAGCCCTAGAAGCCGGGACGAGTATCTGTCGTGGGCTCCCATCACTGATTGGCTGATTTGACGTATGATTATGACGTATGGCTTGGGGAATAAGTATTATAAAATATAAACATTGAAATATATAGCGCTGGACAAGAGCATGCTGTTTCAGTATCTTATTCCCTGTATTGCACGAATGAACTTTGTGAGATGTATCGCTAAAATCGTCTATAAACACTTTTCTCAGCAATATTCTTAGGGAAATTATACGTCACGCACGTGTCCTGATTTCGCATTAATTCACTCCATTCAGAGGAAAACATCTGAATTGGAACCAAATAACTGACATAATAATTTGCTTTTTCCGCGTTCATATATATTTGTATGGCTTACTAGTAACATGATAATTCATTTCTAGCTTCTCTCAATCATTTGATATTTTTTAAAGGTGGACTGTTTCCTTTAACTCAATGGGCATTTATCAGCTATGTATAATGTATATGGTGGATATTTGTCGTTTCCACTGCCCGGTGGCTGCATTCAATACTGGTGGGGATGAGAGAAGTTGTGCCAGTCCATCGAATACTGGTGGGGATGAGAGAAGTTGTGCCAGTCCATCGAAACCAAGTTAACACGTCACCCAAGCTGAAATGTAGGTGTTTCAGACATGACAAATTTCCTTGTCGTCTGATGTTTTACTAACCATACGTTCGGGTCTTAATCCGAGTCCGTTTCTGCTAAGAATAGATAAATAAATTAAAACACATGGCGACGACAAGGTCGTCATGTGACGAATGACGAGGTCGTCATGGTCAACAATGATTCGCCGCATACTTCATCTTGACCTGGCCCCCTCATATATATTGTTCTCAAGAATCCCATCTTGCAGCATAGCGTTTAAAAGTCCTATTCGCTACAATTATTAACTGACGATAACAAGCATGTTATCAGTTATCATAAAGATATTTAGTTTAATTTATCTGCAGCGATGTAGACAGCGGCAAAGGGGAACGTCATAATTGAAAGCTTGTTTTCATTAACACATTTCGATGGCGAGCTCAGCCGACGCCCGAAACAAATCGACACCAATGTCGGAATGGCACGCACTTCTCCATCTCGGCTCGTATTATTATCTCCATCTCGGCTCGTATTATTTAATCTAACTAGGGATCTGAGCCTCATACCGGGGCGTAAAATCGCCGTCACCCGCGCCGGCCGGCGTTTCCTCTGACCGTCTGACCGTAAAGCTATTTGGTGAGGCGGGAGATCTGAGGTTGGGGGCGGGCCAGCGGGGCCGACCAGGTGGCTGGGTCGGGCTCGGGGCGGTGAAAGGTGTCCGGGGAGCGATAAAGGACCGTCCGGTGGCCGCCGGCCCTGAGATGCTGACCGGATACTCTACCCGGCCCCCTGTCCACTGTCCGCACCGAGACGCCGCCACTGAGTGGGAGCCGTGGGAGGAGGGCTCTGTGGAAATGTCGGCCCGGATCATGGTTAGGAGTTGGTGGAGGTGGAGGCTGGGATTGTGACACTGTCGACTGTCGAGCCCGGTCGTGTCGTGGTCTGCTGCTGGTGCCGCCGCCCCGCCCTGTCCCCGCATGCAGTGTCGGCCCCGTCGTTTGATTCCGGTCGGGTGTCAGACAGGAAAGCCCCCCCCCCCCCTCCCCCCTGACAGGGTGACACGGGTACCCGCGCTGCAGCGGCGGCCGCCGCCCGGCGCCGCAGCTCCGCTGACACAGCGGCCGGCGTCTGACGCCCCCGGGCACCGCCGCCACCCCGCCCGGCCCGCCGGATCGTCCTCCGTCTCCGACCGGAGATGAAAGGCGCCGACCGTGGTATCCGGTGTCCGGTCTCAGCCCCCCGCCGCGCTGCCGCCCTGCGGACCGCCCGCCCGGCTGCTCCAGCACCTCCTCAGACTCACCTCACCACTCACCAGTGGCGTGTGTCCGCCTGGCCCGGTCCGTGTCAGCCCGTCCAGCGCCAGTGGTCCATTTGAGCACAATTAATGAGCATTAAATTAAATACAAATATTCACCTTTTCCTACAAAAATGGAGTTATCGCTTGAAATCGACAGACGAGGTAAAAATATATTGTAAATTTATCACATTTTGCATATAAATATTCCTACTGAAAGATATTTCAAGTTAAAGTTGATAAGCGATCCACGCTTATAACGGTTGGTACTCACAAGCACTTGGTAACGAATTAACTGTCCGAGCTAAAATTAGTCTGCTTACGCACTGCTATTTATCAGGAAGGCATATAATATGTTTCATGCACTCTATCTTTTGGGCATATGTACCAAACTTCTATGAACCATCAACACAAATGTGAAAGAAGACTATTTAAATCGGTAGTTTAGCTTGGCCACGGACGTCGACCTATTTAGTGTTCTCGACTTTAAAAATGGATGTTTTCCCATGAATTTTCAGCAAATATGTATTTAATACATTACAATGCACACATTGAACATTTTTCTTAACCATTTTCCCATAATCAATCAATAAACGTTAAAAAAACGTGATGCATTCGGCGGATTAACTTGGCCCCGGACGGCGACCTATTTAGTGTCGGCGATTTGTTTAATTGACCAATCAGGGACGTTGTCACGCTCCTTGGCGCACTTACTTCATTTCTGGCCCTATGACTTGTTTACAAATCAACATTCAAACCAGAGATAGTGATGGATCATACTGTTCGTCACCATATATAAGTACATATTTTGAATTTCCCAAAATGTAATTTTCGAAATAGAAAAAGTTGTTATTTCGCATTTAAATTGAGATGCGATCAATTTGATACCATACATGTGTAATAAAATAATGCAAATAAATCAATCAAAAGGTGAGTATCTCCCTTTAACCCGCGACTTACTGGGGGGGCTATTCCCCCCCCCCCCCCCCCCCCCCCCCCCCTCCTCCCCCTCCTCCCGTTATTTTGCAATAATTCCTAATCCAACACCAGTATCGTCACCAATCGTGCGGTACCTTCTCTCACATCAATTTTACACATGTTGGCCAAAGTAAAAAGTTGAGGTTATGATAGGTCAACCGGAAATGGCGTCAGAGTGACGTCATGTTCTTCGTGTTTTGTTGCAAAATAATGGTTTCCGGAAACGCTGTCAAATATACAATGTTTGAGATAAATGCAATTGTCTTAAATCAAATTTCTGGCAATAGACAGGTCTATCAAACTGAGATATCGGATTTTTTAGGGTTTTTTTCATTCAAAATTTTGAGAAATCCAAATACATTTTTGTTTTGTTTTTACAAAATGTTCACAACAAAAATCAGAATTATCCAAAAACCGGATTATATATTATTGAGACGTGTTCGGTGAATATGTGTACCAAATTTGAAGTCGATATCTTCAAAAATGACTGACTTATGACCTTTAAATGACAAAAATCGACCACCTCCCACAGCATTACCAAGCATAAAAAATGCATTTCCGTTTTTGCTTTTTACTTCTATTTATATGGAACAAACAATGTTCTGAGGTCATTTTTCGCGTTCTAGACGAAAAACAAACCCATAAACATGTGTTACAACGCCTAATGACCGTAATCTGCAGTTTAACCTCGTGACCTCGGATGACCTTGACCTGACCCAAGGTCATACACAGCTTAGAATGGTACTTAGAAGTGTCAGACACACGAATTATACCGATGTATCGACTGCTTATGCGTTTAATATCGCAATGTTGCGCAACAATTCCATGTCGCGCTGTTTTAACTTTTGACTTCGCCTGTCACTGGGCATTGCCTGTTGGTGATATTTTGATAATACACAATAATACACAATACACAATCCATGAAGACCTTTTGACACGGTCAAACATGTTGTACTTGACCTGACCTGTGACGTTATCGGTGACCCCGAGGTCAACAATATTGTTTCCCTCGATACATTTACCAGAGCTATCGAATGCCGTTTGAATTTTTACAATCGGTCCAGTAGTTCCGGAGATCCGAGGGGGGGGGGGGGAAATAGCCCCCCCCCCCCCAGTAAGTCGCGTTATGAAATATACCCCAGTAACTCGCGTTATGAAATATACCCCAGTAAGTCGCGTTATGAAATATACCCCAGTAACTCGCGTTATGAAATATACCCCAGTAAGTCGCGTTATGAAATATACCCCAGTAACTCGCGGGTTAATAAGCCACCGACTGTCCGTCTTCACAGTTGTCTGGTTCTGCATCCGGTCGGCAGTGGACGTTTTTGCCATATTTCAGCCTGTTTGATATCCGAGCCGGGCCGATGTGACGGCGTCCTCCATTTCTCACAAAAACTGGCGGCCGCTCAGGTCCGGCGCGGTGGCCGGATGGTTCTCTCGTGCGGCCCATTGAGATGCGGAGTGCATGCTCTTCAGGGCCCTTGGTGGAGCTGGTGGACTGTATGCCTAGACTGGACGCCACCCTGCCCTTCCGCTGCAGACGACGGTTTGATGACATCACATCAGAACCGGGAGCAGTCGTCATCCTACCATAGATCAATTACTCCAGAGAGACTGTATTGCCCCTCGGAGACACTTGTCCAATGAGTCAAAGGTTGTTTCAAACGTTTCACGGAAGAAGAGAATTGATGTATTTTCTGTATTCTCAGTTAAAATTTTGACAAAAAGAATGATTGTACTGAATGTTTCCAAGGCCACTTTCCGATACAACACTATCCGTTTAATTGCGAAGTTTTGTTAACACTCCTAAACAGAAAATGCAAAAAAAAACTTAGCCCACCCAACTTCAGGATCATGGATCGTCTGTTGACTCTCTTGTCAGCAGTCCTTGCACCATCTAATCCATGTCAGTGGGTCGACCCCACACCGCTGCTCCTCAGCTGATCCTTACCCTTCGTTCGCCACTCCCCTGCAGATGTTACTTACAGACCGGGATGCAGAGCACATACCTCCGGCGGGTTGCAGGCTGGCCGCACCACCTTCAACCTCCCGCAGTGTTATCACCGCACCACCTTTAACCTCCCGCAGTGTTATCACCGCACTCAGCTGGAAGATACGTGACATTAACATCGGCTCTGGAACGTTACTGACATCAATAGCGGAGAGAAGACGCATTTAGGCGAGCGCAATCTCTAAAAGCACGTGCCACAGATGGGGAGCAAAAATGTCATGTCTCCCAGAGACTGAGAGACCCAGAGACCCAGAGACCCAGAGACCCAGAGACCCAGAGACCCAGAGACCCAGAGACCCAGAGACCCAGAGACCCAGAGACCCAGAGACCCAGAGACCCAGAGACCCAGAGACCCAGAGACCCAGAGACCCTGAGACCCAGAAGCCCAGAAGCTCAGAAGCCCAGAAGCCCAGAAGCCCAGAAGCCCAGAGGCCCAGAAGCCCAGAGGCCCAGAGGCCCAGAAGCCCAGAGGCCCATATTCCCAGAGACCCAGAAGCCCAGAAGCCCAGATTCCCAGAGGCCCAGAAGCCCCGAAGCCCAGAGGCCCAGAAGCCCAGAGGCCCAGAAGCCCAGAGGCCCAGAAGCCCAGATGCCCAGAAGCCCAGAGGCCCAGAATCCCAGAGGCCCAGAGGCCCAGAAGCCCAGAGGCCCAGAGGCCCAGAGACCCAGAGACCCAGAAGCCCAGAGGCCCAGAGACCCAGAGACCCAGAAGCCCAGAAGCCCAGAAGCCCAGAAGCCCAGAGGCCCAGAGACCCAGAAGCCCAGAAGCCCAGAGGCCCAGAAGCACAGAAGCCCAGAAGCCCAGAGGCCCAGAAGCACAGAAGCCCAGAGGCCCAGAAGCCCAGAGGCCCAGAAGCCCAGAGGCCCAGAAGCCCAGAAGCCCAGAAGCCCAGAGGCCCAGAGACCCAGGGACGAGGACAGGTGTGACGTGAAATGCTATGTCCGTGTTTCCGCTGACCATGTCGGCCTGACCGTGTGACCGGCACGGGTCGGGGTGACGTGTAACCGGCTGGACAGTATGACCGACACGGCTCGGGGTGACGTGTGCCAGCACGGCTCGGGGTGACGTGTGGCGGCTCGGGTCGGGGTGACGTGTGACCGGCTGGACCGTGTGCCGGCACGGCTCGGGGTGACGTGTGACCGGCACGGGTCGGGGTGACGTGTGACCAGCTGGACCGTGTGCCGGGCTGATGTGTGCCGCGGCCCCCGGGGCCCACTAATGGCCCCCCGCTGCACCGGACGATGAATGGCACGGTCGGGTCGTGAGCGGGCCCGCCGCGATGCCGGCGTAATCGGCCGGCCGGCAGACGGTCTGACCGACATCAGGCCGTGTAATAGCCGACAGACTCGTGTCGGTAATGGAGGCCGCGCGAGGTGGCGCCAAACGATTGCAATCAATGGCCCGCGCGGGAAGTGTAAGGCCGCCCGGTGTTCTTGATTACAGCATGTCAACCACTTAGGCTGTCTCGTTCTGGTGATGCATCGACGTCTGGTTGAAATGAAGAGCCGTGAGAGCTTTGGTAGTGGATCAGGCCGTCGATACTGCAGTATTTTACCTGACTTTGAGCAGTCGAGACAGAAATCATCTCAAAATCGCTACTTGAATGACTTATGTTTAAATGGTTTTAGTTCAGGATGTAGGAGGGTTATCAGTGGTGGAAGCTAATATTTGTATTCTTCAATTTATTTATGGTCCACTTTTCCATGAGGTTTGAACGGCATGTGAAGCTCCAACCCCAAACCTTTATTTAATTTATAATGAAGTCTGAGCGAACGTTATGGCTCTCTCGCTCCGTGTTGTGTTTTCTCGGCTAAAATGATGTCTGGAGCAGAGAGAAAGTTTGGAGGCGAAAATTGGTTTGGGACGGACCAGTTTTATAAATCGTAACCCGTTGTCAGTAATGATTGACAAAGTCAGAGCGGAAAATAAATTGGGACGCACCTCAACAAAAAGCGCCCCCCCCCCCCCCCCTCCCCTTCTCGTCCATTGACAACTTCAGAAACAAAACAAAATGTATTCCTTGCAGGACCATGTGACAAGAAACGCACTGTTTGCACCCATGTCTTTGCCGCCCTTCGGTTGTGTTATGAAATGATACACGATGTTAAAAACTCGTTGGATTTAACTTCAGAGACTTCCTTATATGATTGTGAGGCATGTTAATCTGTATACGACGAGCAGATCACGGTTCTACTTTTATGTAAGTGATAATAACTGCAATAAAATTCGCAGGTGTAAGATTCAAATGTTATATATAAAAAATATAAGAAGCTTGGATTGTTTTCCCCAATTTCCAAGAGGTGTTTGTTATTATCCGCTTTGCTTTGCTTTCACTGGTATTATCCAAGGCTGAGCATTGCTTCGCGAAGGATTTCCACCGGCTCTGCGACATGTGAGTAGTCGCGACTGATTGCCAGGGGCAGGGTGGATGGGTGAGCTGTCTGGACATGTGAGTAGTCGCGACTGATTACCAGGGGCAGGGTGGATGGGTGAGCTGTCTGGACATGTGAGTAGTCGCGACTGATTACCAGGGGCAGGGTGGATGGGTGAGGAGCTGTCTGGGTTGCGATATATCGGCCTGCCACATACCCAGATGCTTATCGACGCTGAGCTATGTGGCACACACCATGCGGCAGAAGCTAAAACTCGACCTGAATGCTTTCCGAAGACCGAAAGTTCATGCAAAGATACTTTTTAGTGATCACGTGCCTGCTACAAAAACATTTACACGAGCGATGTAGCTATTTGTTATTGTTGATGGTAATGTGGATGCGAGTGGCGGCTTTGGCTTTCTCCGACTGTGGTCCGCCGCGCGGCCGATGTTATCAGTTGGTTTACTCCCGGCGCACAACTTGCATCGCTATGACTGACGGCGCCGCGATAGCCGTGACCAGCAATGGTGTCACTGATAGCGCCGTATAGTCGCTGGCGGGGTGTGGCCGTCAGTCTGCAGCTCGTGTGATCGGTCCCGCGCCAGAGGCGGCCAGTCGGTCCGGCCCGTCCCGGCCGTCCATCCCACTGCTGCCCTCCAGCAGGCTGCCGCCGCCGGCCACTGGCCGCCAGACCCGCCACCCGCCACCCGGCCAAACAGCCCAAATTGAATCAGGATATATGGCGGTCGTCCGTCTCGACTGTGACGACCGCCGCTGATTATTGCGTGACCCGGGGAAGTAAGCGGAGCAGAAATGGGGCGGTAATGGGCGCGCTGTATTCATGGTGAGAGTTCAGAGAGCTGCGTCCTGCCTCCCCGCGGGAGAACGGTCTCCTCTCCCGCCGCCGACCGTCCTCCTCTCCCGCCGCCGGCCGTCCTCCGCCACTGGCTCCCCGCGGGAGGACGGTCTCCTCTCCCGCCGCCGGCCGTCCTCCTCCACTGCCTCCCCGCGGGAGGACGGTCTCCTCTCCCACCGCCGGCCGTCCTCCTCTCCCGCCGCCAGCCGTCCTCCTCCACTGCCTCCCCGCCTGAGGACGGTCTCCTCTCCCGCCGCCATCCTTCCTCCTCTCCCGCCGCCGGCCGTCCTCCTCCACTGCCTCCCCGCGGGAGAACGGTCTCCTCTCCCGCCGCCGGCCGTCCTCCTCCACTGCCTCCCCGCGGGAGGACGGTCTCCTCTCCCGCCGCCGACCGTCCTCCTCTCCCGCCGCCGGCCGCCCTTCCACTGCCTCCACTGCCTCCCGCGGGAGGACGGTCTCCTCTCCCGCCGCCGGCCGTCCTCCTCTCCCGCCGCCGGCCGTCCTCCTCTCCCGCCGCCGGCCGTCCTCCTCTTCCGCCGCCGGCCGTCCTCCTCTCCCGCCGCCGGCCGTCCTCCTCTCCCGCCGCCGGCCGTCCTCCTCTTCCGCCGCCGGCCGTCCTCCTCTTCCGCCGCCGGTCGTCCTCCTCCACTGCCTCTCCCGCCGCCGGCCGTCCTCCTCTCCCGCCGCCGGCCGCCCTCCTCCGCTGCCTCCCGCGGGAGGACGGTCTCCTCCTCCAGTCGGGACATATGTCGGCCAGCCTTTCGACACCCCGCCGTCATTGTGATGGAGCGACGTTTCGTAACGCATTGGCGCTTTATCGACTGCTAATGGTCCATTAACAATCGGTATTTCTGTCCACAGGTGAGAATGTTTTACGTGCGTCCGCGCTATTAGCATAGCTGAAGTGCGTGGTAAAAGTCACGCTACGCCTCTTCTCATCGCCAGTCACGAGCTCGGTGACAGATCAGGTAAGGCCATCTCGAAGGATCATCGCAAACTGCTTTCGAGATAGTGTTATAAATTAGTTTTGTCTCCGTAACTGCTAGTGCTCAGTGACAGCTGCTATATTTTCGCTGAGCGCGCGAGGTGCTGAATCGAGACGGGCAGGCAAGTTTTGGAAAATGGGATTAGTTGAAGAAGTGTTCTCGGTATCAAAGTGACATTTTGTCAGTCCAGTTTTGCGGATTTAATTTCAGTTAGCCGCTCGTCTGCTAACGGAGCTCAAATGCCGCGGGACACTGCCGAGTTTTGGAGATCGTCAAGCGCTGAGATTGAAAGCGTTCCGACTTATCTGATTTTGTTTCATCGGGATAATTTTGACGTTGACTGTCGCTGCGTTTAAGTTCAGAAGCGCGGCCCTGCAAGCGTTGACCCCGTGACTCCTGTTCGCCGTGCCCTGACGTCGAATCCCAGCTCTGCCGAACAGCGCTGTTGTAAACCGTACCAACCGACTCTCGTTTACAACAGGCAATCACGCCGTGCATGAGAACCCGACCGAGCCCATACACCACACGTGCCATCAAAGTCACGCTGCCGATAAATCGTGTGTAGTGCCGGCAGTGTTCGAGACTTCAGTATCGTTCAACATGGCTTTTGCCGGCAGTAAAGTGATATAGTCGTCGTCTGGATGGACCAACAAGTGTCTGGTCAGGAGCTTACTGCTTATTTATGCTGTACCGAGCCGTACCTGGAGCCGTACCGTACCATGTGTTGCCTCATGGACAAACTAGACATGTAAAACTTTAAGGCAGGTCAGAAGATGTCATGACTTTGATAGACATCCAATGTAATGCTGGGGCATGGTCGCCGTCAGATCAGCAAGGTAATCATGCAAAACAGATGTGTCTGTTTTATATATTTCAAGATGTAGGGCCACTGAATATTTTCGCCTATTTGTCGATAAAGTTACTTGTTTTGTGTTGTCGCTGACCGAGTTGTTTTGTATTTTGCTGACTGAGTCCCAGGCGTCCTAGCAACCAACTCGGAACATTTTCAGAAAACATATGTCCAAGACTGGTGTTCAACATATATTCACCTATCGAGCCCTCTGACTGGAGCCGTATGTCAGCTATGCTGCCATTTTTCATGTCTGCCATCTTTTTCTACACAATGAGAGCAAACCACTTTAACTACCAAATCACATCATCCCAAACAGACTTGAAACCAAAACCAAACATCATTATGGTTAAACCAATCCATTAAAAAAATGAAAAATTTCGTTTCGTTTATTTTTGTTTTTCGATAGCCAGAATTGTTTGCCTTTGCGCCGGAAACTGAGCCGGTTCATGTGCAGTTTATGGCGGCTGTCGTCTCCAGTGATGAGAACCCCGCCGCCGCGCCGGCGCCATTACATCCCGCCGCTGCGCCGGCCCGCACGCCATCACAGTCCAGCCGAGTTCAGACGCTAACGATCGCCGCGCCGTCCGGATCACATTGGCTGCTTGGCCGAGCGTGGTCATAAGGCCTTTTCAATTTTGCACAGGGCACTCAGGGCCGCTGTAAACTCGCCTCAAATTGGCTGTCATCGATCGAGGCCGTCCGGGTGTCGCGGAGAATGGTGTCCGGAGGACGGTATCGGGCCGGTCCCCCAAGGAGAGCAGTGCCCGAGTTAAATGCAGCAGCTACTCACAGTGGTGTAGCTTCTCCAGAGAAGTTGGGGGGAGGGGCTTAGCTGGGAAAAATCACTTAAAGGGATATTGCCACCTCCGGAGGACTTCTAAAAAGCAATTTAAATGAATGGTGGGGATCAACAATCATGTATGCTCAAGCTCAAACTTGCTCCTGCAGCACCTAAAGCAGTGTATCGGAAAAAAATTGTCTTACTCCAAAACGTTGGTCCCAGCTTTGCTCAGCTCAGCTTTGCTCAGTATTCATGATGGCCGCTCTCATCCAGTTTGCCCGCCACAAATAGCAGCCCGCCCAAAGCCGAAGCGTACGAATTCGCCGAGACTTGACCTTGAAAAGTCTGTCGGTGTTATAAGATATTGGTCACAAATCTCATACGGCCCCAAAGTCGAGCCATAGCCATTCTTGATGTTTTATTATGAAAGAGGCTAAAGTTGTTGAAAATATAATTAACTGCATACGTTTTTTAATTGTAAAGTGCGCTGACGGAATGGTGATGTCGAGTTTGAAATATGCAAAAGAAATCATAGTCTTTTTCAAAGAAGTGATTCTAAATAGTGATGAGACGACTGCAATTTTACAAATGTGTGTGCCAATCATGAGCGGTACGAATGTATATTATTTTATTTAATAGGGGAGTTTCGGGAACCAAATTTTGCAGGTGAAATCGGACACGCTTAATCTACTGATGCACACCAAAAACTCCATATTGGCTCGTGATGTGGCAATATCCCTTTAAAGTACCATCAAAATCCATAAAAATACAGATTTCTCCCCGGATTTGACCCACTTCCTCGTCCAAGTTGGGGGGGGGCTGAAGCCAAGTTGGAGGGAGGGGGCTGAAGCCCCTTCAACTGAATAGGACCCCTGGCTGCTCAATCGGTGACTGCTCGGTCTCAAAGCAGAATTAACGGAACGAGCAGAACAAAGCAGAAACATACTTCTTAGTCAGTCTAAGATGGCCAAACGATTAAAATAGCATGACGACATACAAGGGTGGTAGAAGCATACAGTTAACATGTACGACAAACCAGAAAAAATGTAGAAACAAATATATATATATATATATATATATATATATATATATATATATATATATATATATATATATATATATATTGAGTCTGTATGATCTTTGTTTGACTCTAATGTGCAGGTAACAAACAGGTGTGTGGTATACATAATTGTAAAAATGTCAGTGTTCTACTTCTGCGCGAATTTCGTTTGCGCGGATATCATTTCATACAGTTGTCATTTCAGATTGAAAGCAGTTAATCTTGGCTGGCCAATGTTGATATCCTAATATAAAGCTGCCCCAGCTTCCCATGAAGGCTGCGATAAAGTGAATGACGAGACTACCATGCTCGTAATTTGATCAGCTGGAGTTTTACTGCCGCCAGCCTCACGACGTTGATGAAAGCTGGCTGCGATTCATTTCGGGAGGCTCATTGAGATTTGTCTGTAAATTTTAGTGGCTAAAACAGCCCACCCGGTCCACAGATGAGACAGCCTTATTGGCTTACTATATACAGGGCCAAATAAGTACTGGTTTAGCTTGATCTTGCTGATGCTTGAGATTTATCAGGGAATAAAAGAAACGATATGTTGTATGTTTATGACATTTGCTACTGTAAATTCCATCTCCGCCGTCGTCCTGTATGAGAGCTTTATGTTGTAACCGAGGTAACTGAAGTCGCACCTTCGAAATATGGCGTGAAAGGCCTTGTTTAGCATAAGCTTGCCTGGACAGCGGACACAGTAATCAATATGACACATGTGATGTGTACCCCTCGACACATTTAAAGCCATCGGCTGCATTATAAAGTGACCTTCGTCAGCTGCCTGGACAGCTTGCCTGGACAGCGGACACAGTAATCAATATGACACATGTGATGTGTACCCCTCGACACATTTAAAGCCATCGGTCGCATTATAAAGTGACCTTCGTCAGCTGCCTGGACAGCTTGCCTGGACAGCGGACACAGTAATCAATATGACACATGTGATGTGTACCCCTCGACACATTTAAAGCCATCGGCTGCATTATAAAGTGACATTCGTCAGCTGGGTGAAACATGGAAATCATGACATAATTTCTTAAGAACCATGGAAATTGATTAGTTTTATTTGACATTAGGTTCCTAATGAGCCGACCGAGCTGTCGTCATATAGCCATGTCTCATTTTGAATGACAATAAACGTGTTGTAACCTTCAGCTTTTCATGTATAACTGTTTTGCGCATTTGTCACATACGGCCACTAGCGTCAACATAAGCTCGCACCATTCTCTTCTTGCCGTTTAGGGTGACTGTGATGACAGGTTGCTTTGTTCTGGCATGACACCTTGTCTGGCACGGCGTGCTGCCTTCAGCTGGCAACTGTTCAACAGCCACGAGAAAGAAAACAAACAGTATATGAAACTCTGTCACAAAACTTTCGCAGACTTTCAAGGTCATATTACGAAAAAAAAGTACAAATAAAATATGTATTTGCCGATTGAGTTCGTAACCGTAATTTTAAGACGCCTTTGTTATAGACAAATACATATATTGTAATTTCTCTAAAGCTTTCACACTTGTTTTTAGGAACAAGTTCGCTGCATAATCTCGTACAGTGTATTTGTTTTCGTACAGTACAGTGTATTTGTTTTCGTACATTACAGTTTTTTGTTTAATGTACTAACGTTCTCCATTGAATTGTTCAGTTTGTAGTTTGCAGGCCAAAAATGTAAGCTTCCACCAAATTATATAGCATGTATTGTCTTATGTCCTAGCGTTTTCCATTGAATTGTTCCGTCGCTATTGTCTGCTGCACGGGTGGGCTTCAGTAATAAGCTCTCTTCCCCTCCCTCTCTCCGGTCCCTCTCTCCGGAAGAGGCGGTGCCAGGTAATGTAACAGTTCCATTCATGCATCCCCTACGAGTGGTGCTGTCACTCGGTTTGGCAGCTCTGCCACCGGTCCTGTCTCTGGGGTGGAGTTGCCAGATAATACGGCAGCTCTGCCACCGGTCCTGTCTCTGGGGTGGAGTTGCCAGATAATACGGCAGCTCTCCCACCGGTTCTGTCTCTGGGGTGGAGTTGCCAGATAATACGGCAGCTCTGCCACCGGTCCTGTCTCTGGGTGGAGTTGCCAGATAATACGGCAGCTCTGCTACCGGTCCTGTCTCTGGGTTGGAGTTGCCAGATAATACGGCAGCTCTGCTACCGGTCCTGTCTCTGGGGTGGAGTTGCCAGATAATACGGCAGCTCTGCCATCGGTCCTGTGTCTGGGGTGGAGTTGCCAGATAATACGGCAGCTCTGCTACCGGGCCTGTCTCTGGGGTGGAGTTGCCAGATAATACGGCAGCTCTCCCACCGGTCCTGTCTCTGGGGTGGAGTTGCCAGATAATACGGCAGCTCACCCACCGGTCCTGTCTCTAGGGTGGAGTTGCCAGTTAAGGTGGAGCAGCAGCTCTGTGCAGCCCCTGCCGTTGAGGCGGCGCCGTGGCGTGGCGGGTTGCCATGGTAACTCAATGTCTGCCGGTCCTATCCCGTCTCTGTCTGCCGGTCCTGTCCCGCCTCTGTCCCACCTCTGTCTGCCGGTCCTGTCCCGCCTCTGTCCCGCCTCTGTCCCGCCTCTGTCTGCCGGTCCTGTCCCGCCTCTATCCCACCTCTGTCTGCCGGTCCTGTCCCGACTCTGTCCCGCCTCTGTCCCGCCTCTGTCTGCCGGTCCTGTCCCGCCTCTGCCCCGCCTCTGCCCCGCCTCTGTCCCGCCTCTGTACCGCCTCTGTCCCGCCTATGTCTGCCGGTCCTGCCCCGCCTCTGCCCGCCTCTGTCCCACCTCTGTCTGCCGGTCCTGTCCCACCTCTGTCTGCCAGTCATGTCCCGACTCTGTCCCGCCTCTGTCCCGCCTCTGTCTGCCGGTCCTGCCCGCATCTGCCCCGCCTCTGTCCCGCCTCTGTACCGCCTCCGTCCCGCCTCTGTCTGCCGGTTCTGTCCCGCCTCTGTCTGCCGGTCCTGTCCCACCTCTGTCTGCCAGTCATGTCCCGACTCTGTCCCGCCTCTGTCCCGCCTCTGTCTGCCGGTCCTGCCCGCATCTGCCCCGCCTCTGTCCCGCCTCTGTACCGCCTCCGTCCCGCCTCTGTCTGCCGGTTCTGTCCCGCCTCTGTCTGCCGGTCCTGTCCCGCCTCTGTCCCGCCTCTGTCCCGCCTCTGTCCGCCGGTCCTGTCCCGCCTCTGTCTGCCGGTCCTGTCCCGCCTCTGTCCCGCCTCTGTTCGCCGGTCTTCCCCCGCCTCTGTCCCGCCTCTGTCTGCCGGTCCTGTCCCGCCTCTGTCCCACCTCTGCCTGCCGGTCCTGTCCCACTTCTGTCCCGCCTCTGTCCCACCTCTGTCTGCCGGTCCTGTCCCGCCTCTATCCCACCTCTGTCTGCCGGTCCTGTCCCGACTCTGTCCCGCCTCTGTCCCGCCTCTGTCCCGCCTCTGTCTGCCGGTCCTGCCCCGCCTCTGCCCCGCCTCTGCCCCGCCTCTGTCCCGCCTCTGTCTGCCGGTCCTGTCCCGCCTCTGCCCCGCCTCTGTCCCGCCTCTGTCCCGCCTCTGTACCGCCTCTGTCCCGCCTATGTCTGCCGGTTCTGCCCCGCCTCTGACCCGCCTATGTCTGCCGGTCCTGGCCCACCTCTGTCTGCCGGTCCTGTCCCAACTCTGTCCCGCCTCTGTCCCGCCTCTGTCTGCCGGTCCTGCCCGCATCTGCCCCGCCTCTGTCCCGCCTCTGTACCGCCTCCGTCCCGCCTCTGTCTGCCGGTTCTGTCCCGCCTCTGTCTGCCGGTCCTGTCCCGCCTCTGTCCCGCCTCTGTCCCGCCTCTGTCCGCCGGTCCTGTCCCGCCTCTGTCCCGCCTCTGTCCGCCGGTCTTCCCCCGCATCTGTCCCGTCTCTGTCTGCCGGTCCTGTCCCGCCTCTGCCCCGCCTCTGTCCCGCCTCTGTCCCGCCTCTGTCCCGCCTCTGTCCCGCCTCTGTCCCGCCTCTGTCTGCCGGTTCTGCCCCGCCTCTGTCTCGCCTCTGTCTGCCGGTCCTGCCCCGCCTCTGTCCGCCTCTGTCCCGCCTCTGTCTGCCGGTCCTGTCCCGCCTCTGTCTGCCGGTCCTGTCCCGCCTCTGTCCCGCCTCTGTCCCGCCTCTGTCTGCCGGTCCTTTCCCGCCTCTGTCTGCCGGTCCTGTCCCGCATCTGCCCCGCCTCTGTCCCGCCTCTGTCCCGCCTCTGTCTGCCGGTCCTGCCCCGCCTATGTCCCGCCTCTGCCCCCCCCCCACTCTGTCTGCCGGTCCTGTCCCGCCTATGTCCCGCCTCTGTCTGCCAGCTACCTCAGCCAGTGGCCATCTGACTGCCAGACCTGCCGTCTGGCAAGATCTGTTGTATACCGTACCAATGGGCGGAGTACCGACCGCGGCCGCCGGCACCGGGCCGGCACAGGGTCTGGCCGGCGCCGATGTGGTGTTCGTCGACATTCCCAGCGCTGCTGTGTATTACTTTGGCCTATTATCGAGCCTGATGGCGGTTCGTTACGTCCGAGGTCCGACCCACAGTTTATGGCGGCTGTTTGCGGCCCGCACCTGGCTGCCTGCCGTATACATTCATTAGCAGCCGGGAATGACATTCATTAGCAGCCGGGAATGAGGTGGGTTATGCAAGAAATGCCTGCCATGGCAGTCGTCGAACGGTCCCTAGCGAACTCATTACCCTCAAAGCGCGCGATATGCTGTAACAGACGGCCAACATTGCGAGTTGTGCTATGTTTATCCCGGGAAAATGGGGTGTAATTGTGTGAGCGGTGTAATATATACGGGGAACGCGGGCGACCACTTTCAAACTGCTCCCTACAAATGGGCGGCTTGTCGTTGCTGGATTGGTGGGATATGTCGGCGATAGCATGAGGCGGGCGCATTTATGCGAGCAGTATACCCACCACTGATATATGCATTAACAGCTCCGGCAAATATAACCATACGAGTACTTGCATATGCAGTACATGCACTCGGCCTTGCCACCGACCGAAACCTTCACCTGGAACAGCCCGGTCACTAAGGTCTCTCGCTGCCCTAATATATACAATATCTCCATCAAACTGGCACTTGCTCCTTGGGTCTGATTTGTCCATGAATCCCACTTTCCCTACTCGACGCCACCATTTTATGACAAATAACCAGCTTAGTTGTTTGAGCAGTTCGTAAGACTCTATATACACACTGGTTAGCTGACACAGGGTCGGCTGTTAGCAGTACATTTGTCATCCTCCCTGCCTCCCTCGTCCCACAGCCCCGGCGCCCGCACCCCATTCCAGTGTGGATTAACTCTGCGTCTCGGCTAAATGGTTCGGTGATGCGTGGAAATGACGGCTACATTGGCCGCACAAGTGTCGTCTGGAGAGCGACGCGGCGAAAGCCGGCCTTAATTACTCCTCCGCAGGCCCCGCTGCAGACGTCATTTCCGGAAACCGCCCCGGCTGCACGCTGTTCCCAGGCTGGGGCGCGGCACGACTGAAGCGCTGGGTATTCAACATGGCCGAGCCTGTCGCGAAATCTTCACACGGCACGCCAAACTATTCAAACCGGCCGCAAGGCAGTGGATAACACAGTGCAGGGATAGTGCATACGGTAGTAGTGATGTACCAAGTTTTGCGTTTTCCAGATTAGACACACACACACACATCAGTTCCACCTGCATTGCAGCGCCTGTGTAATAATGATGACGCCCAATTGTGTTCGTGTTAACAACATCCGGCTGTTCGTACGCGGACGTCTCAGTAGCAGCGGGGGAGAATTGAGACCGGTTGTTGGTCGCCCCGTGGCGCAATTACAGAGAAACTGGTCCAGCTCGAGTCGGCTGGAGGCAGGCTCGGGCGTCCTGGTCGGGGATGAAGCAGGTCTCTGGCCTGGGTCGGTATGGTGTGTTCATAAAACCTCCCCCTGGCCGACGCACTGGCAGCAACACGGATGGAGCACCAGTACGGGAGGCGGTGCTTCATACCAGGTCACGGCCCACGGGCTGACCCCGACATGACCCTGCGGCAGACCGGACTGCCCCAGTCCGGACTGCCCCAGATGTGACCCCGTCTACCTCCCTCTTCTGGCACGTATCGGTCCCTGCATACCAACCACATTCTCCTGATTCCTGGCAAGACCCACCGGTCGTGAGCTCACGTCAGCGCGATAACAACTGCAGCAGCTCGCGCTTATTTGCGAGTAATTATGTATCTCTGGAAACGTAACAACCCACTCGCGTCATGTCCAAACCATTTGCATTGCATTATATGGCGGCATTGTCTTGGTGACGTACATCATCACCATATTCCTCCGCTGTTTCTGGGGCAACAAAGGACACTAAAGGTGCCTTGAGCACTGACATGACAGAGGACACGGCTGTGGATCGGTAGGTACCGACTTATACTACCGCCAAGCAGCCGTGCCAGTCGGCGACTGCCCGAGGCCGGCCTGACCTGTTCCTCCGTGGGTCGCCGTGGCAGTGCAGTGGCCGACTTATACTGCCGCCAAGTAGCCGTGCCAGTCGGCGACTGCCCGAGGCCGGCCTGACCTGTTCCTCCGTGGGTCGCCGTGGCAGTGCAGTGGCCGACTTATACTGCCGCCAAGTAGCCGTGCCAGTCGGCGACTGCCCGAGGCCGGCCTGACCTGTTCCTCCGTGGGTCGCCGTGGCAGCAGTGCCGTGGTCCAATGGTTCCGGTGGCGGATCCATAGGGAGGCCGGCCATACTAGGGTAATAGAACAACGGGTAGAACAGTAAGGAATGTAACGCCCACATTAATTAGACAAGATATAATTTGTATCGTAATTGTTTTGTCTATTATAAATTAAAGTTATTGTTTGCTATCAATAACTTGTATTTCCATAGCTTATATCTTTATTTATTGAATTAAACTCCAGCAAATATACGAAGTAGTAGTCGAAGTAGTGTATATTTCAGTACATGTAGTAGCATTTGGAAGCGGTCATATTAAATTCTACTACGAAGTAGTAGTCGAAGTAGTGTATATTGCAGTACCTGTAGTAGCATTTGGAAGCGGTCAGCGGTCGTTCCGACATTTTGTTAACCCCCAAGCCCATTTAATTTGTACGCCCGGAATATCGAAAAATGGTAAATAGAAACGTTGTAGCTAAGGCTTGTAGCTATCTGTTCCATAAGTCGGATTTAAAATATGCACCATAGGTTACGAGCCAGCCTCGTCTGAAAATCATCGATTTAACATGGGAACCCTATGGTGTAGTAGGTTTGTAATGCCCAAACGCCCGAGTGCTGCCAACTGTTACTGGTGGGGGCTGGGCCATAGAACCATGACCTCTCCTTTGAGCCGCAATAGGGGCCATAGCCGAGCGTCTTTAGAGGGCCCATTCTGGAGTGACGAGGTCCATTCTGGCTCTAAGAGACTCATGTTAGCCTTTAGAGGGCCCATTCTAGCATTTAAAGGAGCCATTTTAATATACGGAGGGCTCAATTCCGTCTTCAGAGGCCCCATTCGACCTACTGAGGACTTCCTTGGAGTAGAGCCCACCAAAGTCTGAGGCGCCCATGCCACTATTGCTGCGTGGCGGCGCCCATGACCGAACCCTGGATCTGCGCCACTGATTGTATATCGTCTGCAGTTTGGATGCCCGTCATCTCCGCTGATGGCTGTTCGATCCCATCCCGGCCCTGAGTTACATCCCGGCCCTGAGTTACATCCCGGCCCTGAGTTACACTCTCAGTGTAATTGGTGACCGAGTGGCGCGCAGAGTTGGCGCCATGATTGGGGAGCCAATGTGTTTAACTCATACCATGTGCCGGCCATCGCCTTCCATTGACCTTGCATGTAGCGTGATACCGATTGGATGACCTGCCCAGGGGGATTCTTCCACATACACACATCACTCACATCAGTGATGCAGAATAGGTATCGATTGCACGAGAACCCGTCGTGGCGGATGTGCAATGGCAGATGGCGAGGATGTCTGACTGCGTCCGGTACAAGACTTCGGCTTATCGGGATCTGCTCAGATCAGATCAATGACCCCATGTTTCACCACATCCTGACCATAGGCGTACCCAAGGGAGGGGGAGGGGGGGGGGCAAACGGGGCAATTTCTCCCTCCTGAAGGTCTGTACGTGCCCCCTTGGCCGTATGTGCCCCTTTGGAAATAGGGCCCGAAGGGCCCTATTTCGAGAAAAAAAATGAACGATTTTGTTGTTTAAATTACAGAAGAAAAAAATGTTAAAAATATGCCCCTCTTTAAATATAGTGGGCCAAATTCGTTGATTTTTTTGGTGGGGGTGCCTTATGCCCCCTGATCAGAAATTGCCCCCTCCTGGAGTGAATCCTTGGTACGCCGCTGATCCTGACTAATCCTTCCGTCGCCATCTCTTCTGGCCCGAGTCACATGTTTAAGATCCGCATCTGATTTTTTTTAAACGGTAGTGAGTCAAGCATTCATAGCATGGCAAGTATAGTGGTTGCTCTTAGAGCGTGATACGTCCCTAACGTTTAATGGGAAGCAAGGAAGGAGCGGTACTACTTATCGGAGATGTCTTAGCCCTGCATGGCGTGGTGGGATTGGTCAGGCGCAGACGGTGTTAGGGGAAGGAAACAGTCCCCCGGTCCTCTTAAGTGCCGGTCAACCCGCGTTTTGATGTAGCAAGGATGATTCGGAGTGACTGGTGTCGAGGCATGCGAGGCTCAGTGACGTGTTTAGGGTTGATGCCTCAGGATTATCCGTGGATCCGACATATTTCATTGTATTTACTTCAGAGCTTCCAACACGGTAGTCAAAACCAATTACGTATCAAGCACGCTTTTCACAAAGATGTTTATCTCCCCACTTGAACAGCACAGTGAATGCTGTCCGGGTCAGTTGAGCGCATCTTCAAAACATCCGTAACTGTACGGCCTTTCCCTGGTCGATGTCTCGTTGTTCGGCCGTCGTGCTATAGATGTCACTAGTGTCGGCGCCGGACGGCTGGCGGCTCGTCTCTCCTCACCGGCGCGCCGCGCGGCACCTGCTGCTGCCTGCTTCTCTGTATCCGGGAGACCTCCGGAGTGAGGACGGCGGCAGCTGGGACAGCCTGATGAAACACGGGTACTGCGGCCATCAGCAGCTGGGAGAGGCCGTTGTGTCGGCGTGTGCCACCGCGGGCCGCCGCTGCCCGGCCGGACGGGACGCCACCGATTGCACCATGCGGCGCGCGACAGTCGTGCCGGCAGCACGGGCATCAGCCCAGTAATCAGAGGGGACCCGGATGGAGCCGACACGGCTGCCGGATACCGGCCACCGCGGCAAGCTGCTCCCCGCCCGGACACCGATAAGTTACAGCCGTCATGTTACTCGGTGGGACGGGGCTGCATGGGCGCTGGTTACCAGGCGCGGCGGCCGACGAACCATGACATCTCGCCGCCCGCAGCGGACGGCCGACGCTCGTCTGCACAGCTTCAAGGGCTGCCGGCCGACATGTCGAGCGGGAGACCGCGACTGTCTGCAGGCGACCGTGGCATGTCGTTTCACGGCACGCTGCGGTTGCAAATCGACAGCTAAACCACTTGGCGGCTTTAACGCCGTTGCGTGCAACTACGCCTTTCGGCGAGCCAAATTGAGTGGACCTCTAAGCTATACGCGGGACCCGTTAGCCGCCAAAGACCTGAATCATCTAAATGGTTATGATAATCTCGATGGCCCGTGCCGTACTCCTCTGGCGCTGCGTCCACACAGGACTCCACAGCAGCGTGCAGTCCTCAGACAGCCCTGTCTTGCCGCGGGCCCGTGGTGGCGGACGGTGAGTCCAGTCCGGCACTGCGTCCACACAGGACTCCACAGCAGCGTGCAGTCCTCAGACAGCCCTGTATTGACGCGGGCCCGGGGTGGCGGATGGTGAGTCCAGTCCGGCACTGCGTCCACACAGGACTCCACAGCAGCGTGCAGTCCTGTCTTGACGCGGGCCCGGGGCGGCGGACGGTGACTCCAGTCCGGCGCAGTTGGCAGGACTGGCGGCCGGAGACCATCCTCTCTCCGGCGCGGTCCCATCAGATACGCCCGGCGGCACTCGGTGACGACAAACGGCAGTGCAATATACCCATCAGCACGCACCAGCCCTCTGCGGCGCCACAGCTGCCGGCTGACCTCGCGCTGCCGGCTGCCGCGGCCGCTCACTGTCCCAGTGGAAACACACGGACAACCGGGCTGTTGACAATCGGAACTGATCGGTTATGAGCTTGGCTTATCGGGACCTGCGAGAATCATTTAGATTGAGTATTGAACGGTCTTGTGTTAAGTGCCGAACTCACTACGGCAAACGGCAAACGGCTATTTTATCGTGCGACGTTACTCGTGCTCCTGCAATAGTAGTATTGTTAAACATCGGTCCAGAGAATGATGGTTTAGTAAGACGATGAGGCAGCTCCCTTCATTAATATCATGCCAAAATGGATGGGCGTCTCGGTTCGGTTCGTCCCCTTCGTGGTAGCCCGTAGCCATACCATAGCTGAGCGTTACTCACCGCTGCTTAGCATAGAGTCCCAGCCTGCATGCTTTTACTCGATATGCAAATACTTTTTAACCGCGGAATATGTGTCGACGTCCATCAGAAAATCGCTTTCAGCCACCATAATAAAACCCAGCCATAAACCTGTCATCGCTCGCACTCATTGTGGTTTATCACCGGGAGCGCCGAGCCGCAACAAAAGCGCTGCGTCGATTGTGTGGCGTCCGCGAGACGATTCCGACGCAGCCGACGGCAGTTCGTCGGCGACACCGCCATCAGAGTGGCACCCAGCCTCCTCCCAGCTGTGCGTCGCCTTTTGTGGCGCGGTGTATGAGTATTGCCGTGGCCGGGCGGCGGGTGGCGGTGCGGTGGTGGGGCGGTGGGGCGGTGGGACAGTGGGGCGGTGGGGCGGTGCGGCGGTGGGGCGGTGGCGCCGGTCCGCCGCCAGTCCGCTGTCAGATGGGCGCCGCTGTCAGTTGAAGCAGGCGGCCGTCACGCCGGATTTGGTCCCTTCCGGAGAATGCACCACACCGCAACACGCCGGATAGGCCCGCTTGGCCGGTTATTGATTGGGCTCCAGGTTAGCACTGGGGTCAAGGGGGAGCAACATGGACCGCCGCGCACAGCGGGCGAAGTCAGAGGACGTTTTGTTCAGGGTAGTATTGTTCATGAGAGTCAATAGCTACATGGAACACACAACAGCAAGCAAGCCGTGATGACATTCTGCAATGTCTGAGCAGTGTGCCCGAATTCGTTGAGCTCGTTCGAATAATGTCTGTCAACATGTTTCAATGGCTTTAAAAGGAGTTCAAATCGGGGTCGCTTAATTTCGTCATCGTGCACATATTCATCACTTCGCTATCAATGTGATCCTTCATGTTCGACTCTGTCAGACGCAGAGAGCGTCAGCTGCGATGTGCAGCATGTTCGCCGGCCTGTTCAGCTTTCACTCTCTCACTCTATCACGTGTGACGGGCATTGTATGCACATTAATGTAGCCGCGCTCGCCTCGCGCCATAATGCGAAGCCGCATTAGAAAGGAGCCAACACAATTCACCCACAATCGAACGAAAAACACGTCCACGCCTCCCGAGCAGTTCCATCAAACCTTCTATCAAAACGGCGATGGTTTGGCCGGCGAAGTCGTTTCTAATGACTGTATTTACGCCTCCGAGACCCCATTGACTTCTTTATCGAACAGAAGACCCATTCATCGATCAGGGAGCAGTGAATTGGTGCTGACCCTGATGTGTGATTTATTGGCCCCCTACTAATTAAACGGCGGCAATGATCGATGCGTGGCCTTACGCCACAATCAGTCAGTGGGTCAGCCGGGCACCGCGGCCTGGCATCGGGTCGCCTCTGCACGCCGCACCGGGCCGGCACCGCGGCCTGACATCGGGCCGCCTCACCGGGCCGGCACCGCGGCCTGACATCGGGCCGCCTCACCGGGCCGGCACCGCGGCCTGACATCGGGCCGCCTCACCGGGCCGGCACCGCAGCCTGGCATCGGGCCGCCTCACCGGGCCGGCACCGCAGCCTGGCATCGGGTCGCCTCACCGGGCCGGCACCGCGGCCTGACATCGGGCCGCCTCACCGGGCCGGCACCGCGGCCTGACATCGGGCCGCCTCACCGGGCCGGCACCGCGGCCTGACATCGGCCGCCTCACCGGGCCGGCACCGCGGCCTGACATCGGGCCGCCTCACCGGGCCGGCACCGCGGCCTGACATCGGGCCGCCTCACCGGGCCGGCACCGCGGCCTGCCATCGGGCCGCCTCACCGGGCCGGCACTGCGGCCTGACATCGGGCCGCCGCACCGGGCCGGCACCGTGCCGTGCAGCAGTCCTGGCACCGGCACCGGCACCAGGGGGCGGTACCGGCACCAGGGGGCGACACCGGCACCAGGGGGCGACACCGGCACCAGGGGCGACACCGGCACAAGGGGGCGGCACCGGCACCAGGGGGCGACACCGGCACAAGGGGGCGGCACCGGCACCAGGGGGCGGCACCAGCACCAGGGGGCGGCACCGGCACCAGGGGGCGACACCGGCACCAGGGGGCGGCACCGGCACCAGGGGCCGGCACGTCCCCGTCGGCTGTCACTGCATGACGCTGTCCCGCGCCAGATAAGGCACGTCCAATCTCGCCTCACTGCGAACACGTCCAATCTCGCCTCACTGCAAACGAACCTCCGTGCCGTGCTGTACAGCGTGCGTGTCACGTGCGCAGTCAGCCGTGCCGTCAGGACCGGGTGGAAAGTGTCGGATGTGTCGCCTGTGCCGCTGCTAACGCTGATTGGATGAGTCGTGTCGGGGCCATACCACGGGCAGATAACTGGTCAGCGTCATTAACTGACAGTCCTGATGAACAGCGAGAAATTCAGTGGACACTTATGTGATTGTGGTCTCCGTTAATTGTGCTCCATCCAACTGTTCTCCGGCCACTGACTTCACAACCAGGCTGAGGTATTCGCAGGAAGCTGACGATGCTGAATCTGACTCCTGTGTGTGCACATCAGACCAGGACACAGGTTCAATACAGTACAGGTCTCGTACGCTGCATGCCTAAGAATGCCATGTACCGGAGGACTGGTGGATCCAGAACGGCCATGAAGGCTCGCTTGAATTGGGCAAATTTTGTTTAATGTACAAATTTAAAACTCATCGGTTGTCGCTGGCTAAATGAAGAAATATTTAAACCAGTTGTCAGAGTGATGTGTGCTTCTTTTGTCTTGAAAATAAAGGCATTGGCCGTATTTTGATCGATTTAGTCGTTCTAGGAGGGGCTGTGGGGGCCTGTGGACCTGCCAGTCCTGTGTCAGTGGTATACACCGCACACTGCCTCCGGCGGAGACGGCTCAGCTGACCCGGTACAGACTAGACGGTGTACAGCTATAGATACCGGTGTTTGAGGCACGCCTCATCTCAAAGCCTATCTCACCGGCCAGATATGGCTCTATCATCACAACCGTGCGAGTTGCGTGATATGAAGGGAGGCGGCTATCGTGATATGAAGGGAGGCGGCTATCGTGATATGAAGGGAGGCGGCTTTGTGAACGGAACCTTGATCGCCGTAATGCTTACCTTCGTTAGTGTCGAGGAAAACAATGGATTTTGTTTTATAAGGTAAAGCCATGATTAAGGCGGATATCTATCAGATATGTCTTGATGTATCACTTAGCAGTAATAGTGTATCATTATGCCCCTGGAAGCTGGTATTTTACTTCGTGCAAATTATTATCCAATCGGTCTATAACTGCACCCAGAATACCCGCAACGCATCTTTTGACGGGACAGAGGCACGCAAAAGGGTCCTGGCGCTGCCTGATCATCACGCTCAGATCCATCAGGCCCCATTTCCACCATCAACCGCCCCAATACGGCGCCTGTCACGGTCACAGCCTGTTACACCAACTCTCACCAACGCTTCCAACGAACTCCAATGGAGCCCAATGGAGGATAACATAGGACTGTCACACGGGTGGCACAAAGTTGGAAGGATTTGGTTACCTCTGAAAAAAAATACATTGCGGCGACTATGGCGCACATACT
This sequence comes from Chirona hameri, assembly GCA_036785665.1. NCBI lineage: Eukaryota > Metazoa > Arthropoda > Thecostraca > Balanomorpha > Balanidae > Chirona > Chirona hameri. The sequence continues at coordinate 190,620 of JAXIVJ010000652.1, forward strand.
GGGCTGTGTCGAAATAATTGTGTTCAGAACATGCTCACAGCGTCCTTTGGACCAATCAGCGACTGCTTTTGTGTCAGAATTTCACGCGTGTCAAATTGGACATGGAATCATCGAAGTAACTTGAATTGTGGAAATCGGTCTTTTTAGCCAGAATTTGTCACTTTTGTCAGCTGATTCAACCCGGTTGTTGTCACACACGCTCGTTGGTGAGTTGGAAGGTTTTTGCACCTCTGATGTCCACAGTTATGCTCGAATGGCTCGGACGGTAACGTCCTCTGTTTATGTATTACTATGATGGTCGCACATAACTGCGCAGAAATGACATACCGACACCATAAGAATCAGGCATTCATAAGTCATATCACCGTCAGCCGGGGACGGCGATTGTCACAGTGTGTCGGGTGTTTTGTCCTCATCTGTCGGCCGAAGCCATTAGCGTGTGAGCACCATCAGACGGTCGCCGTTCCTCTTCCAGAGCTACCTCCGACCCGCCGGCCTGTTTTTACCCGCCGCTTTGTCAAACGAGACACAATAAGCGCCCAGATTAAGAAATGCGTCTGTTTTTTCTCGGTGGTCCCACCTCTCTCGCCGCCGCCGCCGCCGCCGCCGCCGCCGCTTCCGGCGCCAAAACACCAACAATAGCAGCTCGATTTGGAGTACTGCCCTCATACAGCCCCATTGCGACTATCTGAACCCACCATCCGAACCCATCGCCGGAACCTCTTGTCTGAACGCACCGCCTGAACCTCTTGTCTGAATCTACCACCATCCTCCTACCGCACCAGCGTCTGGACCCGCTGGCCTCTGCTGCAGCGCCGTCTCCCATTGTCAAACAGCAGCTCCGAGAGCCGCAGCAAAAACCGGCGGCGGCCAGTGCAAATCGCCAACAGTGACTGGCCGGGACTGGGGGGGGGGGGGGGGGGGGGGGGTGACGGCGGCGGCAGGCCAACGCCGCGGCTGCTGCCACGCACCCGGTCGCGCGACCAGCCGCAGGTTATCCTCGCAGCCGCTAATTACATATTGCGCTCACGCACTGAGTAAGGAGAGAGTGCAGTCAGAGGTGCTGAAAGCGGACATCAAAGGGCCTCATCGATCTTTTTGCTTGTCTTTTTTCAGGGCCAGAGACGCGCAATCTTTAAGCGTGTTCAGACGCCAGTGCTATTAGTGCTGGTCACTGATGATGGGTTAAATGGTGTCCAGAAACACCTGAGGATGGGTTAAATGGTGTCCAGAAACACCTGAGGATGGGTTAAATGGTGTCCAGAATCACCTGAGGATGGGTTAAATGGTGTCCAGAAACACCTGAGGATGGGTTAAATGGTGTCCAGAAACACCTGAGGATGGGTTAAATGGTGTCCAGAAACACCTGAGGATGGGTTAAATAGTGCCCAGAAACCCGCCGCTGGAAACTGTGACGCACTGCAATGCTCCCTGCATATCCCGCGTATTCTGCATGAGACTGTATACGCAATGCGATTGGTAGGGCTACGTTGGGTGCATCTGTACAGGACATGACAGAAACATGATGAACACCTATCAGCAGACTGCTGTCAGAAATCGGCCCGTTGTCGAAACAGAGCCACTCCGGAAATGCGCCACGTTCTGCGCTGAACAAGCCCTGCGTTGAATGCGCCGCATTCATGTATTCCCGGCGGATCTTTGAAGTGTGTATGTTGTTGGAGACTGGGAGCAGTAGTTAATGCAGGAATCTGTGCCGGTCTGATATAGCCACTCCCCGGGTCGTGAGATGTTTGGAGCCGCCGACAGGGGGCGGGCCGGGTGGCGCGTCGCTCGTCCCAGGTGCGCAGTATCGCCACATCCGCGCCACTATCATGTGATCTGCGCCGCCACTGCCGCGTCAGTCGACACATCGAACATGACACGGTGGGCCCCTGCCGACCCGGCGAACCTGACGGACGGAGCCAGGGTGCCGCCACGGGCGAGGACGACTGACGGTCATCGGCCAGGGCAGCAGGGACGACCGTGGGTCCGTGACCGTCCCTCGGCCAGGGGAGCGGGGACGAGTCCGTGACCCGTCCCTCGGTCAGGGCAGCGGGGACGACCGCTGGGTCCGTGACCCGTCCCTCGGCCAGGGGAGCGGGGACGAGTCCGTGACCCGTCCCTCGGTCAGGGCAGCGGGGCGATCGCTGGATCCGTGACCCGTCCCTCGGCCAGGGCAGCGGGGACGACCGCTGGGTCCGTGACCCGTCCCTCGGTCAGGGGAGCGGGGACGAGTCCGTGACCCGTCCCTCGGTCAGGGCAGCGGGGCGACCGCTGGGCCCGTGACCCGTCCCTCGGCCAGGGCAGCGGGGACGACCGCTGGGTCCGTGACCCGTCCCTCGGCCAGGGGAGCGGGGACGAGTCCGTGACCCGTCCCTGGGTCAGGGCAGCGGGGACGACCGCTGGGTCCGTGACCCGTCCCTCGGCCAGGGGAGCGGGGACGAGTCCGTGCCCCGTCCCTCGGTCAGGGCAGCGGGGCGACCGCTGGATCCGTGACCCGTCCCTCGGCCAGGGCAGCGGGGACGACCGCTGGGTCCGTGACCCGTCCCTCGGTCAGGGGAGCGGGGACGAGTCCGTGACCCGTCCCTCGGTCAGGGCAGCGGGGCGACCGCTGGGCCCGTGACCCGTCCTTCGGCCAGGGCAGCGGGGACGACCGCTGGGTCCGTGACCCGTCCCTCGGCCAGGGCAGCGGGGACGAGTCCGCTGGGTCCGTGACCCGTCCCGCCACGGCGCTCATTCTTACATCGTTTGATATCGGGGTATTTATTATACAATGACAGTCCATCACGGTATGTATTGTATCAGTGCAGTTGAGTTGGCTGGTCCCACGATTGTTCGGCCGCACGTCTGTCGCGGTTTGTTTGAGTGATGGTGACGCTTACGACACGTCAGGTCTCCTAGATTCAGTTTTGCGCTCGATCGATTTATGAAGAGGCCATTCAAACAATGTTTGACTGGCCGTCTGATATTGCGTGCCGGACCATAAGTCTTGTCATATGAGGTCTCCTCTGTCGTTTGGTCAGATGAGTCGTTCCCCATGGTTACAGCGATCGACCGTCAGTTATCCATGGTTACAGCGATCGACCGTCAGTTCCCCATGGTTACAGCGATCGACCGTCAGTTATCCATGGTTACAGCGATCGACCGTCAGTTCCCCATGGTTACAGCGATCGACCGTCAGTTATCCATGGTTACAGCGATCGACCGTCAGTTCCCCATGGTTGCAGCGATCGACCGTCAGTTCCCCATGGTTACAGCGATCGACCGTCAGTTCCCCATGGTTGCAGCGATCGACCGTCAGTTATCCATGGTTACAGCGATCGACCGTCAGTTCCCCATGGTTGCAGCGATCGACCGTCAGTTACCCATGGTTACAGCGATCGACCGTCAGTTCCCCATGGTTACAGCGATCGACCGTCAGTTCCCCATGGTTGCAGCGATCGACCGTCAGTTATCCATGGTTACAGCGATCGACCGTCAGTCCCCCATAGTTGCAGCGATCGACCGTCAGTTACCCATGGTTACAGCGATCGACCGTCAGTTCTCCATGGTTACAGCGATCGACCGTCAGTTACCCATGGTTACAGCGATCGACCGTCAGTTACCCATGGTTACAGCGATCGACCGTCAGTTCCCCATGGTTACAGCGATCGACCGTCAGTTCCCCATGGTTACAGCGATCGACCGTCAGTTCCCCATGGTTACAGCGATCGACCGTCAGTTCCCCATGGTTACAGCGATCGACCGTCAGTTCCCCATGGTTGCAGCGATCGACCGTCAGTTCCCCATGGTTACAGCGATCGACCGTCAGTTCCCCATGGTTGCAGCGATCGACCGTCAGTTCCCCATGGTTGCAGCGATCGACCGCCAGGTGGCTCCTCAGTTCCCGTGTAATTCTGCTCTGCTCTGCTCTTTGCTGGGTTACTGCAAAAACCATCAGTCTCTCGGGTTAGCCAGACAGTTGTCTATAGACTATACCAGATCATAATGGCTGCGACTGTCAGGACTGTCAGGCTGATGAAAAGTTACTAGCGTTCTCCACACATACCCTCACGGTGGATGAAATGTCATACGTCTTATTTATGCCGAGACCTTGAACTGGCCCGCTGCAATATGTCAGCTCTGACAATATGTCAGCTCTGACATATGTATTTGCCGCTGTGCGTGGAATTACGCCAGCTTCGTATGACATCCGTTCACTGTGGACAAGCATCATCTGAACCATGCCGAAATTCTGTTTTCGTTTGGTCAAATGCATCACGTACCTTGGTTCATGCAGTTACGCAGAGATGGAAATCCTCAGCAGTTGCTCGACACCGTATAGCGAGACTACTAGGTACTCTCTGTAACTCTAGGTACAGAGAGAGGCTCTCCGTAACAAATACTCTCTGTATAAAGTAGTTGTGCGTTTTAGCTTTTAACTTGTTTCGTAGTGATAGCATTGTGATGTACAAACATGGATATGTTTTGTCTCATTTCAGGGATATGTTTTGTCTTATTTCAGCATTCTCGAAACAGGCTGCACTACTGAATAGGACTGTCGGACTACGACACAAAACAAAAACTCATGACGGTTAACTGTATAAGGACGGGTGCAGTCTGAAAGTGGTTCTGCGTCTTTATTTAAATGACAGGGGTAGCACTGGCACTTGCTCTTTTAAATGACTTTGTGTTTGCCGGAAATACCTCACCGCCTACCGCATTGGTTATTGTCCAAGCCGGATGCCTTCGAAGTCGCTGTGTCCGCTATTCTGCCTCTGTAAGTAGAAATGGGGGAACACGTAGTGCCGACTGGCTCTCTAATCTGCAGGCGCGTTCCGCCGCGGCTACACGGTCTGCTGCAATGTATCGAGCGTCGGCAGCCAGGGCTACACAGGACATGGGGCTGCCCAGAACTGGCCGGCTCAGGGCCTCTGCAGGGCCGCGGCCGATACATTACCGACACCCCTGCTGATGACACCCGCCGGCCGCCCTCCTGGTCATGCATAATGCAGTCTGCATCGGACAAATACATACAGTGGCCAGCGTCGGGTGTCAACACAGCCCAGATGCCAGATCTTAATCCGCAACAGGTGGCGGAATAGCAGCATATAAGACGCCAAACACCTGTGCATGTCGGCGCCATGGATCAAAGTGACGTGTCGTGTTTCTCTCGGTTAATCACGTTTCGCAGCTACACTATGCATAGGCACCTGTTGGCCGCGCCTGTGATTCGGTGGCTGTACGTTGTCAATCAGCGCTGACCGAGTGGAATGAATGGTCCGGTACACAGGCCCGGCCCGCGGTTACTGTGATTGCAGTGATAATACGGGCGGAATATTCGGCGGTCGTGCCGGATGCCGCCGAGGACCCGAACGTCACTCTGCCTAGTGGGGACCTTATTCCGACGAGTATACGGCAACGGCACACGATATATGATTGGTACCGGAGATGATCACTGAATCCCGGTGCTCATACAATGGTCGTATGTGTCTTCTTTGCCGTCGCCTTTATTGCGTATATGAAACAGTAGCAGGTGTAATGCATAATATCTTCTCGTAGAATGGTTAAAATGCACGGCACGGCGTCTCTGAAAAAGGGATTAGCTCAGTACTCATGAAAATTAAACTGGAATGCTGACATAAGGCGGATACATTAGGCCGTCTTATTCCAATACGCTTGCTTTGTTGCCCTCGTCCCCGGCCATATACCTACTTATGGTCATGTCGCATGCATGTTACTTTTACAACTTATATCACACATTTTACACTTTGTGCATTGCGGTAATCCAAAAGGCAGTCATAATGATCTTGTGGACTTGAGGCTCCCGGATGTTGTACAGTTTAGAAGCATTCACTTGCCATGGTGTCACAATCTTTTCGTTGCGTCTTTTAGGCGCCACAACTTTCAACACCTCATTAGTCGATTTTATGTTATATCCTTGACATTTTTCAAAGAAATTTGTTCATGGGCAAATGAACACGGTTAAGGCGAAAAACGTCGAAAAAACAGTTTTATTTCGCTGCATCTTACCCCCGTTGGGAATGTAATATATAGCTAGCCTGCCACCCGTTTTGCTCCGGGACCTGGCCACACGGGCCACGGGCCAGAGGAGAAATGGCAGCCACCAAATAATCTTCTGCAAGGCACCGCTGCTGCCTCTCTGACCTTTCTAAACTATGCAGCCGGTTTTGTTCCGCTGCTGGAGTTGCCGGGACCAAATGTTAGACCACAGGCAGACATCTGATGGTGGTTGGTGGAACCAACGGAGCGGGACCAGCGAAACACGCTGACTGATGGAAACGAAAGGTCAGCATCGGTAATTCGTTTTAGCCTGAATTTCTATCAGAAAAACACACGTCCCTTTGGTATTTCCGACTATTTGTGGTCTTCTCGCCGACCCTTGGTCTCCACCCAATCAGCCAGTTTGAACAAATAATTAACTTGTCTGGGTTGTCGCGGCGTGGGCGTGCTGCGCTTTCAGCACGCAAACGCAGACCGGCGCTACGCGCCGGGTGGGCCGCCCGCCCGCCGCGCCCTCTCGCGGCGGTTGGCTGCGTCCGCCGGGCCGCTCTGCTCGTGTCAACGGCCGCTTGTCTGACATTCTGTGTTTGTATTTGCTCGGACGGTACTGCATATCGTATGAGCGACCGGAGCGAGCTGCCAGAGATGAATGCATGCGAACAATGAGCGACAGGGACATACGGTGACAGGTCCCCACTGAACGGTAGTAGCTGAAGCTCCGCCGGTGTAGCAGGCCAACATGAGGTGGCTGCCCGACATGAGGTGGCTGCGGGACATGAGGTGGCTGCCCGACATGAGGTGGCTGCCCGACATGAGGTGGCTGCCCGACATGAGGTGGCTGCCTGACATGAGGTGGCTGCCCGACATGAGGTGGCTGCCTGACATGAGGTGGCTGCCCGACATGAGGTGGCTGCCTGACATGAGGTGGCTGCCCGACATGAGGTGGCTGCCCGACATGAGGTGGCTGCCCGACATGAGGTGGCTGCCCGACATGGGGTGGCTGCCCGACATGAGGTGGCTGCCCGACATGGGGTGGCTGCCCGACATGAGGTGGCTGCCCGACATGAGGTGGCTGCCCGACATGGGGTGGCTGCCCGACATGAGGTGGCTGCCCGACATGGGGTGGCTGCCCGACATGAGGTGGCTGCCCGACATGAGGTGGCTGCCCGACATGAGGTGGCTGCGGGACATGAGGTGGCTGCGGGACATGAGGTGGCTTCCCGACATGAGGTGGCTGCGGGGCACCGCCACGTTCTCTGGGGAGCAGCTGAATTCTTCTGACGTACCTTCGTACTATACCAGCTCGGTGGGACGGGTCGGCTAAGGATTGCATATTATTTTGAAAGAGGTTTGCGCAATCATGCGTTAGAATCAGTAGCAGCCTCGGTCATTCCCTCCCCCACCCTCACGTCCCCCCACGTCCCATCCTCACCACCACCACCACCACGTCCCCCACGTCCCATCCCCAGACTCGGAGCTCTGCCAAATAACGTGACGGCTCTGTTCGGAGAGATATCAAGTCAGATAGTTCCGTTACTTGTGTGTATGACGATATTGTTGCTGGTTGGTATTTTATTCCAGCAGCAACATAAATCCCAGGCTTGTTGTTAGTCTTCTGGGTAGCTGGGTAGCTATTTTAT